>WEKX01023425.1:69833-140553 GCA_013390025.1 Pitta sordida
ATAATTTGGGACAGCTTTCAAAAGCAGCTGGTAGTCTACAAAATGCTGCATTGATGCTTCATCTTAGGTAAGTTTTTCAAACTCTGCATCTGCCTGTCAGCTATAAAACTGGGACAGAAGAGCTGGCTTTCTACTTTTTTGATGTTTGCAGACTAGAGGATTTTTTGAGAGAGAGTTCACCTCTAGCCATGGGGTATATTTAAGGCTGGCCAGGAAATGTTTTTCCTGCCCTCTGCAAAAATATACAGAGTTCACAAATGTTTCCCATGTCTCTCTAACGCAAAACAAACACCTTTGGAGCAGAGGGAAACTTTGACTGCAACAACAGCCTCAAGGCACTGTGCAGCAGATGACACAAATCTCCGATGAGAATTCCTTCCCCATGGGAGGATCATTTCTGTGAAAAAACATCAGTCAAGGGAAACTCAATAAAGGCACTGGCTCTGTTCTTGTAGAGTTCAGAGGGGTGTGTTGGTTACCAATGCTTCCTCCTCCTCCTGCTCGACGTAATGAAGAAACTACACTTTCACCATTCATATGCCACTTCCCTTTAAACCTTGGAGAAAATTCATTTAATAAGAAGTCTCGGGCCTTTGGATCTATGGCATTGCAAGTACCCTGAGGGAAGGAGGGAGCCAGCAGGAGAGAGCTGCAGAAGCCACAAGCATGACAAGCTTTATGGTACAGGTCTCTCTCTTCTGTTTATCTCGGAAGTACTTGAGTATATGATGTTCCTTGTTTCTGTTGCCTACAAGAAAAATCCAGGCATGAAAAATCAATAAAGAAACAAGCTTCCTTCAGGGCTAACCTCAAGCTAGTCCACAGAAGAGACACTCCTGGCTCTTGCAATCAGGAGGTCTTGGTGTGTTGGTTATTTTTTATTAAATCTCATCTGTACTGTGCTGTAGCATCTATACTATTCCCAGTTTCTGAGTAGTAATGACGAGACCTTGACAGAAACAGTATTAGGGCAACAGTGGTGGAGACATCAAAAGAGTATGATACACTCAACTACTTCAATGAATTTCTCCAGCAGGATTTGTTTTTCTCTCCAGGACTTGTAATTCACCTGAAATAAAACATCAGATGCAGGCATTCATGATCTGATTTTAAAGTTTTTATTAAATTTTGACTACTCGGGAATGACCAAATAATATTGGTTTTACTACATCTTTCCTTGGTTCTTCTGCCAGTCTGTAGAAACAGAATTCATGATCCAGAGAGGTATGAAATAGTCCTTTTTTTTTTTTTTTTTAAGTGTTCTGCAGAAGAAAAGGTTATCTGCAGCTCAAGTTATCCATCTGTGTTTTATCTGAGCAAAGAAACAACTGAAGATAGTTCCTATTCTGCCAAAATCAACAACCTTGAAAAATACTGTTCCGTCCACCAGCTTAGTCATCATGCATGTTGCCCATTCAATTTGGTTTGGAGCCAAACAAAGAACTAAAAAGAATAGTATTTGTTGCATTAGGATTCTACCAAAGTCTGTAAGGGGATCCAGAGAAAAAATGACTCAAGTACTGGGAAGAATTCCACCTGTTCCCATCCAAATTTTGTTTCCCTGTCAGGCTGTAAGCAGCTGATGCACTGCTTCCCATGGGAATATTTTCATCTTGAACAATATACACATTTAAAACCATTCCCTGAGTTTGTCCTATTTTTTTTTTTTTTTTGCCTTAAATGCTGTCCTCTAACCAGCACAGAGCCTGTTACCGAGTGAGCACTTCTGCCCCACCACGGCATTCAGTTCTGCTCTCATTTTTTGAGGAAATTAAAGGTAAGTAATATGAGGAAGACATTGCTATCATCAGGACTGGGAAAGCCTTTGAAAAGATCCCCTGTGAAAAGGGGTTTAGTGAGAAGCAGGAACAAGAGGAGCTGGATTTGCTAGAAGAGATACGCTAAAGACCTTGAAATTCTAAACAAAGCCATTCCACATAAAGTAAGGCTCACAGGATGGTTACAGTAATGGCCTAAAATTCCCTACCTAGAGATATTTCATGAGTGTTTCTTCCAGCAATTGAGATTCCATTATTAAAAAGCTCATTAATTATGCATAGAAGAACAGATCAGTAACTGAAAATCACACAACCACCGCATCCCAGTCCCCACTACAGCCATCTCTTCCTGTTCTGCATGGACACAAAAAAGAAACAGACATAGGGACTGACCATAAGCAGACAGATTTTATAGGAACTTTTTCAAGTTGTTCCACCAGATGGCTCAGAATCTCACTTCTGTGGATGTGAATCAGCCTTGAGCACAGGGAGCCAATAAAACTTCTCCATTGCATTCCTTTGCTGGTGTCTGAGTGATGGTGAGGAATGGTAGCAGTAACGTGTCAGTCTTGGTTTAGTGCAAGTGAGAGAATTAAGCATGAGACTGGAATTTATGAATATGTCTACACAGATGCATACAGGCAGATGTAAGCTTGCCTTGCTATGCACTCAACTACCCAAATATCAACAAGATTGATCTGGTTTTATTGTTCCAGATCTGTATTCATCCCTACAGACTTTTGTGATTATCTTCTGAGGTCTAGCTTTGATATTGACACTAACCTGTCTGTGACTGCACAATCAGCATTTCAGACTACCTTCTACTTAAAACATTTTTCAAGAGCAACAGTGTATTGAGGGATCAGTTCTCAGTTTGTGTATCTATTATGCAAATGTTGAACTGTCTTTGAAGAGAATTAGGTCCATTCGCTAGCACATTTACTATTGGTTTGATTCACAGACATGCCATTTACTCTCGTATCTGCAAAACAAAGATAAATATTTAATCACTGAAAGTGTGGTTTAGAAAAAACACACTTGTGGTTTTTCTAAATGTGTTCCTGAACAAGCTTGCTATTACAGTAGTTGTGAGTAAAGCATCCACCAGGCAACTAACACCTATTAGCTTCAGCTTCTATGCAATTGTTGTTGTCCCTATTCTAATATCATAATTTATTCAAAACTTCAAGGAAACAAAGAAAATAAGCCTTAATGCAATAGAATGGAAAAATAAAGACTATTTTCTATTTTGAATAACACAGAAGGGTGCTATCTTCTCCTATTCCTCCATTTCCTGTTGATTGAAGGAAGGCATTTCATTGTTTCAGTCCTAACAACTGGAATACTGCAGAATGTTCCTACACAGTTGTTTTGCAAATACAACTGTCTTTAAAAGTGAATCTAATAAGTCTTTACGTTACAAACATGAATGTCTCTGTATCCTGTTCGTAGCATAGATTTGAGCCAGATGTTATACATTTTTCATGCCTGAGTCACAAGCTGAGTGTCTGAATATGACCCGTGTTTTGGAGTGGATACATCAAGAAATCCTTTGCGGTAACTGTAGTTTCCTGTCAATGGAAAAATGCTGGAAACTCTTTCTCATGAACTTCTGTCCCTCACTGACTGTATTTCCTGTCCAAGACATTTCTGAGTTGGTTGGCATAGTGACAAGCTTTGTCTAATATGCAATCATTGGTCAGGGAAAAAGGGAAGGTCAGTGGCAGCTTAGGCAAAGTATAAGGGAACTTTTTGCCTAACTCACTCTTTTAAGACAAGAGGCATATGGTGAAAGAATGTAATTGCAATTTGTGCGTCATTCAGACTAGTACCCTCAGAGCAACTACTAGAAAACATTCATGATTTCATTTGTATTTGGCAATATTCACATTTCAGAAGTACTTGAGTAGATAATGGTTTGTAGTGGTAAATAATCATGAGAGCTTGAAACAGCCTAGAAAATTGAACACATATATTGTCAGGACCTGTTATGACCTTCATTAAAGTCTACGGAAAGAATGAAACTGAACTCACTATGAGATCGATCATACAAATGCTTTCTATACCCCTGTAATTTTAATTATAAGGCAATGAAGGACAGAAATTCTGAAGCCAGTGGTTGTGTCAGCCTGGCGACCTTTGCCTGAAACATCCTGCCCCATCAGCATTAGTTGACCAAGCACGTTAAAGAGATAAATGAGCTGATGTGACTTGCCAAGGTGGATTGCCTCTTAACTCACCTAAAGGTCATAGAATCACTTAGGGTGGAAAACACCTCTAAGGTCATTGAGTCCAACTGTTGAAACAGCACTGCCAAGCCCACCACTAAACCATGTCCATACACACCATATCTAAAGGGAGGGGTTAACATTTCCAGAGGCAGTGATTTCACCATTTCCATGGGCACCCTATTCTAATGTTTGACCAACCTTTCAGTGAAGAAATTTTTCTTAATATCCAATTTAAACCCCCGCTGGTGCAAATTGAGACCGTTTCCTCTTGTCCCCTTCCTAGTTACTTGGAAAAAGAGACTGAACCCTTCCTGGCTACAACCTCATTTGTAGAGAGCAATAAGGTCCCTCCTCAGCCTCCTTTTCTCTAGGATAAATGCCCCCAGCTCCCTCAGCTGCTGCTCATCAACTCCAAAATGTTGAGCTGTTTGAGAAAGCAGATATAGACTGAGGAGCTGACCTTCTTTAGATGGATAACAAAGAAGCAACTAAGTCAGAGACCAGGTGGTAAATTAATTACGCAGTTTTATAGTTGATTTTTTAAGATGGGAAATATGGGACAAAACAAAATCCATACCGGATCTTCACTTCTGTGTAGTATGTTTGAAAAAAATCACAGAACCACAGAATAATCTGATTTGGAAGGGACGCACCAAGATTCTCAAGTCCAACACTTGCCCCTGCACAGGACCATCCCCAAGAGTCACACCATGTGCCTGCGAACATTGTCCAAATGCTTCTTGAACTCCGTCAGGCTTGGTGCTGTGACCATTTCTCTGGGGTGCCTGTTCCAGTGCCCAGCTACCCTCTTTGCGAAGCATCTTTTTCTAATACTCAACCTAAACCTTTCCTGACACAGTTTCAGGCTATTCCCTCATGTCCTGTCATGCTCACCACAGAGCAGAGATCAATGCCTATTCCTCCTCTTCCCCTCACGAGGAAGTTATAACTGCAATGGGGTCTCCCCTCAGTCTCCTCTTCTCCAGGCTGAACAGACCAAGTGACCTCAGCCACTCCCCATATGGCTTCTTCTCAAGGCCCTTCATCATTTTCATGGCCCTCCTTTGGACATTCTCTAATAGCTTCATATCTTTCTCATATTGTGGTGCCCAAAACTACACACAGTATTTAACTTGAGGCCACACAAGTGCAGAGCAGAGAGGGACAATAACCTCCCTCACAAGAAAGCTGCATGAACCTCTTTTGTTTATGATCCTAGACAAGGATCAAGGACAAATGAAGGCAGCTCACGCTGCTTGCTGATGACTCCTACAATAAGAATTTAGATCACTAGTTCTCACAGTTTTTTCTCAGAAGAATCTTGCATTTGCCTTCCTGCACACCAGATCAAGACAATGTGCAATGGTCGTGATTTGAATTGGTCTCATAGGAGCATTGAAAAGATACCCCTGAAATGAGAGGTGCTCTCAGAATCACAGAATCACAGAGTATTCTGAGCTGAAAAAGACTCACGAGGATCATCGAGTTCAACTCTTAAAGGGCACCACTGCCTCCGTGGCAGGAATTGAAACCCCGGTCTCCCACATGAGAGGCAGGGACACTCACCACTATACTGAAGTGGATTTTTTCAGAATACATTTTTTTTTCTTATAAGGCATTTAATCGAAGTTCAACTTCACAGTAGATACTGCAATGGTGATGTAGTAGATTGCAAATCTACACAGTCCCTGAAGGGCCCCTCAATGTCAGCCAAAAACAGTAAGAAAATATCTTTGTGATTTCTTTTCATTAGATTGATATACCTTAAATCATGTATTTTCCAAACTAAACTTAGCCTATATGATGAGAAACAATAGGAAATAAACCCTTAACCCTCAAAAGTAATGGCTTTAAACTGAAAGAAGGTAGGTTTAGATTGGATGCTAGGAAGAAATTCTATCCTGCAAGGGTGGTGAGGCACTGGAACAGAGAAGTTATGGATATTCCATCCCTGGCAGTTTTCAAGGAGCAACCTGGATGGAGCAACCTGGTCTAGCGAAAGGTGTCCCTTCCCATGCCCTGCCTAAGCTCATCATTAATTCCAGTCTCCCTGGAACCTTCTCCAGGCGGTAATAATCAGGCATTAATAATATATTTTTCAGTGCAAGGGTATAACTGCACAGAGAGGCTCTGTAACAGCACCCCAGCTGCGGCTGTCACAGAAGGGCTGGCAGCAGGGGACATCTAGTGGTGTTTAGCTGTACATAGAAGAATAAACGAATCTGCGGATCATCCCACGGGCTCCGGGGTAAGGTTGCTGTATTCAAGAGCAAATGTGTGCTTTCAGGAAGCATTTGTACTCCTGCTCTTTGCAACTCTACAATATATATCTGCATTGCACAAAGATATGGCATTTATGTACATAGGCAAGAGGTAACAGTTATAATTTAAATACATACATACACCTGTATCTGTTTCTATGTCTATAGCTCCCTCTCCTCTCTCTTTCTCTGTATCTCTATCTCTATCTATCATCTCACTCATAGTTTTTTTTCCTGAGAAAAACGCAATGCCAGCTAAAACTTAATAGCAAATAACATCACATAAAATTATGTTACCCATGAAAATGCAGTATCACAATCCCACCGACATCACTATCACATGCCTGTGTACCCTTTTATTAGCCTCTCCATGAGAGATTACAAGCTTACTCTAAGTCCATACTCATAAAGCTTCTCATAATATCTTTGCTGCATAGCTGGAGAAGGATGGCTAATTTTATTGGTTTATATTTTTATTAAAAATTACATTAAAAAAGTAGGCAAGGAGAGCCACTGAAAAGGCTGCATATTTTGTTTATCTGCACAGTGAGCATACATTTGGGAGGGATTTTCAGCATGGTGCCACTCTGGCCCTGATCCAGCAAAGCACTGGAGTCTGAGTTTCAAGTTAAATAGGTACTTACATGCTTTCCTGAACTTGGGCCAGAATACTGAGCACTTTGTATAGTCAAATCTCCAGCACATTTCTACAATAAACAGAAATAACACCAAAAGGTCACCAAAAGTTCCAACTGTGTTCGGAGAATTAAGTCTGTACTCTTGGAAAATAAACTTCAGATCTGAGCAGAAATGAGTTAATAGGTTGAAATCAAATGCATGTGGCAGACTGTTTGGTGAAGTTAATGTTGTCAGTGTGTTGTCAGTTTTGCACAGAATACCCATTCTGGTAAACTAGAACATTTTAAATTATCCTGTTCCAGAAGAAAGAGGCAATTTGACAAATACATTATTTCATAAATTGTCAAAAGTCATATAAAAACATTTTTCTTGGAGTCTTTTGTTTGTTTGTTACTTTTGAAAAAACAACTAAAGAAAAATAAAAGCCTCCAATCCGAGTTTCATATTCCAGCACTGCCTCTTGTATATTAGGAGTAAAACTCTGTTCAGGCTGAAATACTGACTTACAATACTAAGATCATTTCCTGTTCAAATAAAAGAAAGTGTCAACTGACAGGATACCCAAACCCAAGAATTTATGTAATGGGAATGATATTCCATCAGACCACTCTTTGAAGACCATCCCTCTTTTTTCATCTGATGTCCCCTGTCTTTGCCCTCCCACCATTAATCATTGTGAAGTCTGGCTCTGTCTTCCTGATGATCTCCTCAGAGGTATGGGAGGGCTGCTATTAGGTGCTCCTCAAAAATGCTCATCTCTGGGCTGATCAAATCTATTTTTATCTGGCTGCCCTTACAGAACACGTGCTTCATGCCCCTGGTGGTTTTGTGGCCCTCCACTTGACTTGCCCAAATTAATCAACATTTTTAATTTACTGGGGGTCCAAATACTGGTCACATCACATCACAATATTCCATGTGTGGTCTAACAAGTGGTGAGTAGAAAGGAATAATAATCCCTTTCCTGCAATATCTATCTGCACTCCTGTTAGTACAGCACAATTTCTTGATAGGTTTCATTTCTGCCAGGACACATCACCAAGTCACACTTGGGGTGTTCTTTCTTCCCAGGGGCAGAACTTTGCAGGTATCTTAATTCAGTTTTGTAAGGTTCCTGTTGACCCGCTCCTCCAACCTCTCTAGGACTTTTTGAATGGCAGCCCTGTCCCCAAGAATACCAATTGTTCTGCCCTGATCCTCCCACAGTTTAATGTACCTGCAAAGTTGATAAGGTGCATTCTGCCTACTCTTCCAAGTAATTGATAGGGATTTTTAAAAGCATACATCCCGGGATAAACATCTGACTACCTCCACTTGTAACCAGCTGTCAGGAAGAGTACTAGCCCTTGCCTAAAACTCTTTGAATCTGACAGCCCAGTTATTTATTCAGCCTCACGTAACAATCCACCTAGTCAGACCTTAATAATCAGACATGAAAAGGATAGTGTGCCTGACTGTGTAATATGTCTTGCTAAAGTCAAAGAGACAACATCCATTATTTTTTCTTCATCCTCAGACCTAGCTGCATCATCTTAGAAGTTTAAAACGGTTTAAAAATCCATAAAATACATATGTGACCTTTCTGTATTGTCTTATTCCACGGTAACATTGAGTCATTTAGATGAATAAAAAACTATTGCAACACGGTGAGATCATCTTTCACTTGTTACGAACTTGATACGTAAGGGAAGAACTGACATAATGTCAGATTTTATTCCAAATGAGGCAATTCATTTCACTTGGAAGACACTCAGAAGACACTCAGAAGACTTAGAAGCATGGATTCAGTATCTTCAGCTGAATGCTTTCATCTCTGTATCTCATCAGCGAAGCTTTCTAATGGACCTAATGTCATATGATTTGATATATTAGACCATAATTTGCTTTCCTTTTTAGGCTTTGAAATAATTAAGAAAAAAAAGAAGATCAAAGTGATGATCATTCCCATTCCTTTATGTTTCTTGTTTTCTAACATAACTTCTTTGTAAGTGGATTGAATCTACCCATTGAGAATCTCACTGTTGTCTGAAATATCTTCTCATGAGAAGAACACACCACTGTTCAAGTAAGATTGGTTAATTTCAGTCACAAGAACTGCTGTTCAACCTCGAGAAAGCAAGCAAACCACAAAACCCCCAATCAACCAAATAAAAACACTACCAACCAAATACCCCCAACTCTATTGCCATTTCTGCCTTATATAGAAAACTTTTGCCATTCCTGTTCTTTACACTATGGGGAGTTTTCACTGCTTCAGTTGAAGCACAGCTATAAATCTGCTATAAACGACTTGAAACGTCTGCTCGTTTGTTCAGGAATGAATGACAGATTCAAAAACAAAACAAAACAGAAGAGGCGGCTGTGGGGGGTGGAGGATGGAGAGGGAACAACTGGAAAATACTAGGAAAGGTGAGCTTATGAGTAGCTTAGTGACATGGTCTACCTGGGGGGAGTAGGGCTGGATGATCCTGGGTCCCTTCTGGCTCGGAGTGGCCTGCTAGACTGTGAGGGAACTAAGTTTGTGTTACTGCTCTGGGATGTGCTTTCGGTCTCTGTACGGGTGTTAGATGGCGAGTTGGACTCGATGATCCTTGTGGGTCCCTTCCAACTCATAATATTCTGTGATTCTGTGATTCTGTGATTCTGTGTGTGATTCCTGTTTGCGAATAGCCAGTAGGTCGGCGACAAGGCACAGCATCCCTCTGCGAACTGCTGGGCAGTTCAGCACCCTGGCTAGCGCCGACCGCGTCCTCCGTGGGCGCATCCCGGCACTGCCGTGGGGCTGGAGAGACTGCTCTGCAGGGAAACGTCTCTTCAGGCTATCCACACAGCCATGGTCTTTCAAGACTGGGTAGGAGGGATTTAAGTACGTCTGTGAGCCAGCACTGCACTTTCCCTGCTAGGGTGGAGGTGCTAGCTTTTAAGCATTAGTACCTGAACCAGCTGCAGAAAGCAGTTTGTGACTCTTTGGACCTAGTGATTTCTTGACTTGGATTGAAAGTGCCCACAAAACTCTCAGGAAATGTCAAGTTACTTTACTAAGACATTTCAGTCTTTATTTTTTCCCTCCACTTTTGCTAACTGCACTGCTTGCATGCTTTCTCTGAAAAAAACCCCGAATTTATCCATGAGCAAAATGGTGAACTTCTGGAGGTGTGGTCATAGATAAATGTCAGAAATTCATGACACACCAATGCATTACATGCCATTAAATGTGGGAAGATGAAAGGGGAAAAGAAAGATCTGCAATATGGGGGACAATAAGAGCCCTGGAGGTTTGCTTTATTACACTCACATGTGTACAGTTTTCTCTGGTTGTCTTCACAGAATCGCAGAATACGACGAGTTGGAAGGGACCCACAAGGATCATCTAGTCCAACTCACCAGCTAATGCCCGTACAGAGACTGAACGCACATCCCAGAGTGGTGAACACAAACCTAGTTCCCTCACAGGCTCACAGGCAGTTGGAAGTCAGAAGGGACTTCCATTTGATGGTGGCTATCAGTTGCCCACCAGCTCCTTCCATTTCTACAAGTGATGATTTCTTTTATTTGATTTCTCTAGGAGTAAAGCTCCTTGTCTTTGTGTGGCCACTACTCAGAAAGAAGATAAATCCTGCCCTGCTGTCTGATCTCAGAGCTTGGGTGTCATTCTGTCTTTCCAATACTCTGTGAAAATCAACAGCACTAGTGCCATGAGCTGACACAGGGTCTTTGCTTCTGAAACCCTTCCCAGACCTCCTTGTGGAGATACGTCTGTCTCTTGCAAAGACTTCCCCATCCACCAGCTTTTGGGAGCCCCAGGAATACAGTGCTGTTTGATCTCCCCTGTGTTATTACAGCCTGACTGACCTTTCATAGGTTCACAGGTTATTCCAAGTTGGAAGGGACTCACAGGATCATCTAGTCCAACTTCCAAGCGAACGCCCACCCAGGGATCAGGCCCACAAGCGTGGAACCACGGACAACACGCTCCATCCATCCAAGCCTCCCACCATCTAGACCATGTCACTGAGCTCCTCATCAAGTCTTCTCTTAAACACCTCCAGGGATGGCAACTCCACCACCTCCCTGGGCAGACCATCCTGACACTGTGTCTTTGCGGGGAGCCCTCACTTTCCTCCTTCAGCGCAGTTACTCTCCAGCTCTAGAGCTCTGAGACCTCAGAGCGCCGGGGACCCTGGGGCAGGAGGAGCAGAGGGCCGTGACTGTCCTTACCCCGCCACACGAACCAGTGACTGCGGGGAACAGGTGCAGCAAACATCCCTCCATCCTCCCTGGGGTCAGGATGGCGGCGAGAACCCGCTGCTGCTTAGTCCCTGGGGGCTGGAGATGACAACCCACCCATCACCCTCTGCTTGGGGGGGCAGGAGTGAGGGCGCTCCCCACATCGTTCCCGCAACAGCAATAATGAAAACACTCCCCACGGCTGTGGGGGACGGCGGGAAGTGGGGAACTACTCTCACGCCAGAGCCTGTGGGCTGCCTGTGAGGACGTGGGGACATACATACATCCCTCCAGCCGCCGCAACCGCCGCCTTCCTGCGGGTCCCAGCAGCGCTCCCGCCTCCTCCGCCCCGATCCCCCCACCGGGCGCCCTCCCCGGAGCGGGACACGCCGGGGGGATCAGCCGGGGACTCGCCACTGCCACTGCTGCTGCCCTGGGCCAGCGGGTGAGTGAGTGGGAACGGGGGGAGCGAATGGAAAGGAGGCGGGGGCGGCGGGGCTGCTCCCCCACCACGGGGCACGGGGTTCCAGGTCCGTTCACAGAATCACAGAATATTATGAGTTGGAAGGGACCCACAAGGATCATCTAGTCCAACTCACCATCTAACACCCGTAAAGAGACCGAGAGCACATTCCATTCTGTCCTGCTGCTGCCGACAGAGAGGAGCCGTGGAGTAGCAATTTGAGGTGATTAAAAAAATTAAGGGACAGAATAGTCAGTGTAGGACTTGGGGGATTTCTTTCTTTATTTTGTGTTTTGTACAAATTGTAACCTTTTCTGCTGGAGTAGCCTGAAAGAGGAACTTGGTTGGGAGCAAATCTGTTATGATTGGGATGTTGTGTTTGGAAACGCTCGTGTGTTGTTTGGCAAGGGCTCGATGCTTCGGATTGGTTTCACTCGTTGGGCTCTGACATACATTAGCCACGCGTTAACACACTGCACTAATGCCTGAGCATAATGCAGGCGCTCCCAGCTGGTCCTTGCTGCCCTCCCTGCCAGCTCGTTATCCCCAGTCAGGGTGGGGAACTGCCAGGGAAAAGGTGATCAGGAAATAACCAGCACGGGGTGAACCTGCCCTGGCTCCCTAACAAGCCCTGACCTCCTAAATCAGTGACCAGGGATGTTCTGGGCTAAAACCACACCTCAGACTGCACCACAGCAGGCATGAGGTCGTGGGACTCTGATCGACACTGCCAACCTTTTACTCAACTGTTCAATTACAGCCAGTAGTTGCAGCTTTATATAAAGATATGTCCTAAGCAGAAGGTGCTATGCTTGATACAAGGGCAGTTCTGTGGCTGCTGCACCCTCCTGTCCTCATCCTCACACTGAAGTTGTGTGGCCTGGAGAACAGGCCTCTTATGGTGGAGTTTCCAACATATCCTGTCTGTAGAGGGTTAGAGGGATTAGCAAGATGACAGACAGCTATGGAGGCACAGGACATCTCTAGGGTGGTCCTAGTTGTTGGTAACCCTTACTTGTCAATCTTTTATTGCAGCTGTTTGAATCATTTTAGATAGAGAAGAAATTCTAAGTAGGGAAAGAAAATGCTGGTAAAGTGATGCTAACAGGTTCAGAGTGAATTTCTTCATTTGCATCGCCTCTTCTGTCCATATAAATCACTTGCAAAATGTGGGAGCATGTACACATGCATTTCTTCCTCAACCCCGTACTTTCTATGAGGGTAGGGAAGCAATGTCATGGATCTCCACGGAAGTATTCTTCTTCTAGTGCCCGGGAACTGCAAGTACATACCTTGTACTGTCAAGATCTCCATAATCTGTTACTGTAGTCTAGAGTTATATCTCTCTCCTCCTCTCCATTTGGGTTCCTTCATCTGCAGGAAACCTGATGTGATCTTTGGCAGGGAAAGTGCAGCTGAAATGTCTTTATGTTCTTTATACACTGTCTAGAAAGAGGCATGGAAAAATATCGTGCTTATTGTGAAATAGAGCTGGTGGGGTGGACACATTCTTAGTTGTATTTCAGGAAGCATATAGAAAAAAAGAGTCATATACTGATTTCCAGGGCTAAAATTTCAATGGCCTGAAAGTGAAACTTCTGCCTAGAATATTGAGTTGTGAACTCTCAGTTCAAGTCATTACAGCTACAGTTCCAGTTGGAAAGAACATAAAAATAGATACAATACATCTACACAAGAATTATCAGCACCCTACAAAATGGGTTAATTCTGATAGGGAGAACTAAAACAAAAAAAACCCCAAACCCACACTGTCCCTTCTGCTACATGTTAAGCTATGGCTTTACATCAGGAGTGTTTTTACGGAAAGAAACGTCTTTGGTTACAGGACGAGGGGGTTTTTTCCCAGTGACATGCTAGATATAGCAGAAACACAGTAGGGAAAAATTTTTAAAAGAGCAAAAAGAGAAAAAAGTCCTATGAAACACATTGCCATGGAGATCTGTCATGGTTTAAAGTAACAGTTCAGTCTTGTGTATGTTTGCATGCTTCTTTTCTCAGTTGATCGTATTCTAAATTCATGTTCCTCTGCCCAGAACATACAAGAGATAAATGTACCATTAATGGAGATTGTAAGTAAAGTACAGACATAAATAGTGTACTATAAAGAGCTATCAGCCTGTCAAGATATTTTATATCCTAAGTCCACCATATACAATAGCAGCTCAGTGCAATTTTGCTTAATAAACCTAGTGGAAGAGAAGATCAGTTTGGCTCCTTACAATTTTCTCTGATGCTCATTTTAAGAAAGTACTCAGTGTTTTCTGTATGAATGAGCCAATCAGAAGGATTGTGGTTTGAGCAGGAAGAAATAAAGTGATAAGTAAAAGGTTTGAGAAAGTGTTTGTGGAGATTTGTTAATGGAGAAAAATCCTTTGGACCCTGCATCAGAGATACAAATTCTTGACGCTGTATACGCGGCTTAGGTTATTAAACTGGCTGAAGAATGGTACAGAAGAGTTGGTGGTGCTCCATGAGCCCTTCCACAGGAACTTGCAACTACGGCTCAGGTGCTTTCTGTACCATACCATTGGAGACCTGAAATTTAGAGGATCTATGAGAGAAAGCACCTCTATTCAGTGCAACTCACAGAAACAATTTGCAACATCGATATTTATCTTTTTTGGACTAATTTGCGATGGAGGTAGTCCAGAACCCACTTATGCAGGGAACTTGAGTCCCAGTTACTGTATTCGATCTGGCAGCATGTTAAAGGCTCTTAGTATTTAAGAAAAAAATCCAGGTACATACTGTGTTATAAACTTCCTTGTCCTAATCCATGTTTTTTTGGACAAAGAGTTAGCTCAGGATGCTACAGTTCATTCTAGTGTAGCAGATCTGAGTGCAAAGGACTACTTTGATTTTCTACACTCTCTTAAGTCCGTGATGACACTCTCAGTGATTTCACTGGGGCCAGGATTTTGCCCTACTATATTAACTGGATGACCCTCTCCAGACATATGAGTACAGCTGAAAGTACAGAGCATAATTCAGTCGTATTTCTGCATGACCCAGAGAAGCACTCAGCAGACATGGCACAAGTCCATCCACAGAAAGAGTTTTTCTGCCCATGTCAAGGCTACTTAGCACAGTTACAGCATCTGTGTGACAGAGTTGTGCTGATCCTGGAGCCAGGGCCAGCTTGTCTGTGATGCTGTCCACTAAACACAGAGTTTTGCTGTTCTCAATTTCATAATCAGAGTGCTTTTTTATGCAAAAAGTTTTTACCCACTTATTTTCAACATGACTCATAGAAATAACTTTATATATTTATGTATTATGTAATCTATAAGTAGGGAACTACTTAGTTTGTTCTGGATGAAGATAGTATTCTCTGAGCCATAAAAACAATGAGTTTTAGAATCATGGAATCATTTACGTTGGAAAAAACTTCTAAGACCATTCAGTTCAGCTGTTAATCCAAATCCATCACAAAACTATGTCCCTAAACGTCACATCGACACATCTTTTATNTCTAAGACCATTCAGTTCAGCTGTTAATCCAAATCCATCACATCTGTGATTCTGTGATTCTGTGATCTACACATCTTATATGTACCTTCAGGGATGGTGACTCTACCACTTCACTGGGCATCCTGTTTCAGTGCTCAACCACCCCTTCTGTGAAGAAAACTTTCTTAATATCCAATGCTGGTGTGGCTTTGCTCCAGCCTAAACAGCCCCAGGTCCCTCAGCCGCTCCTTATAGGATTTGTGCTCCAGAACCTTCACCAGCTCCATTGCCCTTCTCTGGACTTGATCCAGCACCTCAATGTCTTTCCTTTACTGAAGGGCTCAAAACTGAACACAGGATTCAAGGTGTGGCTTCACAATTACTGAGTACAGGGAGATGATCACTGACCTGGTCCTCCTGACCAAATTATTTCTAATTCACACCCGGATGCTCTTATATACAAACCAGGATGCTATTTGGTTACATATCAAGTCTGGATGCTAATATTTTAAAAAAGGAAGAGTTTCTGACATCGTCATCTGCTGAAGAGCATCTCACAGACAACAATCTCTCATTGATTTAAAACCATATTTTAACCATATTTTTGAGTTTCTCAGTTATTTTATACAGTAGCTTGAATCATTCCTTATTTGGTCTGACTCATGCAAATCGGTGGTGATAAACTAAGCTCTCCTATTTAGATAAGAAAGCTAAGAGTGTAACCATCTTCTACTCCTATGTATAGCCTATCTCAGCTGTGACAACTTTTTATGTGTGATTTGTAACGCACAACATTCCTTGCCAAGAAAGGAGAACTGTCATGGGAGAATCTTGGTACCTCATTTTCCTCAGTGATATTAGAAGCTCGTGAAGTATAAGGATACATCAACACTCCTGAACAAAGGACAACCAGAACTCAGGCTCAAGAACTGGGCACTTGGTCAGCCATACAGCTTAGCAGGAAGTTCTGTCCCCAGCTTTTCCTTGCTTTTCAAGAGTGTCTTCTGAGCTGTTATGTGCTATGAAATAGAATTGTAGCAGTAGATCTTGATTTCATCACAGACATGTGCTTTATGTTTATTTTGATGACCGCTGTCAATTCAGAAGTAAATTCAGTATTTTTAAAAACTACTATACTTCTTAAAACTATGAAAAGAGAGCTGAAGCTTTTGTAAAATGCTGCAGAGTAATTATGTATAGTTATCTGTTATGTTCCCTATATATTTTAAGAAAAAAAAGCATTCAGATTCAGCCATAGGTGTGTGATCTTCTTCAGAAAGAAAAGTCTCATTATCGATGAGGATATCAAGTAAACTAAATACTACTGAGCTTAGCAAAAAAACCCCACAAACATGTTACAGCTGGGAAAAAGCCTAACTAGACAGCTATGAGACAGCATTAGAAACTTCAGCTGAACAAGCAAATTTACAACAAATGACATTACAAAGATTAACTTTAGGTAACTGATCACCCTCAGCCTAGGTACTCAACCACTTTTGAGAATACAGTATGGCTGATGAAGTAATTCAAAGGCTTTGAAAAGTTATATAGTTCATTAACAGCTTTGAAAATCTCAGGCACTTCAAAAACTACCCTTGAAATTCTTTGCAAGTCACATGAATTTACAAGATCACTAAGGTATGATGGCAAATTTCAAATAGATTTGATTTGATTTAGATAACTATAACTATTTGCAAACTATTTTTATATATTTAATTTTCTTTTTTTCATGGCCAGAGAAAGTTATTATCATGCTTACCCTATCAAACGTATTCCAAACTGATAAACCTGGTTTATTTTACTTTGGAGCAATTTAATATTATAATAATTAATTTTAAAACCCAAACTCTCAAGAATAAGTCCTCCTCCCATCATATTTTGTGTAGATTTACATATTATTTCAATTTAGTGTATGAGGGCTATGGTATTTTGTTTTGCTAACAATTAAAAACTAGAATAACTCCTGAAGGAGTGCTGACTGCTTATGTTCTGATCTCCATTTGAATTAGGAAAACAAATTAAATATAATAATAGGTATGATATCTTTAGCTGGTATAAATAAACATAATTGTACTGAGCATATTGGAATTATATAATTTTACATTAGCTGAGGATCTGACCCAAGTTTGCAGGATGATTAACCTTTCTCACATACTCCAAAGTTAAGGCAGATTACATTTTTATGTGTAAGTCCCCCCTTCAGCACCTGCCGGAAAATTTAACAGATAGATTCATCATGGTATGACCGTAATGCTTCTTTTTCCTAACATACATAAAACATCTGGTGCGATATGTCATTCTTAACGTCTGTCACCCATATTAACTAAATCCTAAACAAAGATACACTTTTTCCAATGATGTCCTTTTCTAACTATTTTCTTTCACATGGTGATTCTAAACTATTCTTTCCAGGTCCAGGTCCAGTTAGAAAAGGAAATTTTACCAAACAGGATTAAAGCCAAGGCAAATCTAGTATAACCCAGAAGAATGATAATGAAGAGTTAAAAAATAAGCAAAGGGTGCCTTTGCTCCTACAGGGAGTCAGCAGAACCAAAATGTCTGAACAGCATTATTATCACAGTGAGCACTTCTAGAAACATCTAATGCTTTGTTGCTCGTGTTATGATCTTCATGTGTGGTCGTCCACTATTCAGAGTTTGGATGGACCTGTGTGTTCATCTTATTGTCCTGGTTTCAGCTGGGGTAGCGCTAATTTTCTTCCTAGTATCTGACATAGGGCTGAATTTTGAATTTAGGGTGAGTAACTAAATCTGATGACTCTGATGAAACAGAGATTCCCAGTAATTACTTCTTGGAGGTTAGAAATTATGGAACATAGTAAGGCTTCTATTGGTTTACCACTTTGAGATGAGCTTAGAAAGCACCCATGCACTTGAGCACAGTGACTTAAACTACTTGTTTAATAAAGAGATTGGCCTCTACAAATGTATTTCCAAGGCTATGATTTTGAAATCAATTGAACATTTAAAAGCACAAATGCCATCAGAATGCCCTGCAATTTGAGCTCCTGTTGGAAAAATAAATCTGATCCATGCCAAAGCTGATGAGACAGCAGCAGAAATACAATGTATGGGAAATGGGAATAAAAAGGTATATTTTTATTTTCCTTGACGTTGGAAGTCAGCTGTTGAGAAAGTAGGAGGCAGAAGAGTTGTTAATAGGAAGAAGAAAGGATTGCATTGCAGGATCTGCAAAGAGTCTGGGAGCTGTTTATTTTGCTTTCTGAGTCTCCTGGTATTGGAATGCAAAAGGAAGGACAGTCTCAAAAGTCTCTGAGAGATCCCACTCAGAGTGGGATGCTGGTACATCCCATTGCAGTCACAGGTTCACAGGTTATTATGAGTTGGAAGGGACTCACAGGATCATCTAGTCCAACTCCCAAGTGAACGCCCACCCAGGGATTGAACCCACAAGCGTGGAACCACGAGCACTACGCTCCTTCCACCCAAGCCTCCAATCATCTAGGCCATGTCACTGAGGTCCTCGTCCAGTCTTTTCTTAAACACCTCCAGGGATGGTGACTCCACCACCTCCCTGGGCAGACCATTCCACTGAGAGATCACTCTCTCTGAAAAAGCTCTTCCTAACACCCAGCCTAAAACTCCCCTGGTGCAGCTTGAGGCCATGACATCTTGTTCTGGTGCTGGCAGCCTGAGAGAAGAGATTTACACCCACTCGACTACAACCTCCCTTCAGGTAGTTTAAACAGCAATGAGGTCACTTCTGAGCCTTCTCTTCTCCGGACCGAACAACCCCATAGGGCTTGTTCTCCAATCCTTTCACCATCCTTGTCACCCTTCTCTGGACCCTCTCAAGCAGCTCAACATCCTTCCTCAACTGGGGAGACCAGAAGTGGACACAGTACTCAAGATGTGGTCTGACCAGCGCCAAGTACAGCGGAAGAATAACTTCCTTAGTCTGACTGACCACACTGTTCCAGGAGAGCTCAAAGGTCTTCCCACAGAGTGACCATTTACAGGATTGCAAGGTGATTTTCTTTACTCACCAGTAAATTTCCATCCCAAGCACAGTCCTGGTCAGTAATTACAGTACTGGAGTTCTGGAAACTCCTGTAACAGTGGTACTGGCAGCTATGATTCAGGTAGGGAGGGTTCCAAGGCTGTCAGGGGATGACTGATTACTCCTGCTTTTGTCCATCCCCTTGGCCCGGCATCAGAAGAACCTGGTGTTGCCAAAGGATGTTTCACCACTCAACTCTTTAGACAAAGGCCAAGGCTGAACAGGAATCCCCAAGATCACAGAGCAGACCAGAGGAGGGGTAGGAGGATGCACCAGCACAGTCTTATTCAACATTTCCTTAACAATGTTTGCCCCAAGATAATTTTTTTCATTGGAAATTTGGTTTAATGATACTCATGCACTCTTCATCATTGCACAAGACACTCCAAAAATAAGAGAGATAAGATGCATGACCTTTTTTCTAAAATGCTTTTAAAATTCCCACTAGGCAGCTCCATGTTTCTTTAGGCATGTAATTATACTAGAAAGTCTGAGCCTTTAGATAATCATAGAAAGTTGAGTTCATTAAAATGTGCTCTACGCATTATCTACTGTAATCTATAGAGGCCAGTAAGGGACTGGTCTCAAACATCTACTGTCTATAATATGTAATACATTGGTTTTAGGTGACAAATAAGTCAAGATTTTCCTTCTTCCTTTGGGAACCCATGAGTCTGAACTACCTCAGCAGAGTTAATTAATTTTTCCTGTAATTCATGGTAAAGTTTCCTCTACATAATTTCATCCTATTACTCATAGTCTTACCTCATAGCCCGTGGTCCCTCTGAAATTTAAAATTACATATGCTGTATATGTAATACATACATAGCTACTTTGTATGTCCCACAGCAATGTCATTAGATTACATTATACTTGGCTAGACTTCGAAAATATTTTTAACATTATCACTTATTTGTCATTAATGTTTAATTAATTACTTATTTACTCTATATTCCTGGCAGTTCATTAATATTTTTGTGTTGCTCAGTTGCAACCCACTTGAACAGTGTATTAACCTGGACTGCTCACTAAGTCAGTGCTTCAACAAAACTGCAATAGAAATTCATACAATTCTAAATGAACAAACAAACAAACAAACATATTTTTGGTCTATATTGGATTTAAAAGAGGTAAATCAACCTACAGCACTTCCTAGACTCCATCTGTCTGAGTCTTCTAGCATGAGGTCATTACCTTTCCTTTTACATGGTATTTATGTCCTTCGCAATTGTGTTTAAAAGGTGAACTAGAAGTAGAGTCTTCATTTAGAGTGAGTGAATAGGCTCTGCAGAATTTTACATTTAAAAGGAAAGTGAAAAATAGCAGAAAATAGCTATCATTGCTTCAAACCATCTATTTTGATATTGCGGGACGCACAGAAAACAGAATACCCATTTCAGTTAAGAGGGCAGAGGAGATAATATGCAAGAAAAAAGTGCTCTGAGCCATTCCACAAACAGGACGGATGGAAAAGCAAGAGAGTTAAATTTGACTTGTGAATAATTTGACTAATTTATTTTGCATGTGGCTGGGACTCTTGGAATCACACAGGAGCTAATTCATGTACCTCTGGACCTCTCTTGAGGCCATTGAACTCCCACAGCTAGAGCATAGCTTTTCATCAAAATTGCATTCAAAAACAAGATGAAGATAAGTAACCTTCATTTCACTGATGTGTACTTCTACTGGAGTTCGATAATATTTCTGGTGTTGAAACATTCATATGCCATAAGAATCTGTTAGTCAGTTGACCCTGACTGTCCACTGCTCGTACCTTGTGTTATTTTTCACTAAGATATTTCTGATCTGACTCAGTATTAAATTTCTCTTTATTTTGAGCTCATGTGGTAGGAAAAACAGGAAAGCAAAAATAATGCTTCCCTTTCAAACTATTGAAAGAGGTAACCTTTTTTGGTAAACGCACAGTGTGTGGGTTCTCCTGGGGATGAGCAATGTACGGTCCTGACTTGTTGGTGTAAGGAATATATTTTGGGAGCTCTGTAGCTCTGAACTTGAGTTGTAGGGCAGAGGGAATTTGTAAGCCTGTAGTGCTAGAACATGAATCACATATGAATGTGGAGTGAATAACTTGGAGCTTAAATTTCCTACGAGCCTCTGCACTTTTAATGCCATTGCTTGGTAACCCTGTAATTTATCTTTAAAACATAGTCTTAAAGCTGGTATTTGTCTGCCCTGAATTTAGTAATAGGAAGATTGTGTGTTTGTCTTTGCTGTTCAGTAAATGTGTACCACCTTTTTAGTTGCTAAAATGAGGGAGGTAAGTCTGTCCCACCCGGGTGCTCTGCAGTGGCTCTGCAGTAGAGGTAGTGTGTGACAGAGGATTACATTTAGGGGAGCACAGTTTGCCCACAGAAAATGTGAGTTTTTCCTTGCTTGTACTAAATGCTTTAAGGCATATGTTTACAAGCTTAGAATGGTAGAAAAAGGAAAAGAAAACTTTATTAGTGAGCTACTTTATGTGCTAGGCCAAGCAGAATGATTATTATACGGAGTGGATAACTGGAAAGGTTTGACAATTTGAAACTAGACTGAACAGCTGAAAGTAATCATGAGGTTTGATTACTTATGTGGAGATGAATGTTCTGGTACCTGCTCATTTTTTAATATATGGGGTGTGATTTTGTAAAATTAATAGCAATTTGCCTATAGCATCAGGGAAAAAAATGACATTGGAAAGAAAGAGAAGGCTTGTAAAACAGCCCCGCAAAATTTCTTCTTAAGGCAAGTCTTCATTCCCAGAGGTAAGAATCAAAAATGGACATCTTTGTGTTGGAAGGAAAATAATGTCAAATCTTGTAGCAAACAAATGCTTTCTGGTTATCATGCACATTTTGCTGAGCCCTACCACACATTGCAAGACATCTACTATAGATTGTAGCTTTTGACACAAGGAGTGAAGGAGTGAGCCAGATCAGCCTGTAGTAGGTAGGCTGGAGAAGAATACAGTGTGCCTTTTTGCTGTAAGTATGGCTAATTTGCCTGAAAATGCCCCATGGGTGTGCTACTAAAACTACTTCAATACACTGCTTTTGGAAAAATAAATTTATTTTATTAATCAGCACTGATAATGTTGAACTACAGACCCTTGGACATTTCAGGAAAGGATCACTGGCTGTTACTCCACTGGTTTGCCTACCCTGAACCCNCCACAGCAAAGAATTTATTCCCAATATCTAATCAAAACCTACTTTCCCTCAGTTTGAAGCCATTTCCCTTTGTCCTGTCACTACATGTCCTTGTGAAAAGTCCTTCTCCATCTCTCTTGTATCCTCTTTAGGTGCTGAAAAGTGCTAGAATTGGAGGCTGCTATAAATAATCTAATATATCACCTATGTAGCCATACCTTTCACTGTCTTAGTGCTGGATGTAGCAAGTTACTGCTGGAAGCTTGGGTTAGGATTCTGGGGGTTTTTTTCAGTACTTTTAGGTAGCATGTGGAGTCATGAAACCACTAAAAACAGTCCTGACTTTCTATGTCCACAGACTTCTGCTTATAGACAGGCTCATGAAGGACCCTGCAGAGCTTAGGCTTTCCTGGTGCTGCTTGGTCTTTTGAAGCTGCCAAGTCTATCTGGTACTTATGTTGCTAAATGATTATTCTACAATTACACCTTATCTGAGTGTAAGTAATCCTATTACAAGTAAATTTGACTTTAAAGATGAATATAAAAGGCAGAAAGTAGGAAAATCACACTCTTGAAAGACAACTGCTCGTCTGTAACAACCCTATACATAAAATTCTCATTTAATTTACAAAATCCTATGTTCTTTTTTGAATTCTTAGACTAACATGTGAAGTAAACAATACACATTTAAACAGTCCATTTTGTTCGTATGCCGTTCTTCCTTAGAAGATGTTTTAGTTTGTTTTTCCTTCAAAGGTAGAGTCATTGCTCCAGTTAATTATATGAATTTTAAGAGGTATTTCCTGGAAGCTTGTTGTTTTGAAGATGCATCAAGTTATTTTCTTCAATTGCTCAAGGCCATCACTCATGACAGGAAATCTATGGAGGTTCATTCAAAAGCAGAGACCCTTCCAGGGATTTTCACATTCTTTTTTGGTTCACATTTGAAAAATAAAGCATCAAGCTGTATTTCTTGGTTTCTGAATATGCTGGGCAAGCTCTATGGGCTTGAGAGCTCTTGTGTCACAGATGGCTGCAGAGAAAGGGCAGGAAAATCTCTATTGCTCTCCAGTGTTTCTCCTGGCATCTTTGCTGTTTGCCTACCAGCCATTAAAATGCAATAGTGGTTCTCATGGCTTCAAAGCTGTGGCAACTTATTCAGTGTTATGGTTAAATTCCACTTCAGCTAGGTACATGGACGGGCTTCTATTTTTCCTGCTACTTCTGTAACAACTGTGGAGAGTCACTCATATAATGCCATTTGCAAACCAACATGGTACTAGGTACCAATGTAAAAATGCTTCATAATACATAATACAGAAATAATCAGTTGGGATAAGATGTTTAATGCTTTTCATGAACACTCTAGATTTTACCCTCTTAAGTAAAAGGGTGAGTTTGGGTGTGTGCTCTACATTTGCATTTCAGTGCTAATTGGAGTGACTTGTCCTACTTCTGCAGTTGTTTTTTTTAAAAAAGCTAAATACCTTTGTATTTATTTAGTACCTATAGGCCCTAATCTTACACCTTCTTTCCACAAACAGTACTCAGTACTTCTTCAAGTATGTCCAGAATTTTCTGCCCCTTCTTGGTTTCCACTGTCACTTGATGATACCTCCTGATTTCCAGCTTGCTGAATTCATTTGCACAGATCCAGCTGATTCATATCTGGGACAAAACCCTTTATTTTTCTGCCTTTGCATATACAAACACCTCATGCCCGACAGAGATACATAGAAAGCCACCTTCTGCTAGTAGTGAGGGATAGACAAGTTCTGTGCACTCTCACTTGAGGTTATTGTATTTTCCTGCTCTGGTACATTCTCACAGATCATAGGCATTGTGAAATTTTCACTGATTGAGGACAGCCATCTCCCCAGCCCAAGAAGTTGTTCCATGCCACTGTGCAGGATTTGATGAATAGGTGGCTGTATTTGGTGCTTATGAATTGCAGGGTGAATTTCAGGGCTGGAGAGAGAAAATTGCAGACAGAGATCTTAGAGAGCAGCTGGAGACTCTACTGCTAATTGCCTCATCTACTGAGATGTTCTTGGCATACAACTTTATGTCAGAAGGAATTACGTTGCCTGATTGCCTGCCAGAAATGCCTAAGAATAAAATCCACCTTGTCTGAGGAAATGGGAGACTGGTAGGCCTTTTGTGTGGGAAGAGGGCTAGGAGGTAAACAGAATTGCTTACAGAGGGCCACATGATCTCAGTGTGTAACCTCAAAGCCATATACCTTTTCTGTATGCAAGGCGGGAGATAATTCCTGGTGTTCACAGTATCACATTTGATTAAAGAACATGCTGTAGCCTGTGTGTTTCCACTGAGCAGCAAAGGAATTTTGAAAAGAGCTGGTGTATTCTTAAAGATCTTCTGAAGCTCATTTCCTAGTAATGAAAATTCACATGATTTTTAGTAAAATGTAGTTGTCAGATTTCACTTGACATACAACCCAGCCCTCTAGGCATGCAAGTCTGCTAGCTCAGTCCTGCATTGCAGAAAGACCTTGCAGACATTTATCAACTCTCAGGGTCTTGTTTCTTTTCCTTCTTCCAGTATGAGGAAGAACAGAGAGTTACAATACCCATCTCTTTAACCAGGAAGATAAACTAGTTCATTATAAGACTCAAGAAGGTGACAGTCCGCGTCTAAAGACATCTGCCTGTCCTCAAAGAATGACCCCTGAGGCTGGCTGGCATAGCATGCAGTTGGGTAATGTATGTCACTTGTACATTCCTTGGTACTCATCCCAATCCAGAGCTCCCGTCTGTGCCAGCATGATATCAATATCAGCACAAGGAAAGGGTTGGCATGAACACAGCTGCTGTGTTTGGGTCTGCCTTGGAGAGTTGCAGTCCCAAACGAAAAACAAAGCCTAGAGGAAGGGAGTAGCAAAGAACTTGACCTTAGCATGCAGCTGAAAGCCAAACTGCTTGTGGGCTGAGTACTTGATTTTTTGAACAAATGTGTTTGATTGTCTTTAATATGAACAATGGCTAATGGATTGTCTTTGTTTCTGCTTCTACACTGAAGTAGGACTCTGTGTATGGTCTTTGTGCACAGAAAGGTTTCCAAACAAAAATGTTCAATAAGCATGGCACATTTGTCCTCAAACAGAAAAAAAGCTAGAAAATCTGCATTCCTCAGCTAAGCACATATATAAAAATGTATGCAAACACAGTAGAATCTTTGTGTGTTTATTCCAGCAGCCTGTTATACAATGGACCCTCGAATCTCACAGGGCCTTGGGTCTTCCAGAGCTCTGCAAAGCCTGTGATCCGCGAAGATAGACAGCTCACAAATGTGCAAATAAGCCCCGCCTGTTGCCCCACCCCCTCAGCCTCGGCGACCACGGGGATGCCTTTGCTGCCATGCCCGAGCGTGCTGAGCAGGAGTGGGCAGCTGATAGCACCCCCACACCATCCTGGTGGCAAGGCAAACGAGCACAGGGGGAGAGGACAGTAGGGACACTGCGTATGTGCAGTGGGGAAATGCAGCAAATAATGGAGGTTTCTTCATGAGGAAAAATCGCAATGTACTGAAGTTGCAAGATTTAAAGTGAGAAGTACTTTACTGTATATGAATTGCCATTCCCCCCCAGTTTTCTCAGTTAGGGCCTACATCTCATTTTACCTAGTAAATAAGGAGCAGATAGAATTTCAGTAGTGTAGGTCAGATACTGTATTTTATGATGCAGAATGAATTTGCAGTCTTTTCCTGGACTCCACCTCCTGTCCACACTTTCTGGCACACACAGGGAGTGAAAGAAGCAAGGTTGGTGAGCTTTAGAAAATATGGTCTCTCCCTGAATGTTATTTCATGGTGAACACCAGCATTATTCATATCCCAGAAAAAGCATATTACTAGAGTTAGAGACCAAGAATGTAAGCAGTGATTCACCACTGGTTTATTTTCAAGACAACATCCCAGAATCTTTTCCCTAGGGCTGAGATATGAACTCTATGTTTATTTACCATGTGGTTATTTCAACAAAGTCCCAGCAACAAGATCCAGTCCTCACAGAGCCAACATGCACACTTTCACTTCCACAATCTTGTGCTCAGGAAGGTCTAAACATCAGGTCAGACTGGTACTTTAACCCACTTTAAATCCAATCTGAGGTGTCCAGATTGCCTGCACACTCTGCAGCTCACCCCTCACGCCTGTGTGGGGTGATCATCTCTTCTGCTTTTTGAAGTGCCAAATACTGAACTTTTCTGAAACTGGGTCATTCAAGACAATTCGTCCTGACAGAAGTGACATTTTTTCAGAGAACAAGCACTTAACCTCAGTCTGAGAGAGACTTCTCTGCGCTCAGTCTTGAAAATGACATTTTGATCCCATTTATTGTAGACAGTACACACAACAAGTTATTACACAAATGCCTTCAAACGCTGATCTCAACTTCTTTCCAAATCACTCCATATACTCATGGAGAAGATTAGTTTTAATGCATTTTTATATATATAAAAAAAGCAAAAATCCCATAGACAATTCTACATACCCTTGCATGATGCTAACGCATCAAATGCATTAAGGCGGTTTAGTTCTGCAAATTTTTACAGTGTATTTCAAGTCAATGAGGAGGAGACAGTGAAAGTACACACAATTCAACATATACGAACAGCCTGTTTTTTCAACGATGTGAGAGCTGGCAGGTTTTATTCAGCTATATGAAAAGATGGGTAAATCAGGACTTTCGTGAACTCCTGAATTTAAAATGCTGTACACAAAGTAGAACTGCCTTCCACTTCATCCAGGATGTGCTGGCTGATTTCTTACAAAAGAAGTGAGAATTTGATCCTCAAGAGGAATTTCAGAGAAAGATTCTAGGTTAAAGGCTGACTGAGATATAAAGTGTAAATAGGATCATGGGAAATACTAACAAATACAGGATAAAGTTTGCTTTATCAGAAACAGCTTGAAGAGAGAGAAGAGCTGGCCAGACAGAGCAGTGCTATGGGGTCTTTTGATGCAAAGACATCAGGCTTCACAAAAGTGAAGCCTGTATCACAGAGGTATCAGCCTCGTTCCCTCTCCTGCACAGCCTTGCTCCTTGTTTGCTGCAAAAAATAGGGCAGGGCCAGCATTGCAGCTGTCTGAGCTGGCAATCCCCCTGCATTACAATTGGAGGCAACACAACTTAATGGAAAATGTCAGTCTTACAGAGAAGAAAGATTGCACAGCCCTCTGTTTTGCTTTTACAGAGGAACTGGCCTCACCACTACTTGCCTCTGTGTGGGGAAGGCTAGTGTGCTATTAACATGTCATTTTTTTCACCGAAAGAGAGCACTTGTGTACCAGCAGCAGCTCAGAATGGTCACGATCACAGGGCAGTTGCATTTCCTATTTCAAAGTCCTTGCCACATGTTCCTTTCTACAGTAACTGAGATGCAGAAGCAAACAGGTGAGTCAGGTGAAAAACAAACTCCTACTGGGAGCAGCTGAGAATGGCACAAAGGGGAACAAAGACCTCTCGGTGGCACTTGTAGATGCCGCTCACCCATGTGTTACCGCCTGCGCTCTTTGGCACTGCTTGATGTTTTGCACCCTTCTTGCTTTCCCAGTTAGTTGGATGAGAGGGCTGATCTTGTTGTTTGTGCCCCTGCTTGTTTGTGTTGTGGAGCAACAAGCAACCCCATTCATCCACCCACTCCTCCTTCTGAGGCATTGGGCACCCCCTTAATGAGGGCTTGTACAGCAGAGCTTACAGCCCCTGTACCAGGCAAGATGAAGGGGCAAGGAAAAACAAAATACATAAAAAGGACAAATTAACAGCAAAATTATCATAAGTTTAGCTAGTTAGAAGCATACTAAATGTAACAAGAATCAAGGCTGGCACTCTCTCAGCCTGGCTTTGCTGAAGACTGTTTTGTCTGGCATGGTTACAGAGGTGAACCTCTAATTAGTATGATCTTGAAATCAGTGGGATATTGTCACAGTAGTAGTGGCTGCACTTCAAGACCTCCCATTTAAAGTAGCCTGAGCCCTGAAGAAAGAAGTCTTAGAAGAGAAATATCAATAAACCCCACAGCGTATTTCAGACTTCTGAAAACTTCACAGTTCAGAAGAAAAAGAAAAAAAAAGAAAAAATCTGGCCCTGATTTAAAAAAAAAAGAGTTCTGGACTAAAATGGTGATTTTAGTGCCCAGGCGTCAGAAGCCTCCTCCTGTCCCCTCCCAGCACACAGCTTGCCTCACTTTCATGGGGCAATTTCCCGTGTCAAGGACAGGGGCACGGTGCCGCCATTGCGAGCCCCCTCCTCGCAGGGCGGGGTGAGTCCCGCTCCACAGGCACCGCAGCACCGCCCCTGGGCAGAGCAGAGGCACTGCGCATGCATCAGCCGGGTAAACTCGCAAATTGTTGAATCAAAACTGGGATAAATTCTCCTTGCAAATGGGCGGGGTCGTAATGAAGAGGTCGCAATGCACCGGGGATTCACTGTACTCCAAAATCATTTTCAGAGCCTCATGGCCAAAGTATTATAGCTGCTTATCCTCATATTCACTGTATTTTTTTTTTTTTAATTCCTGTGTCACCCATAAGGATATTTCCACAGAACCAGGTTTAATACCTGGTTTATGTTTGGGGGTTTTTTTAAGGATGAAAAACATCATGTGTGAGAATCATCAAACCAACTACAGCCAACTGTTTTCAAGCTAGCCACCCTCTAATTTCCTTTAGATTGTCTGCAGAAAAAAGGCATTTTGAGCACTTTGTCTCATGTTTAAGATGGTTAAAATTAGGCTAATTAATTGTGTCCTCAAAAAAGAATATTTCTTGCTTTGCCTTGCAAGCAAGCTGACAGACACTAGCTCAGATGTTCCTATGTACACTGACAATGTCTAAAGTTAACTGAAATAAACGCTAGTGTGTCCTATTTTGTTCCTTCCCTCCTCTCTTTTTTTAAAAGTACCAGGAATGTTGTGGGGTTGTTTAAATCCTGATGCAATTTCTGATTTGTGACTATCATTACTAGGTGAGAACGCAGTTGTCTCCCTTCTCCACAGCAGGAGGACCCTGCTCCATTTTAGAAGATATGGTGTTGCCAGCTCTTAGTGCTCTTAGTGCTACAGTCATTATAATTATCACCATTACCATATCAGTGAGTGCTTACTTGTGTTCTCTGAAGTACATCTGCTCTGGATGCTGCAAAGTGACCCAAGTAGAGCCAGACAGAAGACTTGATCCCAGCAGGTTTGAAGAACAAGTCTAACCTCACTTTCAAATCCATGTGTCACTTTTTTGTTGCTGTTGAATCATTTAATTTTTGCCATGTAAACAAACTGCTATTTGGCATCTATCAGAACTGTAACTTTATTGATTGTTTAAATAAACCCCTCAGCTGTTACACTAATTCTGGCCATGCAAATGATATTCTTCCAGTTATATGTCCTAGTCAGTGAGCATGCCATGCTTGAACCATGCTAGATCTGGGAAAAAAACCCCAACCAAATACATCTGCACAAAAAAAAAAAAAAATCTGAAGATTTCTGAAAACAGATATTATTTATAGAATCAGCTGAGAAAATGAAGTTCAGAAGAAAACATCAGTACTCTTCTTGGGTCATTTTGGCTTAAGATGGACCAGGAAGAGTCAAAAAGCTTTTGTTGGAACAGCTGACTGTGGGGTTTGCTCTGCAGCTCCCAAAGCAAAAGAGATACAGATAAATAAAGGCAAACATGCAGAGATGGCCTGTTTGAGATGTAAAGTCTTTGAGGTGTGTGTTTATCACTAGCACATTTGCTGAGGCAAACTATAACTCTGTTTGCCCTCTTACAAACATACCACTCCAGCAGTAATTGCTTTTATGTCAGCCTCTTCTCTTGTGCTTTAAAGCAAAACCCAAACAGTTTCGGTCTTTGTTTTTACAGCAAAATAATCTTGACAGTGGAATATTTGAAAAGCCCGTGAGGAAAACTTGAAAGAGAAATTTTTATTTTTACAAATTTACCTGTGCCAATCTGCATTATTTTGAAGAGCTAGGTTGCCAGCAGTTCATGTCTGGCAGGTTTGGATCTGCGTCCCTTGGGTATCTAGCGCTCCTAATCCAACAACAAAGAAGAAATACAAGAGCCAGGACTACTTTTATTCTGGGATAGGGCCAACAAAAAACAGTGGATATCTATATGCAGACCTGGATATCAGTGTACAAATAAAATCCATTATTCTTAGCCAAACTTCACCTGCAATGGATCAGCACTATTTGTGCTTAAAACTGGTATGTTTATATTGTCAAGTCAAAGATGTATATTGTGTTCTGCCTCTTAAATATGTATTTCAGTAGCTCCACTTTTCTGTGTCACAAGTAAGTTAACTTAAGAGCTGATTTCCATCAGATGTAAGACCGCCCTTGGCAAATCTACCATGTAACAAACCAGCAGCATATTCAATAGCCACTTAGGTAATTTTTTTGTTTCAGAACTGAGCCATCTAGAAAATTTTAACACCTAAATCAGGAGAGAGACAATTACTCACATTCATTAGGACCATGTATGTCAACGTGTCTTTTAATGTATTATATTCATCTAAATTGTAGTTCCTAGCATTTCTCTGAATGCGTTTAGCATGTTCCAGGCCATGGGCTTACATGCTACCTCTGAGAGAGTTGCACATCTCAGCTTTTTCTTGGATACATTTTATTTGCAATAATGAGATAATAGTTGGCTCTTAAACCAATGAAAGCTGCAGAGTGTGATAATAATGTTCTAAACTGCACCCATATTAATCATAACAAAAGGGATGAGGCATAGAGAAAAGAATTGGAAGAGAAATGAAGAAAATATGTAGGGGATCACAGATCCTTCCCATAGTGTCTTATTGTTCACTCAAAGGTAAGTGCAGAGGTAAACCCAAATGCTCCCTCACTAGTGTTCCCATTTCCTCATCTTTCTTTTGCAGAGCTTGACTCCTGCAGACATTTCTAAGGTATCATCTATCTCTTCCGTGGTCCTAAGTTCCCATCACAGTCAAGGCTATGAATGTAGCCCATTCATTCTCCTTATTCTTAATGTTGTTTTAAATCTCCTCCCATCTACTCCATATTTTCTGTGACATTCTCATTACTCATGTCCCAGTGGACAATGCTTATTACTGTTGCCATTTCTGGGTTACTTCAATTCTGTCTGATAGAAATCATTGTTCCTGTAATGGTTCGCTAAATGTTGTAGGGAACATTATAGAATTATAGATTACAGAATACACTTATAGAACACAAATTATATAACCATATAAAAAAGACTTCAAATGGTGTTTATACAATGTTTTTCATCTTTTCTTGTTAAATATAAAGCAGTTATTCCCACATTAAAGAAGAATTCTCACTTAAATATATATGATGAAGGTCCTCAGAACCTGCTATTTGCAACTATGCAGCTCAGATCACCAGGAAGTCGTCTTGTACCAAAAAGAAGGTAAGAGAAAGATGAGACTCCTGAAAGGAAGAATTCCACACATAATATTCCTATACAAAAGTTTGCCTACACTTTGTTCCCCGCCTGTTCTCTGTAGAATTCTTAATGTTTATTTGTCTAATTCTTTTTGCCTTCTTTCCATCTATGTTTATCATTTGTGATTTCTTCCCTGTTTATGTCCTTGTGATCAGCTTCAGTTTTTTTCCAGATTTTGGCTGGAAAAGCATTCCTCCTTTTCTCCTTCATGTGCTGTTGTTTTGAGTTTTGACATTTCTGGAATGTAGACTAGTGTAATTCTCAAATGAATACAGTTTACTTTTTAAATCTGGTGTCTAAACAGTATGTCTTCAACTTGACATAGATCAATGAAATGAGTACCTGTAATTGTGAAAACAACAAGATTTAAAGAGAAATATCTATGATATTTTATACTTTGGGGTTTGTATTTTGTTTTCATTAAAACATTTTCTCACACCTAACTTTCTTATTGATAACCCTAAATAAAGACAGCAAATGCATAACTCTGATTCCTCTTGACCATTGAACTGTTTGGTTTGGTTACTTCCATTCTAGGTACCTGTGGCATCCCAGTTTTACAGAAAATGTTTGTTTCTACAAATAATCAGCCCACTGCCAGGGCTCTTCTGTCCTGGAACAAAGAATTCCCCCTGCATAGGCTGGAATTCATAAATTCATAGAATCCTAGAATGGCTTGGATTGTAAGAGACCATAAAGATTGTCTAGTTCCAACCTCCCTGCCATGTGCAATGACACCTTTCACTAGACCAAGTTGCTCAAAGCCCCATCCAACCTGGCCTTAAACACTTCCAGGGATGGGATATCTACAGTTTTTATGGGCCTCATGTTCCAGTGTCACTCCATCCTCACAGACCCTCACAGACTGCTGGGCTAGTAATTTAACATGAGTTAACCATATTTTTATACAGCATGTGACAGCAGTGCTGAGCAAGATAAAGGTTAAAAGAAAATTGGAGGAAGTTAGCAAAAAAGGCTTGGGTGTCAGAGCTGAAATGTTTCAGTGGTTTACAGGGAAATCTAACTCCTTAATCCTATTTTTAAAAAACCATCTTGCAAATGTGACTCTTCCTTCCCCACTAAAAATCTGTTCTGACGGAAAAGGCCCCAGCGGAGTAGCTCCATCAACAAAAAAATCCCGGGAAAGTATCCACCAGAGGGAGTTCCCTGAATGCATCAAACCCAGCCTGAGCTATAAATGGTTATACAGAGTCTGAGAAGAGCTGCCTATGAGCTCCCCAGGACAGACAGGGTGCTCCCTGCAGCTGCTGGTCAGGAGCCTGGGCTGAATTCAGCAAAGTACTGACCCAAATCTGCATAATCTTAAGTGAACACTCAGTGAACTCTAAGGAATTGCTCTGTGCATGGCTTTAAGCGAGTGTTTTATTAGAGTGGGGTCAAAATACTCAGTGCTTTGCAGGATCATATGAGGAAAAGAAAAGACTCTGTTTACACCTCGGCTTTTATTTTTCCGTCACTGGTTCACTTGTTAGGAAAAAAGCTAAGCCAGGGTGAGCCTTGTTTCTGGGAGGCCCAGGAAGGAGGCCTTGGAAGCAAACCCAACTGCTTACACTCAGGAAGAGTTTTTGATGAGGCTGCCTCTGACACGCAGTGACGGCAACTGCTCTGGATGGATCCTGGCTCCCTCTTCCAAAGACAAAAACAACAACATGATGACACCTCTCTATCCAGAATATGGGACAATCCCTGGTTCAACATGAAGTCTACCTCTGAGATTTGTTTGTCCATAATAAAACTGTTTTCAGCAGAGAGAAACAGTGTACACTATCCCATTATGGGGGGAAAAAAAATCAAATTCTTGCCTCCCTCTGCCCCAGAAAGCAGGCAAGGGATCACAGTGCTAGCAAGACATTGTGGAAATACCCTAGATTAAAAATACCATTTCAGACCTTTTGAATTTTTTCTTTTAATTGCATCTCCTGGGTGTCCTAGAGTCTTAACCGCTCCTAAAAGAAGTTTAAGAAAAAGCACTCCACCCTGCTGGAGATCTCAATCCAAATTCTGCTTTATATTAGGATAAAGGAGCACAAGGAGTTAATCCCAGCTATGTGCTTTGACACAATTCCTGGCTAAAGGCTCCAAGAGGCTGTGAGAAGACGTTAAATGAAGGTGATTCCTGCCTTGATGAGATTATTTTCCAATAAGGGGGGAAAAAAAAGCTCCACAATATTAGAAAAGGAAGAGGTTGTTGTTTCTGTGCCCAGAAGAAGGTGCAGAGAGGGTTTTGCCTTAGGACATTCCTGAGCTGGAATTCCAGCCCCAAAAGCAGGCGGCCCCCAGCCTAGGGCACAGTCCTTTGTCCCCTCTGTGTAAACCAGGCATCTTAATACCCCCACTTTTCACAGGAATGCTAAATAAAATGCCCTGAAGTGCCTGTGTTGCTGTCACACTGCCAATTCTCCTGCACTGTGCAGATTCATATGGTAACAGGAGCCAAGGTCAGGGAAGCATTAGTCAGTCTGAATTTGGCAAACGCGAGTGGTGGTGTCTGATAGGCCTTGCTGGCAGATTAGATTAACATGAAATGCCTGGCCTAGGTTATCCTTGAAAATGACTTCAGCTACTGCAGGAGGTGGCTGTTTAGTGCATTAGAAAGGGTGAAAGCAGGACAGTTGCTTTTGACATGTTTGCTTTGCCAGTCTTGACTTTCTGGGCTGTTTGTACTGGTTTAAGCCTATCTGAGAAATTAAAATATCCCCAGTTTTTAATGGGCTGCTACTGATCTGTTCATATCTCTCAAGGTGTTCAAGCCCAGGCTCGATGTGACTCTGAGCAACCTGGTCTAGTGGAATATGTCACTGCTTATGGAAGAGGGATTGAAATGAAATAATCTTCAAGGTCCCCTTCCAAACTGAATCATTCCATAATTCTATGATATCTAAGGTAATGTTCTTTCATTTCTTTCCTCTCTTAATTTCTTTCAAGCATATCTGAGGCCATTTTCAGTGGTGGTTATCTCACCATGGAGGTCTTGTTAGCCCTATCCAGAGATCAAGATTTTTGATGCAATGAATTACTGCAGGAAAATAATGATTTAATATCCACAGAACCCATTCATCCATAGGGTGCAGAGCAGCACAGAACAATACCTTGGCATCATCCTAAACTGACAAGCCCGGCCAAGACCAAGGCTGATGATGAGCAATGTCCTCTGCCCACTGTGGTCCCACTTTTGGAACCAGATAACTGGGCCCCAGTTGTCAGATGTCCCTTTCTGCTTCTCTGTGCACTTGTGACTGCTGGTGAAATCATCCTTCACTATTGGGTTGGACAAAACATCTGGGATGACGGCAGATAACCTCAGTCCAGTGACAGGAGATGAGCAGGTCAGGTCTATGAGGTTTGTTTAGTTCATATCCAAAAGGTCCATTGCAAATCTAATGCATTTATTTTAAAACTATTTTCTTAATAGAAAGACAAATGCTAAGAACAAAGAAGAAAATGTCAAGGAGGTTCTCAGTGCTGTCTGCCAGCCACTTTTAGTCTGCTGTCACTTGTAGTCTAAGGAAAAGACGAGTCTTCTGAAGCACTACAAATATTATTAGAAATCTAAATATTAGCACTGCCTCCTCATGTCTCCATCAGGTAAGATAACAGTTTTTCTGTTAGCAGTCCTGAAGGTTGTAGTTCTTGATGCCAGCCATGCTGCATTTACCAGGAGTCTAGGACACAAAGAAATGGGGAGAGAATATGGAGACAAGTCACTTTTCTACTTTCCTGCCCTTCTACATAAAGTAGTGCAGTATTTTCTCATAGTTCTGTGGGACTCTGACAATAACTATATGTTTTATAGCAGTTTCCACTACTGTACATACCCTGACCATCATTCAGTAAATTACTTAGGGTACATGAGTGTGAAACAATCATCCCAAAAAGGAGGTATGTCAGCTCCACAGTCATTCTGACAGAGGTTTGAATTGCTCTATGCAGCCAAATCAACTTCCAAAAAGCAACATGTTTCTGGAGGGACAATATTAATAAAAACAAACTGTGTGTGAGGAAAAGCCAAGACAAGGATGGGAAGGCATTCAGCTGTCAGTAAACACTCCCACCCTTTTATACCCTAGCACTCCCGTGTCCCCTTTTTCACTGGCACTAGAGAAAAAAAATCCTGAAGAATCCACAAATGACACAGAGCATATTTAATTCTTGCAGTGAAACCACAATGAAACAACACTGGGCTGAATTAAACCCATGCAGACCGGGTATAAGTCAAAGGAATTTGTGAGAAGCATCCCAGGATAGCCACAACATTGCTGAAGACTGTGATGGAAGGAGGGCCAGGAGTCACATGGAGATGAGTCCTTGCAAAGAGTAATTCCTTATATAATCAAATTTGAAATACAATCCAAGATGAGATTGCTGTAAATGAAGGGAAATGTATTAGTTCCAGAAGGCATCATTGCAACAAGTTTCAGAGAAACTCAAAGCCAACACAGTGAAAAAAATAACCACCCATTTTGGCTTATGTTACAGAATGAGGTATTGGCATCAGACAGCCTCCTTGGATATGGTTATTCCCATACATGCTCCTCAGAAGAGAAAAGGAAGAGGAGAGGAGAGGAGAGGAGAGGAGAGTGCTGTCCTTTCCACAGCTACTGGCAGGAATAGAGGTCAGAATTATCTGTGCCTTGATTATCTTTGAAGCAAGAGAACCAAGTTTATAAAAGCAGCAAGGATGGCTTCACTGAACACAAAACCATGATTTAGTGGGTTCAGGATATCACCCTAAAATTCCTCCTGCAATTTACAAACTGAACCTGAATCCCAAAGTCATGTTTAGCTTTCTCTTACTTTTCCATCACCAATAATCCTGGTACTCAAAAAATTTTATTTAGAACCCATAAACCAGAAAACCTCTTCTGCACCTGTTGTACCTGAAGAGTTCTCAAGAAGATGAAGCAGGGCAAGTCTATTTTAGTCAGCTAAGTTATCTGATGAGGTCATGTATACATGCAGGAATTCAGTCTGCTGCATAACAAGAGCTAGACAAGTTTCTGTGTTTCCATAGTCACTTAATAGCCACCATATACAAAATCTCAAAGTTTCACGTGCTTTCAAATGAGCAAAACTCTACTTGGATGCTAGTCTTCCTCCTGCTTCCATTAAGATTTCCCAAGCTTTAGCTGACATCTTGGAATCAAGAGAGTGGTAACCACACATAATTTGCCCAGATATGCAATAGTAAAGATTTGCTCAGTTCTGACTCTTTGTTTGGCTGACAGCTTCTATCTGTACCTCTAATTCTCACAAACAGTGTAAGATAAACCTGTCCCATTTTCAGAATGGTAGGTTCTTCTTTGCCTTGCCTTGCCTTCCCTTGTGTGAGGCAAATTCCTCTGTATGAGCTGCAATGTGGCTTTTTGCTGATGTTTCTTTTCTTTCCACAGCCACGACTACAGTGTCTGTTTCAGGACCAATAGCCTACTCAAACTTCTTCAGAAACTTTGCAGGCTATATTTTTTAGTTGTATTTCTTCTTTTCTTGGGTGTGGAAGTTGATTTCTCAGAGATTAAGAGCAGCAAAACTAACTGGAAACATATACAGTGAATCCTCTCTGTATCGCAACTTCTTCACGACCTCGCCCATTTGCAAAGCAATTTTTTCGCAAATATGATTCAGCAGTCCGTGAGCTCTGCTACCTGATGCATGCACAGTTTGACTCTGTTCTGCCAAGGGGCAGTACCTGTGGGGCGGGACTCACCCCGCCCTGCGGGGAGGGGGTCACAATGGCGGCACGGTGCCCCCAGTCCCTGAACAGTGAGACTGCCTCACGAAAGTGAGGCAAGCTGTGTGCTGGGAGGGCGCAGCTGTCACTGCGCCAGGAAGAGGCTTCTGTCTGGGACCGTAGGGGCAGCACAGCCCCTCTCTCATGGGAAAGAAACCAAACCTCCCCCACCACCACCCTGTGGGCTTCTCCGGGCTGCTGCAGTCGCTCCCAGAGCCTAAATCCCACGCCGCTTCCCCCCCCCGACCCCGGTGATTGTACCCACGCCTCCAGCCCTGCGGTGGGGGCTGGAGTGGCACAGGCTGGAGTGGCACAGGCTGGAGTGGCGCGGGCTGGAGTGTGCAGCGGCACCCTGCTCTGGTCCCTGCCCCGGTCCTGTGTGCTTCGCTGAGACCCAGCACAGCACCACCACAAGGCACGCCATTCCTTGTTACTCAAAGCCCGGGCAGCGCTGCCTCTGCCGGGACTGGTGGATGTTAAAGGGAAAGAAACTCCCATACCAACGCCTCCCCCCCACCATAAGTGCACGGGGTGTTGCAGTGTTGCAAAGTTAAGGTTTTTCCAGGCACCAAGAATGCCGACAAGAGCTCAGGGACACCCCTTCACCGCTGCGGAAGCCAGGTGAGCACGCGCGGGTTGGTGCGGGGCCCCCGGAGCCGGTGTGAGCACCAGGACCGGGCCGGGGGCCTGGGGAGGAGCGCCGTGAGGTTTGGGCTGCAGTCACAGCAGCCACTCAGAAACCATTCCCTTTGCTCGCCTGTGCTGAGACAGACTACGGGAAGGAGCACAGAATTGTCCGCAGAGCTCCGGAGTTCCGGGGGGGGTGGTGGAGCAATGGGNGGTATAACTGTAATACGTCATCAGGAATACAGGGCACTGTGCTGTAGCAGCACCACAGCAGGTGCCCAGCACTGCAGTGATCCAATCAATTTTCTCTGGCAGTGAGGTGACAGCAGAAACCATGGCTTCTGTCTGGAGGGTGTCTGGGAAATATTCATACTGACTGTGCTGCCCCTTCATATAAAAGTGACAACAATGTTTGAGGCAGCAAGTCCAGAGAGAACAAGTGATGATTCTTTACCAAGCACTTCTGAGCATCACTGCAAATCACCTTGCAGGCAACAATGGCTTAAATGAACCCAAGCAAGACTAAAGAGGTGCTAGTCAAAAAGGCAAAATGTTTCAGAGAGCTCACTTGGACACTGGCGTTGCATCAATCCCTAGTACATGTCTACCTGCTATTCCCATGCTAAAGAAACTTTGAGTCCTCAGACCTCACAGGACAGCACTGTCTAAAAGCATCTTATTTCCTCTTTATCTTAGATAGTAGTTAGAAATTCTTTACTCAGAGTGTGGTAAGACACTACAACATGCAGCCTACAACAGTGGCAGATACCCTGTCCCTGAATGTGTTCAAGGCCGGGTTGAATGGGGCTTTAAGCAACGTGGTTTAGTGGAAGTGTCCCTGCCCATCTCAGAGGAGTTGGAACTAGATGGCCTTTCCATGCGTTTATGGTTAAATAATCTCTGTAAAGCCAAGAAATTCCCTTTTTTTCCCCTGGATGAGGTGTCAGCATCCCACATCTTCATGACTTTCAACTGACTTGCTGTGATTCCCTTTTGGAATATGAATGTAAAGGGAATATAAGTCCAATTCAACTTGCTTTCTCTATGCTTCAGAACTCTGTAAATGAAGAAGTCTCCACTGTCTCCTAGGCAGCTTCTGGTAGTGGTGATCAAACCCATTTTTGATTCCTGAGATAGTGGTGCTATCTTGGGAATAAAAAAAAAAAGCTAGGAAAAAGCTCATGACAAAAAAGACGTATTTTCTTCTCCTCACTGGCGTCTGTCTATTATACGATCTTGGAAAAATTGTTTCCCTGAACACCTTTAGGAGATTAGGTAAACACTTCCTGTCTGGATCAGTTCTGTCCAAATGTGACTCAGCCCCTGTCACTGCAAGCAATTGTTCTTTCTGTCTCAGCTGCAAGGTCATGTCTGGATTAAAATATTTCCAGTTTACTTTTGATAAATATTCCCCACCTGAAGGCAAATCAGAAAGGTTTTTTATTTTCCTTTAAAAGACTCAACATTTGCACAGATCTAAATAGTTCTTCCTCCGGGACATTGTCACAAACTGAACTTCCTAAGTAAAGCTAAAATCAGCTACTAGGAAAAAAACCTGAACTTCCCTAAACACTAGGAAATGAGTAAAAGGCCATTAAACATGGAAAACATGTGCTTTTAAGTTACTATTCTTTTCAAAGCTTTGTATTATAATTGTCACTATTAAAGTAGCACCTATACAGAGTAATTCAGATTAGAATTCCCTTTAGTTAAGCATTGTGTAAAGGCCTAATAGTAGTAGGCAATCCACACAATAAAATGGAAATTAATGTTGAAGAGATTGAAGTATTTCATAGGTGAATGTCCTGTTCAGTAAAGTTGGACAATAAGCTTTCTTTTCACACTCCATTCATCTTTAGCAAGAGGATAAATTAGCCTTCACAGTGCACTGCACTCATGACTTCCAGTCTTCAGGCAAGGTCACTGTGGATAAATCTGCCTGTGAGACCTTGGGCAGATGTAAACTCACTTACCAGAGCTCAGGACAGGTGAGATTTAAGCCAGCTTTGAGCCAAAGGTTGTGTGACCAAGCGTGGTGCTGAGGTGGTGTCCCTGTGCCTAGCTGGTGTAGCCTAGTGGGAAAAAAAGCAGGGGGAAGAATTCTGTAGTTAGAAAGAATTTAGAAGAGAGTGATAAAGTGACGTCCCTAAAGGTCACTTAGAGGCACTAACTGGGATGCAACAGGGCACAGGAGTAAAAGAACATTAAGACGTGAGCATGAGCAATCCAGCATTTTCTGACCTGGGTTTGGAAAATACGTTTTGCAGATAAAGTATTCATGGCCTTTTCTTTCTGAGTCTGCTGGCTGCAGCTTTACCAAGCTGCATTTAGGATTTTCTCTATTCCACCATGGAGCCCCAGGTGAAGTGTGGGATACCGGTGGGGAAGGAGAGTGCACACAGAGGGAATGTTTGTGTTGGAGGAAGTCAGGCTGCCAAGCAGCATCTGCATCTGCTGTTGGAGGCTACGCTGTCGCTGACACACCAGGTTATTTCTGCTGTGATATTACCCGGGTGTCTAATTAAAGACAAGGTTAAAGTCACAATCCGAGATTTAAAGTTGTGAATATGTACAAGCAGAGGTTTTGCATTTTGCTTTTCTATTTAAAAGGCCAGAAGCTTTACAGCCTCTGCTAATCTTCAGTGAGATGAATCCCAAACACCTTCTCAGGTAGCACAAGCCTAGTTTTAGGACACTGGGACAGCGATGAAGTATTCTCTGTCAGAACTAATCAGAAAAGGTTGCTGTAATGAGAAACTCAATCAGATTTTTCAGACTCAAAAATGCTTGGTAAAACCATTGTGGGGGGTGGGTTTTGATACAGCAAATTAAAGAGTTTTTAATTGCAAACGAGTCACTGCATTTTTTATTGCATAACGTGCAGGGATAAATAATATTTTTCCATTAGGTTTTACTTGGAAATCAAAAGAAGTACAAAACCATATTTAAAATCCAACTTCTTATGCTTGCCAAAGACTATGAGTCACACATTATGGTATTCATGGAGAAGCCAGCAAAGCTTGGAGAAATATTTCGGTGTTAGGTTTCTGTTCCATATCTAGAACCAGACAAACCTAACTGACTAGAAGGTGAAATCTAAGAATAACTACAGTGCTCAAGATTTTTTAACTCAGGTGCCTAAAGAGATAGTTCTGTTCTGGGGGACTTCAGTAAAAGGAAATATCATTAATCACTTTGGACATCTACAAAATCTCCTAAAATCTGTCAGGCACTGGATGTATGCACTGCAAAGGAAACCAGAATGGGATTTAAGCACCTACTTGTAGATGTCTGCATGTGAACTACGGACTATGCCCTCACAGTAAATATGGATGGTGCCTCAAATAAAGTTACAGTGAATGGAGTCTGGAAATTACTCAGTTGACCAGCTGACTCAGGGTACATTAAATTATACTGAGAGTTCCATGGTGTGTATTGACTGGATCTGTGTTTAGTATAAAGGGATTATAGACATTTAGACCTCATGTCCACGTTGGTACTTACGTGTTTTATCATGCAACTTAATCCCATACCAGATGTTAAAATATGGACCATCTGTGTACCTGTAGACAAGATGTCACAAGCTCTGTCTAAACCAGTTGTGGATCAGATACCCCTACTCCATACAGATGTTACTCCTTAATGCACACCACATCTGTTTATTCACAACAAGGGCACTGAGGTTCTCAGAGAACTCCTAAATCAAACCTCCAGACATTAGCACCCTGTTTCAAAAAAAAAAAAAAAGCCAGAGGAGATTCTAATTCTGCCCACAGGGACAACAAAAAACACCCTCAAGCTGCAAAAATTACCTTACTATGCCTTATGTCTGTAGGTAACAGGCTTGAAACCTGAGTATGAGGTTTGGACTTCAACCATGAGACTATGGAGTCGGCACTAACACTGACAGCCTGGAGTATCTACTTTGCACTGTGCTGGTGTGAAAGGTATTGAGATTGTTGACCGAAACAACTTTGTATCATACTCTTTTCCACGAAAGCCAGTCTTGGAAACCAAACATACACAAACATTGTCCTACTAGCCCTTGCAGACTCTGCTGGTGCATCTTACAATCTACCCGAGCCTTCATGTAATTTTAAGAATTCTTCAGGATTTTTTTCTTTTTATTTCTTTTTTTTTTCCTTGATTTTTATTCATAAATTTTCACAAATGTTTTTTCTATGGAAAATTGTAACAGAAGCCTTATTACAAGCCCTTGTCTCATGGAGCTTTAAACCTCTTCAGGGTGACATTGGAAATCAAGGGCTTCTTATGTTCATAAAGCTCTCTGCCATATCTAATCTATATAGCAAAGAACAGGAAGAAAAGGAATTAGCCCCAGAGTCCTCAGACCCCATAGGTCTGAAAGGGTGAGGAATGCTGACAAAAGGGGAAGTACGTGCTGCAAGTGTGGTGCTTAAGCAAGTCTGTCCTGGTAATTAGAAACAGCCAGAGCACTGCATGTTACCACCACTGCAAAGGACATCAAAGGCTATGACAAGCGTGTTCAGTAGAGCACATCCAGGCGGGGTGCTGAAAAATGAAAGAAAATGAAAGTACTGGCAGGAACAAGTGGTGGTCAGGGCTCCTTGGCTCTGGTTTTTGTGCTGCTGTTCCTGGAGTCCAGCTTCCTTAAGAGCCAGAGCTGAAGAACTGAGCACTAGGTGTTACATGCCACTTGTGCAGGCCAGACTCAGTGACCTTCTGTGATCTTGAAAGGACAATCTGCAGAGACACGAAGTGAAGCCTGGAGATATTTCCTGGGAAGGGATGAGCCTCATCATATGTACAGGGCGGTTTTATAACCCTGTCCCTTGGACTGAGACTGAGAAAACAACAATTAAGTCAATGACAAAGGGTCGCACTGCTGAGTAAGGCAGTTGGAACTAATGATATAAATACACGTTGAACAAGACATCTTTATCAAGAGAGGAAGTATTAAGAGCTGCAGTGACCAGGCAACATGGGAGAAAGGAGGATAAAGAGGGACTGAGATAAGGTTAATGAAGAATGACAAATAGAGCCAAGTGGCTTTTTCCTGTTAAAAAAACCCCGTCCCTTCTACTTATCAAGCTCAAGAACAGAGGGAACTTTCCTGAGCTAAGAAGCCTGAGCAGCAAAGTCAACAGGTGCAATAGAGAGCCAAATCACCTCCCTTACAAACATGGGGTGAATCACAGAATCACAGAATCACAGAATATTATGAATTGGAAGGGACCCACAAGGATCATCTAGTCCAACTCACCACCTAACACCCGTACAGAGACCGAGAGCACATCCCAGAGCGTAACACCAACCTAGATCCCTCACAGTCTAGCAGGCCACTCCGAGCCGGAAGGGGCCCAACGTCATCCAGCCCTACACCCCCCAGCTAGACCATGTCACTAAGCTNTCCCCAATGGGAAACCTGAAGGGGAGAATGTGGATTATTCCCAAAGGGCATGGTGTTTTCCTTGGGACATTTCCCTAGGGCAGTCCCTAGCATGCAGTCAATGCTCCTATGTCTCAGGGCACAGCTTCTACTGCTCTCCCTGGACTTACCCAAAGCCAAATGCAATCAGATGCAGGCTAAGCCCTGTAAAAACATATTTGATTGCCTATATTTGTAATTTTGTTATTCCAGAAAACTTCCAAGAAGGATAATGAACTGAAAGGATTAATTAAAGAGCAAGAATTAATCCAAATCAGAGCAGTACCTTCTGGCTGACAGACCCGACTGCACTTGCAGATAAAATTGTTTTCATCTCTCCATGGTGTGGTTTTAATTTCTAAAAATTGATATCCCTCCAACCATTTGCAAGCAATCTTTCCTGGCTGTCACCCGATCTGAACCTCTCCACTGATGTTTGCCTTTTCCATGGACGGGAAAAGCAGCACGCTTGACAGCAGTGCTGGGAGACCAGGAAGAGCCAGTCACTGGCTGGCTCAAACAAACTGAAGCCAGTAGAAAGAATCCAAATTACTTTCGAGGATGCTGGCTCAGGGCTTTTGAGACTTTGGGCCAAGATGACAGAACTGGAAATCATAGGAGCACTGCAGGTGTGAAGGTCAGGGATTTATATGACAGCACTCACTACACAGATCTCCTGTAGAGCAGGGTTTGCCTCCACCACACCATCTTGCTAATCAGTGAGTTTTGCTAAGTGGTGTAAGGACCCTGAGACCAGTCATAGCCCTGAATGAATTGACCTGACCAACCTGCCCTCTCTGCACCCACGCTGTGAGTAGCCTTGTCTCCACTCCTGTCTTTGTCTCCATGTCCAGATGCTCCTCTCCAAAGGCTTTACCCAATGGCCACTTAACCATCAACAGGGCTGGTCACTGCTCCTGCCCCACATGTGACTATCCTCTGTCAGGGGTAGCACTGCCTGTGCTGGGATCACCCTCAGCTCCCAATGTTCCTCCCTCATGGAGCGGTCCCAGTCTTACATCTCCTGAGCAGGCATTTAAATACCATGCACCTAGTCCATGCACAAGGATCCCGTGATTAGCTAATGATGGTTCTTGCAGTCATCGAGAAGTGCTTTCCATACTCTGCTTCACTGATCTTCCCAGTTTTGGCAAGTGGGCAGCTTTCCTATGATCAAGGCAGCAGGCACAAGTCTCCTCACTGCAAGTCGAATCAAGACAGCTGATCTTCAAGCACACCTTGAAGTCATTGAGTGTTCTCCAAAGAGGGATTGATTCCACAACAGCCAACCCAATACTCCATCCCATTTTAAGTTTTGAAGAAAGGGGTTAAGTGAAAGATTGGGTTTACATGAAGATATATGTAATTAGGTTAAAAATCGAGTATTCTGTCACAGTAAATTTCGTTATATGCAAACTAACAAAACAAAAACCAACCAACCAAACAAACAAAAACACCAAAAAACCAGCTTCATATACACGCTTCCATACACTTACATGTATGGAAGTGTAGCTTCCATAGCTTAGATCAGAAAAAAGGACATTCATATCATTCAAAGGGCCATTCTTAGTCAAATTCAGATGTGAGAACTCTGGATATAACATTTAAGGCCTAAGGTATCCAGTAATTAGGTAAGGTTGTAAAGGCCCATTTTTCAGACCTGCTGTCAGTCTTAATACGTTATTGTTTACATACAACTCAGATTGATACTCACTTGGTATGATGTGCAGGTAGATCATCACCTGAAAGTGTAAGAATAAAGCATTATTAAAGACTACTTGCACTGAAAAATTTTAAAAGTCTGAAAAAATTTGAGAAAGTGTTCATGGCCACCAAAAGATAGATGGGAAACTCTTAGTAGTTGTTCTTCCCAATAGGAAGATTTATGACTTCTCAAAGCAGCTGCAGCACTACTTCCTAACTCTTACAACCAGGCAATGAAACACCTGGCTCTGAAAAGTGGTAGTTGCTAAGAATATCTGAAATTAAATATTCCACATGGCATCCTTTGTGTTTCCACATGGAGCCTTTTTGACCTCTAAAAGCCAGTCCTGCTTATCACTTTTATCCCATGCAGATATAAATGTTCATCACTATTTCATTTCATGAGAGTATACGCTAAGATGCATCTTCAAAGCAGCCTGTTCTCCACAAGCTGAGATATGTAGCACAGGCAGGTCTGTTCATACTGCATGACCACCACATCACTTGTGATATCTCATGATATTTGTTCCAACAACATTTTAAGTGCTCCTTTCAACAATAATTTAATTTTGTTTTTTTATTAAAAAAAGACAGGTGGAGGTTGCAACAGAACAATGCCCTGTGTGAAATAACTCTGAACTCCAGACAAACATGCTTCCCTCACGTATCATTTAACAAGATTTTCAAATGTACAGATGCTATCCAGTTACCATCGCTCTGCTGGCAGCTGCTTCACAGACCTTTTCTACAGTAAAAATAAGCCATCAAAAAATGACAGCACAAGAAAAATATGGCCAAAGTGATAGCATTTGGTAAAAGTACCATCTGCTTATTTAAAAGCAACAGGCATTTAATATCCTGCAGTCATTCTTGTTTTTCAAATTTTTTATGGTTTTGAAATATTTTCAGGACAAAGGTCCCAGAAATCCCAGGCAAGGGGAGAGACACACTGCTGCAAAAACAAACCCAGAATGAAACAGCTCGTCAGTGAGATCAGCAAAGAAATGCTACTCACTCCACAGTGTCACTGCAGTTAGTGCATAGAGCTGCCTCCTTGCCCATCAGAAACCTTCTCCTTTGGACCCATCTCAGCCTTATAGAGAAGAAGGGGAACTAGCCTCAAATACGTGCAAAACGTTTAGAAAATAGTAACTTGTCTCGCTTCATGCTGTGCAAAGCTTTCATTGTAAAGAGAGCAGAGGGACCCAATAGATCTAAACATGTGGAAGTGTTTCTTTGTTGACCTAAAGGTTTTAGGGGAGCTAAACCAGGCTTATTATTGAATTTCTTTTTGTGTGATGTAAATTACTAAAGAGAGGTCCCAGATTTCAAAATCTGGCCTGGATTTCAACCTCCCAAAGAGCTGGCCTGATTGATTCTGTGGTTACAGTTCAAGTGCTGTCACAGAGCCAGTTGCAAAACTGGCATATGGTTCCAGCCTCAGATCGTGATTATTTTTGGACCAAGAGCCAACTGCGTCTGGAGCTGGGATTTTACATTATGTCTCTATTAAACAACATTTTGCAAATACTCAGCCCAGAAGGAGAGCGTACATTCCAAGGGGCACAGACTGTTTTAAAACAAAATTGTTTTTCAAGTCTCAGGTTCCAATCTTCTGCATCAGCAGCAGGACCTGAGCAGCACTGAGAGCTGCTTGCAGGTGGGCAGGAGCTGCCTGCAGCCCACAGCTTGTGCATCACCCTTGAAAGAGCAGTCCAAGACCCCATCTGGATTCTCCTCTTCTCCATCTACCACTCTGCAAAGCCTGAGCCACCACCAGCAATTTCTATACAAGTATGCCAAGGATGCAGACAAGCCTCCCAAACTGCTCATGTCATGCAAACAGGACCATGGGATTGTGAACCTCTCTGGGCAATCCCACCATGGAAGCTAATGCTTCCAACCTTGGTACGAGTGCCCACCTCTGCCATTCTTCACAATGCCAGCCATGCTCCTAAAGTTGAGCCTTAACAAGGGACTTTCCAAGCTTAAAACCCTATGGGCAAGGCCAATCCCACAGAGAAAAGCTCTGGGTGCAAGGGATGGAAAAAAGAGGAAAAGTGGAAAATCTGGCCTTCCAGGCTCGGTGTCTTTTCAGCGGAACTGTGTGTGATGATGGGTGGATGAGGGGAATAACAGACCTGTGGGTTTTAATTAGGCAATAAAAAAACCTGCTCTTTGATCAAAGCAATGGGAAAGCCTACACATGGCATTTATTTATCTCTAGGTTAATCTGTCTTAAGGGTCTGAAAAACACATTGCATCTGCAGTAGTTTTTACGATTTCTGGCCATGTGAGCTTTGTCACTACATGTCTAGAGCTCTTGAGAACACATTCAATAAGCATGAACTAATCCTCATACTAGCCTGGTAAGTGAGTGTGGGTGAGTATTTCGTAAAATGTCTCATGTTCCAAGGGCAGGGTGGGGCCCTGTATTGTGCATTTTCCGTGTATTCAACAAAATGAAGATTTGGGAGCTACCTATGCCCCCATGAGTGTCTCATATCACCTTCATCATTTATAAGGCAAAAGACAGAAATCAGTAAATGGTAGTTCCCTAGAGAAGGGTCACAGAGATTGACAAAAAGTTGGGTTTTCTCCCATTATAGGTCAAGAGGAGAAATCTATCTTCTGTCATACTGATCTGTGTTAATCAGCTGGCCCCACTTCCTTGTATCACTGATGAAGTCAATACATCTAATCAAACTTGATCTGAATTAATTATTTTTCATATCTTACCTAAAGTGACAGCCAGAGTTAAGCAGCCTTTTAAGAACAGAGTTCCTTGAAATACTGATACATATAAACATTAACCAGTAAAGATCACTTTTCGAAAATTATTACCCATATCAATTACAATATTGTTTTCCTTTCCCCTCATGCCTGCAATGATGTGTGAACAGAGCTATGAGAAAGTGAAGTGATTTTCAACTCTGGATTGCAAACCATCAACACAGCTGCAGATTCACAGATGTTTTCTGGCTAATGAAGTTAGACCTAGAAGAAATGCAGTTTGGCTTTGATGTTTCAAACAGTTTACGGGCCTTACTGCTGGAAGGGGCAAAAAATTGCCTTTTATTTGTACATTGGTCAAATTAATTTTTTAAATGGCTGAAAGGCAAACAATGAGCCTTGCACTATCATGCTCACAGAGCTACTTTTGAGATTGAAGCTAAACATGAAAACTTCTTGGATGAGAGCCTGAAGTAGTCCCCAGGGAGTAATTGTGCAACAGCAGAGGGATGAACTAGATGGTGAAATAAATCTTTCTTGTCATTACTGTCTCTGATATTAGAGTGCTACTAAGGACATGATGGCAGGAGAGACTTAAAAGACTCTTATAAGAATTGTGTTGAGAAAAACATCTACCAAAAACCCCCAGCAACTGTAGAAGCCAAAGGCATTGCCAGGCCTGCTGTTACACTGTTACACTGTTACACTGAACTACATTGCAGTTCATGCAATTATACGAATTTTTAGAAATCCCCAAACCACTGCAAAAAGGACAGAATAACAAAGTGACAGCCTGCAAAGAGAGAAAAGGTTTGGGAGCTGCCATCGAAAGCAGGAACCAGGAGCAACTGAGGCATTGGAAAGTAAATCTCTTACTCAGAAGACAAAGTCCTTTAATATGCTTGAGAAGATACCTCTGGTCTGCTTGCTTCAGTTCGTGTCATATTTTCAGTGATCAGAGAAGGTAGATGGAAATTCATCCATTTCCTGAAGGGAACTGAGTGTCTCCAGATGGCAAGAAGAGGAGATGTGGAACAAGGAGAGTGTCCTTTCTCTGCAGCTCCACAGAGAAACTGTGAGGGAGGTGAGGTCAAACTGTGAGGTCAAAAGACTTTTGGATCATTTTGGCGAGTTTATTACAGGAAAACAATCTGTGGCTGCTTTGAAGCCCTATGCTCTCTCTCTGGCTACTAGAAATTCCCATTCAGCATGCACCAGAGCATCCTGATGTCTTCTTCCTTCCTTGTAATAAGTGAGGTAATATCACACACAGAATATCACACACAGAATATTATGAGTTGGAAGGGACCCACAAGGATCATCTAGTCCAACTCACCACCTAACACCCGTACAGAGACCGAGAGCACATCCCAGAGCGTAACACCAACCTAGATCCCTCACAGTCTAGCAGGCCACTCCGAGCCGGAAGGGGCCCAGAATCATCCAGCCCTACACCCCCCAGCTAGACCATGTCACTAAGCTCCTCGTCCAGTCTTCTCTTAAACACCTCCAGGGATGGCGACTCCACCACCTCCCTGGGCAGCCCATTCCAATATGCAATTACTCTCTCTGTGAAAAACCGCTTCCTAACATTAAGATTAAACCTCCCCTGGCGTAGCTTGAGGCCGTGCCCTCTCGTTCTGGTGTCGTCAGCCTGGAATGAAAAAGATCAGTTGGTTTTCACAGGGAAGAAGAGCTAAATTACAAGTAGCTGCGTACAATGAGAAGGCAATTTTCAAGAAGTTTTTGGGAAAGGGATATGAGTAAACAGGGAGAAAACAGTAGAAGAGAAGGAGTGGAGCTGTGCTCAGAACTCAAGAGGTACAAACCTGTATAAAGCAGTGAAAATAAAAAAGTGACTTTTAAGAGTCTTAGATGGGAAGGTGGTGTCTGTGACAGCAAATAGAATCTTATTGCCCAAATTCCTAGGATAAAAGTGACCCAGATATCATAGTTTTTCTGCACATGAGGATCCTCAAGCATGTTGAAGAGCTGCAAAAAAACCTGGTGCTGCCTTTCCCCTAAATCTAAAACACTGTGAAAAATACCTTGAACATGATTCAGATTTTTTGAAGGTGTTGATGGGGAAATTTCTCCACCCACAAATACAACATCAGATCTTGCTTGGTACTATCCTGAAACACAGCTTTAACCACAGAATCATAGAATATGCTGAATTGAAGGGACCCATCAGGATCATCAAGTCCAGCTCCTGGCCCCACACAGGACACCCCAAGAATCACTGAAAGAGTTGCCCAAACACTTCTCAAACACAGGCAGGTTTAGTGCTGTGGCCACTTCCCTGGGGAGCCTGGGGCTTCTCAGTGTATTCAAACAGCACATGGCAACAGCATCAGATGAGCCGTACGGAGGGACACACATCAACTGTGTAAGATGAAGGGGAGGACGTCACAGAGAGAGAAATGAGTGCTGTGAGCTGCCAAAGCAGAGTAGAATATACTGTAGCTTTGACATTTGTTCTATAAAATCTTGCATGGCTTTGGAAAGGTCACACACAGAGGGAAAAGGTGTTTAGCACCTAAACACTGCAGAAAGCATCTGAGAGGAAATGAGCAGACAGGAAGGGACAGGGGCCTTCATAAAGGTTAAAGGGATTGGGGACAGAGGTGGAGAACTTACAAATGATGCCACAAAACCAGGAAAACCTCTTTGAAGGTTGAATCAATTTTCCTGTTCCTGAAGCAATAGAGAAAGGATTTGTTGTAAGTAAGCATCTGGTGAATGTGGAGGTTTCTACTTGCGTTTGATGTGGTTAGGGGATCAGCTCAACCCTTAAAATGGAATGAGATATAAATCACAGGTTTCCTGACTTCAAGGTGGTTTCCAGAGCAGGAGATATGCTGGACCATGTGTTCACTGTGATGTACCCAGCATAAAGCAAAAGAAGAAAGGGAAAAGGTATTGAAAGTGGGGAAAAAAAGGTAAATGTACAAAATATGAGTACATATATACAAAATCCTGTAAATGTGTAGAGTTGGACATGGTCAATTGGTCACAATTCCAGTTTCAGGTTTTTTTCAGTTAGAGGATTTTTTTAATTTATTTGACCTGTGACACAGTAAGTCAAAGGGCAAAAGGGTAGGAGTGACTGTTCTGGGGACCGTCACAGGTCTGCCTGGTGAATAGTGCATGCACTTTCTTTGGAGGACTTCTCAATGCTCCCTCACATCAATGGCCCTCACTGGATCACAGAAAATCAAGACAGTCCTCAGACAGACAGAAGCCCTGATGATGTGCTCTGGAGATCACATCTGACTCAAATCCCTTTGAATTTTAAGAGGACACAAAGTGTGTTCCAGGCTGACCTTTCAAAACTATATATAGCATTCCAATGTTTCTAGAGCAGTGTCTGAGCACCTTCCAAATTTAACAGTTTTAACTATCAGCTACCTTTCCAACACAGGGAAATTCTATGCTCCTGTAACTGAGCTAAGAATTATCAACTACTTTCAGAGACAAAAGAGAGAAACAATATTATTCAGTGATTCATCTGACCTATTTTTAACATCAGCTTTAAGGAAACTGGAATTGTGGCCTACAAAATGGCTTCTCCTCTCCACTGACTGTGAAGAAGTGTTTATCACATCATAGACATCTGCATTTACTCAGCCCAAATTGCATCCAGAGAAACTAAAGTCCAGATTAATTCTCTTTATTTCATTGGAGTTTGAAGTTTAAATGTCTTCCAAATCTCTTTGTGGTTACACAGAGAGGGGAAGTAAATCCAGGTCTGAATTCCAGGCATTATCTTCCTTCTGGGTCTGGTATAAAATGAGAAATAGCTTGATTTTAGCTTCTCTTTCAGTTACAATGAAACTCTCCAAACAGATCAATATGGTTGTGTTCTTCTGTTTAACGGAACATAAATATTCTCCCAGAAGACTCAGTGTTTCCTCTACATTGGAATTCTTGCTCAGAGCTAACTCGTCTAACTTTGAAACAGGATAAATCCCAACTCTGTCTCAAATTTCCAATGCACCAAATGTGTCTAATATCACAGCTGTCCTGATTACTTTGCTTTGGATGTTTACATTTGAATCTTTTTGGAAATCTCTACAGATGATAGAGTTGTCATCATGTACTGTAAATTAGATGAAGTTGTATAATGGGGTGAAAATGCCTTATAGGATTTATTTGTAATGATATCATTCAGTTATTATGATAAATGAACCAAGTGAATCAAAACTTCATACTTAACAGGAAAAAAAGTCATCTTGCCTTTCTCTTCCATTCATGTATATCTCTTTCCTACACGCTGATTTTCCTTGTAGTAAGAGCAACTTGTAGTAGAGCAACTCCTCCTCGCTGGGGAAGTAGAAAAAGGGTTTCCATCCATTTCTACATAGAACCAAACCACAGTTCCCAAAATGAACAAACAGAATTCCAGTCCATCTTTCACATTCTTTTTGCTGTCTTAACACTCCTTCTTCTCCAGTCCTCCAACTACATACACAGCTCTTCCTGGCATTGCCTTCCAAACACTTTGAGCTGCTCAAGAACTCTTGAACTCCTGTCTTAGATTGTCCATTCCCTACTTTCTGTCAGCTCTCAGCTACAAATCTCAGAACTCAAAGACTCTGCCTGTTATTGAGGTTCCCTGCTACTTTCCTTTAGAAGATCCTATTAAAGATCCTAAGATCTTGGCAAGCTCAACCTGTAAGATGGTGATAGTCCGGATGTTCAGCCTTCTGCTCACATGTTCTTGGAAACTTCACTCATGCCTGTGAAGTGAGGAGATGAAAGAGATTGTTGAATAGATTTAAAAACAAAACAAACAACAACAACAAAAAAGCAAATATTTGGGTATAAAAAGATTGCTCTAGTGCTGCTAGAATTGGAAGAGAAACATATTTTAGCAGACCTGGTGTTTTCAGCAGTTATATCTCTCACAATTTCCTAAAAGTCTGTCCAAATCTGACCAATCTCTAAGCTCTTAGGGGAAAAAAGACCAAACAAACCTACATTTACAGAAGTTTCTCTTGTGCATATAACTTCTGTCTCAAAAACTCTTTAAGAGTGTTCTTACTGCACATGCTCAAAGTTTTAGTTTTTATTCCATGTGCTCCTACTGTTTACATCCATGAAAGTGTGATACTAACCACAGCCTGATGTTAACCTGACTGCAAAAGCATCAAATCCATACACCTCTACAACTGCTGCAGTTGAAGACAGCAGGGACAAATGTTGAGTTTCCCAATGATGAAGAGCTGTGACTGGTGCTGGAACCAAGGCTTGGAATCTGCTCTGCACTTCTCTGGGTGACCTGGGCTTCCAGGAGCACTGAGAAAGAAGCATTTTAAATCCAACATGGAAGTGCTTAAGATAGGAGTAGGAAAAGGGAAAGGATTAGTGGACAGGTGGAAGTTTGGGATTAAGAAGAGGTGACAGATAAGTTGAGAGGGATCTAAATTTACATGTGAGACTGCAACTGGGGGTTCCAGTTCGGGACAGGTAGTCAAGGATGCAGATTTGTAGTCAATACAGATGTGATATAGAGACTGAAGAAGGAAATGAGTGCCCAGGATATCCTCCTCTGCTATCTTTATAGGGATATGAGGAACCAAGTGAGACCACTGGTGATAGGAACCAGCCCAGTTGAAGGGATGAGCTGGAAAAGAGAAGAAAAATCCAGTAAATGGGTAATTGGCTGTGACAGGAGAGAGGGCCTAGACTGAGAAGCCTAGTGAGTGAGCCTGAGAGAAAGGTTTGGCATCCACTAGTCTTCTCCAAGGAACTTGCAACATTAACGGTGGTTAATGTTTCACATGGGCAGGCAAGGAGTATTTCCCACTGAAGTAGTGCAGGGGTGGAAAAGGCTTCTGGTATGGCACATTCACAGCAAACTTGTGAACCATGACCTCATGATTTTTAAACTCTAATGCTTTTTTTTTTTTTTTTTTTTATTTTTTTGNGACTTTCTACTGATTTATAGAGCAGATCCTCCCTATGGTAGACAGACCATCTCCAGGCAAAGGCCAACTCTTACCTGCCTCCTGGTCTAGCACTTTTATAGACACCTCTTGACTTTGACCTTGGTATGAGAAGCTATTGGTGTTTGGACCATCATCAGTCAAGAGGAAGGGCTGAACATCACCCATCACTTTGTGGATAGAAGGAGATGCTCTAGAAGTTGGATCCCACAAGACACAAATTCTGTGCAGTTTAAGAGATCAGGCTCTTGTTCTCAACTTGCTGGTGCTTAGACCACACAGCAGCTGGTGGATAGTTCCATTTTTAACATAAAAACAGTCCTTGAGCTTGACTGTGTTTGACACAAAACTATGATCTTGTCTGAGAGAAGGTTGCTCTCCCATCATTTTACTCTTCTTGAGAATAGATGGAATCCAAACGTGTTCTTATCTTCCTTCCCATCCCAGGCTGGGCTTGCTCATGCCCAGTGGTATTTAAAGAGTTGTTCAACATTCTGAAGGAAACAGAGTCGGCTTTGTTTCCAAGCTTCTATTACTCACCTTCTTTATCTCTCAGCTAAAAGCTTTAATGGATCTGTTTTCCTGAAGCATTTGAGGTTGGAGGCTATGAAGAACTTCAAAGGTACTGAATAGCAGCTTTGTCACTAATGTTGTAGAAAGACCACATAGCGTGATTAAAAGTAAATACTGCTCAAAATACTGAGTGGAACTCTGCTGATCTATTTTTACTGCACCACAAATAAAGCTTAGGAGAGGGGGAAATCCCACTGACTAACAGGATGTGCAGGAAGGATGGAGCATGTCTCCCTTCTGTATTACCCAGGTACTCATTAACTCCCTGATAACCAGTTTAGACAACACAAAGTGGAATGTCTCCAACACCAGATGGTAGTGATGAGGAAGAATGAGGCGCGCAACAGACAAGATAAAACTTGGCAGGAAAATATGCAGAGGAATTTCTGTTCATTAGGGCAGAGATTGGAATCTGAGAGTTCTAAGTTTTACCATTCCTTTGTTGTCAGGAAGTGTCTGAGAAGTATAATGACAAAGATACCTCCTGTCCCTGGCCACACTGTTGCCTCATCCTCAAAATACCCAGCCATCTAGTGATACAGTTTCTGCTCAAGAGTTGGAATGTCTGTGGTATAAAACCATACTCCACATGAGCTCCTGACTAGTGTGGGTACCAAAAGGATCCCTGTAGAGCAGTCTAAGTTTCCAATCTCTGAACTTTTCTGAAATTAAGAAATGTTAGGATCCTCTTGAGCCTCACAGCTTTAAGTCAAAGTTCTCATACATTGATAAACCTTCTTAATTAAACACTCCCATGTGCTTTCCTTGGTGTGTCCCAGAGCATTATATAACGTAGCTTCAGCCTTTGCTATATAGAACATTCTTTTAATATTTTTTTAATAAACAAAAGGCAAACTTGGGCTGTATTAGTGTGAAAGGCTTATTCTTAAGATAAATCAGTCACCTTCAATATCCTTCTGGATACATGAAAGTAAGGCATCATAATGAGGAAATAGTTTTCTCCAAAAAATGTAAAGTCTGTCTTTGAGTGAAGAAGAATTTTATTGACAAGGACCCTATACAGACTTTCAAACACTCACTGGATAGTAGATAGAGAGATATTTTTGGAATGCATCTCCTGATGAGATATTAGGGCTGTTATTAATCCTGCCTGTCATTTCTAGTGAAAGCCAAACAAACTGCATATAGTATGTGAAGAGGAAGTGTAAACCTTCAGTGGCAAGTACCACAAGAACCCCTAAGATCAAAGAAAGCCATGTCTTCTCTTTGACATGCCTTGGAATAAATTATGTTCTGCCTTGGTAAGAATGTTTAGCGGGCACATATGCACTAAGCAGCAAAAATATACACAGAACTCAGAATCTGCAGGCTGGTTTTTGTGTTTAGTAAAGAATGCAGTAGCAATGGCCCTTGGTCTCCTGTTAAGTGTTGTGAGACCTGAAGCCACCATATGTATTAAATCCAGAGGAATCATGTGAAATAGTTCCTTAAGTCCTGCAGTCTGTTTCCATTTCACCTTCAAATTACAGACCTTTCACAAAAGCAAGTGTGTGTTACTGGGCATCCGGTTTCTGATGCCTTGCCCCTCAGCAACAGGATTTCTGGGAAAAGATAATGCAATTGAAAGCGAGTGATTAGGTGAAGGTGCCAGTGTTCGGTACCAAAGTGACAAGAAGTCTCCCTGCGTATAAGTTCCAAGGCTACAATTCTGACTGAATCACAAGAAAAAACATTATTATGGACATTTGGGAGCATCTAACAACAGAGATGAGCAAAACAAAATCCAAACCAAAATAATGCAAAAATTTGCCATGTAAGTAAGTACCTTAGTCAAACCTAAGAGTGATCAAACAGGATTTTCTCAAGTCAGGTGGGTACATGACTCTGGCTGTTGCACTGTGAGGGTGCTGGAAGATACAAATTCCAGCTGGGTGTTAAGCAGCCAGAACTACCCAGGTTGTTCCTACTGCACCTTGGTGGGGGAAACAGGGGCCCTGGCAGCCCCTGGCTCATGTCAGGTCACACCTGTGTGCTGGAGATCCCACCGAGGCTGTGGCAGAGGAGCTGGTGATGCAGGAAACTGTGACCCTCTCATCAGCAAAAGCTCTGAAAGAGCAGGAGATTGTGTTGCCTAGTGATGATGACAATCTGAACTTTGATTCCCGAGTCAGCTCTTCCACTCAAATAAACAAAATATTCCATACCCCAAAGAGAAAATTTCTATGGCCTTGTTCCATAAACTGACTTCACAGGCTGTTTTTATAATCTTTCCAGTTTTCAAGAGTCAAAACTGGGAGGAGAAAGAGGGCAATATTTTTTATGGGGCAAAAGAAAAGAATCTTCCATTTCCAGATGTCTCACAGCCCCCTCAAGTGTAGAGGAAGACATTATGATACCAGATTTTATGATTCTGGCTTCAGGATCACAACAAAATTGTGTTTTATCTGACATGAAAAGAACAAGTTGTTTTATCGTGATAATGATGCTAAAGATCTTGTGTCTGCTGAGATTAGTAACAATGTAAATAAGGCAGCTATAGCACACACACAAAAAAATCTCTTTTGTGTCCTTAGGCTTTATCTGTGGTTTCTCAGCTTCTAAACAATCAGCTCTATGAAGAAAGAGAACTAATACATGGTTTATGTTCTGGATTAGAGTTTAAGAAAAATTAATGTATACAAACCTTTTCCTAGGCTTGAAGCCTTGATAATTTTCAAATTTTGTTCCATGTGACCTCCAATTATTTTGATAGCATTATTTTAAAATCTATGCCCCAAAACTGTAATCTGTTGTGGGTTTTTTTCTCCTGAACATTAAAATAAAGATTAAAGTCAACATGAAGGCCATCTATTTTGCACATAATTTATTGCAGATTCTTAGCATTGCTCAAGAAATAATTTAATATATAGTAATTGCTTTTGGTGGACCTCATCTAACTGGATTTCAGCAAAGTAATTAAAATGGTGCCATACAGGGAATTATTAACAAAAGGTTCTGACTGAAGCAGAGACAAAAGGTGCTGAAAAGGGAAGCATCAGGGTAGAGAGAGGTTACAAGCACAGCTTCTCAAGCACCACTCTTAGCCAGTCTGAACTAAATATGTTTACCAGCAACACTTGCACAAGAAGAAGGAGCACATTAATGGAATTTGCTGATGACATAACGTTGGGAAGAGCAGCAGAATGTCACACAGGACGAACTCAGGGAGCCTATTACTGAGAAATACCCTAAAGATATTTCATTATACAAAGCTTAGGATATCATGTACTTAAAAGGGGATTGTGTTTCCTGAATGAAGTCTGGTGGAAACAAGGAGACAGAAAGTCTGTTTTTATTGTGAAGCCTGGGAAATGGGAATTTCTAAAGCGGATGTCTCCACACTACCCACAAGCTTGAGTCCAGTCCAGGCAGTTAAGGTTCTTACCACTGGCAATAACAGCAGTGGCCATGGTTCTTAGAAAAAAATACTATATCTGGGTACCTGTTTGTAATCAGTTTTTTAAGTGGTACAGTGGACTGAACACTTCCCACCTTCTTTCAATTTTTTCTCTTTGTTTTTATTAACTTTACTGTTAAGTAATTCCTTCCCACAGGAGGCAGGTGGCAGGTATTGAGCGGTTCACCCATAAAGATGTCAGTGTGGCAATCCCTCTCCTGCTCAGCTGTTGCCAGAGATGTCTCTGGACATGGGGAGTGGTCCTGCTGAGCCAAGCTGCTCTCCTTCCACCTGGAGAACTCACTCAGCCTAGCTAATTTCCTCAGGGAAAAGACATTTCAGAGTTTTTTGCACATCTGATGTGTTCCCAGCATGAAGGGTTGCTTTTCTGCCACCCACACACCCTGGAAAAGTCTTTCCTGCCCTTTCATTGCCCACAATGATCCTTCAGTAGGGCTGGCTGGAAAGAAGTGCTCCCACACAACTGGTGACATTTAAGCCATGTGGCAAATCCCTTTGCACACCAATCCTGCTCCCACCCAACACAATAGCAGACTTGGTGGGTGTGGGATGAAGCCCAGTGTGACATTTTCTTCCACCCTACGCTTCTTTGCTGAGTGAAGTTTTTTGTGAGACAGTGGAGGTCAGAAAATCCCTGTGGCTCTACCTGTTTCTGTAGGTTCCAGTCCCACGGCCAGCTGACCCTTTGCTGCAGTGTTGAGTACATCCTCACATCCTCCTTGCCCCCCCAACAATGAAACAAGGCCCTGTGTCCCTGTTCAGAGTGGACAAAACTGCACTTAATTCAGGAAAAATACAACTTTTGGACATGAGAACTTTGTTAAATCCTGTTGATGAAACATAATATCATCCTTCAAGCAGGGACACAATCCTCATTCCCATAGGGACCAGAACACACCTGGAAAAATTAACTGAAGCAGGGTATGATTAGAAATTCATTAGAAAAATAGTCTTTTCTAGAATGGCAATTCATAGAAAGAAAACCTTTGTTGAAATATCTTAATTTCAAAAGCATTTTCATCAGAAAGAATTCTTTGACTCAAGTGGAAACTTTTGGTCAAGACCAAAGCAAGTGTGACCTGCCTGTCCCAGAATGATCAGAAGTCAAGCTGTTGCGTAGGCTCCCTGTTTGCAGCAGGAAAGCACAAATATACCAGTTGTTTGAAGAGGTTTTCTTGAGTGCACCTTATCTCCTCATTTTTAAGGATCTCCATTCTTTTTCATCTCCAGAAATTTTATTTTCTAATGAAGGGCAGGAACAGAAGAAGGACAGAGAAACCGGGAAAACAGTCAAAGAACCTATTTTCTAGTTAGCTCAGGTTCAAACTCATCTCAACTACTCCATTTAAACTTACCCTTTCCTGTATGATGACAAATATAGAAACAGAATCATCCGATAGTCTGGATTGGAAAGAACCTTAATGATCATCTAGTTCCAAACCCCCTGCCACATGCGGAATGTCACCTTCTGCTAGACGAGATTGCTCAGAGCTCCATCCAACCTGGCCTTGAACACTTCCAGGGACAGGGCATCCACAACTTTTCTGAGCAACCTGTTCCAGTGACTCATCACCCTCACAGTAAGGAATCTTTTCCTATTATATAATCTAAACCAAGTCTCTTTTAGTTTGAAGCCATTCCTCCTTGTCCTGTCACTACATGGACTTGTAGTTTCTCTCCATCTTTTTTGTAGGGTTCCTTCAGGTACTGGAAGGCCACAATAAGGTCACTCAAGAGACTTCTCTTTTCCAGGCTTTTTTCCAGGTAATTTTCTTTGCCTTTCCTCAACTTCAGCTCAGAAGATGGACTTAATGTTAAACAAGCCTTTTCCAAACTTTTGCAAACATTTTTCTGCTCTTCTGGCCTATCCACAGCAGTAAACACATCTGGATTCCAAGGTACAGAGACGCAAAAAATAATCTAAATCATCATTAAATTAACTTCTTCATGTATGCAACCTGTGGAAAATCACCATTATCTATGATAATGTGGCATAAAACAGTTATAGGAAGTTTAGGATAAGCAGAAAAACATTCTTTTACTTTTCTGTTTGTTATTTCTGTTCTGTTACTCTAACACAAACTAACAATCTTCATATTCCAAATCACAAGTCTTGAACAAGCTCTTCGTATTGGAGCTGGTCAGGCTTGCTAGAAAAATAGTTTCTTCTCATCAAATTGGCATGAATTTCCAAAATTCAAATGAATGCAAACCAGTTAAAACATCTGTTAACATGTATCAGATATTTTCATTACATGTGCTATTTAAATGGAGTATTTAATTTCATGATATTTCCTTGGTGAAGTAGTGGAAGTGTTTAACTTATTGTAGATCTCTGCTGATGCACACATATCTTTTAAATGGAGTTTATTGTAAAAAACCCAAAACATTGCCCATAAAAGTTTGCAGATGAACATTCACTATCCCCCCTTGAGCCACAAGCATTTAAGAGATCTTCAGATAAAAAGAAGCAGTATGAGCCTCCTTCACAGTTCAACCTATGCCCATTTAGTTAAAAATCAATCCACACTCAAAGCACCACCGATAATTTTATCCCAGGAATAATCAGTGTTGATAACAGTGTCTGGAGCATGTTAAGATGTTTCTCTTGCCTTGTATAATCATTTACGTATAAAAATCCACACTACCTTTGCCAGTAGGCACAAAGCACACAAAACCTTATAGTCATCATGTGAGACAGGAAAAAACATCTTCTAGGAGGAAAAGGTCAGGTTCCTAATGCTTATTTCACTGTCACTCTTCTCTTGTGTACCTATTAGACAAGCCATAGTCTAAACTTCTCATCTGTGCTGCACATTGGCTTTGGAGTTGGCATTCGCATACTCATTTTGAGAGACTTAATTTACTTCAGCTTTCTTCGGTACCTAGTAGAACAAAGAATGGATACTAATGGCATTATTTATAAAAACACTAAACACATGCACATCCACACACCTCCATGTGTACATAACAACCAATCCACTATGAATCTTACTCCTGAGACACAAATCATACTGCCCTTCTCTGCTGCTCTTCTCTGTCCATGCTTCCTTTTTACTACAGGAAAGCAGGGAAGTTTTTACCCACCCAACGCACTTTATTCATTCATTGAAAGCTCCTCTTCTCGAGGCCTGTGCATATTGCATTGGCACGCTACCAAAACCAGCTAACAAATGGCAGATTAAGTGGAAACACGAAGAAGAATTTCAAGCATATATTATACTTGCTTGGGGTTCAGCGTGCAACTTTAAGACAAGGGCTGCTGTCTAAACAGGCAGGCCTGGGAATTCAGTTGCGAAACAATTACAGATGCAAGGAAAGTATCTTTCCTCTAAGAAACTTGATGATATTCTGCAGTCTTCAGTACGTTAAGTTCAGTGTGTGCTGGGGAAGAGCTCGGCAGGTTCTGTGTTTTCTTGAGACCTCAGTTTCCATTTCCATCATTGCTCTCCAAGGGAGTTATATTACATTAAGTAAAATTTTTCCTATATCAGCCTCTAACAGAAGCAGGAGTAGATTTTAATCCTCTCCACTCACAGCCAAAATAGCCCCTCTATATCCATCCACTGTCTTGCCTTAAGATATAAGAATAATGAGACATTTCACTCATTTCTGCAGGTCACTGGCAGTCATTAGTTGGTTAATGAAATTACAAGTGTCACGCCTGTATATAATTTAGTTACTTGTGTTTCCATGATGAACCTTATTTTGTCTGCATGGCTATCTTTCTTACAGTTAAAAGTTCTGGTTTTAAAGGACCCCTCTTTGCATCATGAAAATAAATATCCCAGGGACACAACTTCCAAACCTGCCTAGTAAGGCCCAGGCCCACTGTGAATTAACACACCGGCAAAATTACCAACTCTGGTGGGTGCAGGTAAAACTACACTGAACTTCAGCGCCACTATTCTGTCTACATTATCTGAGATTTCCTTTTCTTCCCAAAATAATCTGGAATGTTTGCAGAGGGTGTACATTGGAATAGGACTCTATCATTCCTGATTAAAATTGTTGCATACTTAAAAAATGAAACAAAAGAACATGAAAAAAAACACTTTACTCACAATACTCTAAAGGAAATGGCCTCAAGTTGCACCATGGGAGGTTTAGATTGGATATTAAGAAAAATTTTTCCACCAAAAGTGTTGCCAAGCATTGGAACAGGCTGCCCTGGAAGTGGTGGAGTCGGCATCTCTACAGATTTTTAACAGACGTTTAGATGTGGCCCTTAGGAACATGGCTTAGTGGTCAACCAGGTAGTGTTAGGTTTACAGTTGACCTTCATGATCTCTAAGATCTTTCCCAATCTAAATGGTTCTATGATTCTATAGTTCTCGGCCTACAGTCTTGACATAGCAGTTGAGAACACAGGATCAGCGGATGGGAAAATATGTCCAACAAATCCAGACTGACGTTGGTAAGCCCAGATGACGTAGCCTGCACATCCAGATGTCAGAAAAGTTGTACAGGTAGCAATTTCAAAGTGAAAAAATTTCAACATTCAGTTTTTCTCTAAAAACTGTGTCTTACTATTGGCCTCAGAGGAACTTTTTTCATACTACGTCAACTGAAAGAAAACGAAGATGGACTGACCTCATTTATGACCTTATACTGGTTCAAATTCCTCCATAGTTTATTTACCCTAAAGTTCATAAAAAGAATGTGGCTTTTTAGTCTAATAGGTTATTTTCAGCTCATGACTGGCTTTGGAACTGAAACAGCTGTACAAAAGCTAAGATTGATTATTACCATCCAAAGGCACAAAGTAATTAAGCCTACTAAAAACCAATAAAAAAAATACAGCAACCCAAAAACTTCTAACAGCTGAGAACAAAAGAAAATTGAAGGAAAACAAACAGTATTCAGGATTTTAATAAATCTCTATCTGAATGTCTTTACAAATAAGTAACTGAAAGTTTAGAGACTGAAAGTGCAACACAATATAGTACAAATACAAGAATGTCTGCATTGAAATTCCATAACTTTTCTTTATTCACTGTGATACATTCAAACAAAAGTGCTCCAGATAACAGCCACAGAGTAAAGAAAATTAAAATAAAAAGGCAGAAAAAGACCATCAGATACATATTCATATTTCAAAGCATTAGTAACTGCTTGTATCTGAGTGCACCAAAAGCCCACAACGGTCCACATTTTTGTATGCTGCTTCTACAAAAATAATAATCATAGGCAGCTCTAGCAAAAATGCTTTTCAGAACTAGAGCCAAAGCCACGACAAAGATAAAGCACCATCAGGCATATGTTTACAAATGCCATAGTAATTAGCAGAGTGTAAAAAAGGCCTAGCTGTATTAACATTTTCCTTGTATTTGTTTAGCATAGAGAAGCTCTGCTTAGATTCTTTCCTTCCCAGCTTTGCCATTTCACACCAGGGACTTGCATTTGCCCTGCAACCGTAAGCACCATGGGCAATTTGGTAACCTTCAGGAGACAGTAAGAGATGGATGGAAGAGGAACTGCAGCCAGAGTCTATCCTATTATTTAAAAAATAATATTGGCATGGCAGCATGTGCTTAACCAGGTTAATGCAATACAGTGGCACAATCCACCTGAGAAACCATGTTTGTACAGACCATGTTGACTTTCCAATGCTGTTTGCTGAGCTATAGTATTTGGCTGCACTGATTTTACCTATAAAAGGCAACTTTTTTTCAAACCCTAATTCTGCTATAGTAAAAATGTAAGTCACTGTTATCTGTAAGACAGGAGAGGATCACTTCACTGCAAACCCAGGCTGCATCCTACCATGTGGCTTTGTTCCAGCTCCAGATTTACTGAACTGCACATTCGCCAGGAATTATTTGTAACTCAACAGTTTAATGGCAAGCAGGATTCTTACCCCAAACAGAAGAAGCATCACTCAAGTTGCCATACAAATTATACTGTTGAAAGGATACAACTGAGAGACACTTATAAATCAAGGGTCCTTCTACTTAGGGTATTATTACGTAGACCAGCAAGGATGTTGAACAAATAAGTGGAAAACTCAGTAGAACCCTCATCCAGCTCTCTCCTTTACCTGCTCTGCAAGCAGCAATTCAGGTAGCCAGCAAGACCAAAGACAGGCTTCCTCTCCGAAAATCTGAGTTGCTGACATGATATTTTCCTTAAAAGACCTAAGCAGGTCATAAACAGCAAAGCCTCTGTCCCTACATGCTGTCTATAATAATATATTCATAAGGATCCTTCTAGGTGTAAGGCTATGCCCCAGCTCCTACAGATTTAATGTAATGTGCAATTTGTGTTTCCCAAAGCAAGATGCAACGGCATTGCTAATATGACCAACATCATCTTCACAGTCAAATCCTTGCAACATCAAGGTCTGTTTGCTCAAAAAGCATTTTTCTTAGCTATGTTACTAACAAAGTCTCAAATCACTCAGGGCGAAAGGAAGTTAGCAGTGTTATGTGGTTATTTACCCTTCACGCTGTTTGTGTGGCATTCATCTCCCACAGCGCATGCCTTGCCCTTTTCACACTCCTTTTCCTCATGCAGGAACAAAGCTGTAATGTTTGGGTTGCAAACACCATTAAATGCCCCTCTTCAGCCCCCAACAGCATAGAAATATTTTCTTTTAAAAGTTCAGATCAAAGCATTTCTACTAATCCTAGAATTTATTAAAACAAACATTGTAGGCATGAGATAGTCAACAGCGTCCCTTTTACAAGATTCTTTGGAGACGGTTCTGTTTTCATACTGTTTACTGATCCGCCCCTAATTAATCTTCAGTTGCTCAGCTGCAAATTCGGCAAGTCCACCTTCTCCTTCCCCACCCAGCAGACTTCCCTTTCTCCCCAGTTTCAAGCTGTAATGATAGCACCACACAGTCCCTACCCTAAGAACAAGGTGGCCGGCTTGAAAAGCTACATATCAACCCACAATGTTACATGATCACATCACAATATTTGCAGCACAAGTCTAGCCTTTCCTCAGATGAGTAATTAAAACCAGTCATTAAGTGCTTTCAAGGAGTTTCACTGTCTTTATCCTTCCCTGCAGTCAAGGTAGTTGCCTTTGATCCAGTAACAGATTTGTGCGTATTTGAGGGGTGTGATGCGAACAGCAACGTTGAAATCCTGTGGGGTGCCATTCATGTCCACCCACTGGTGGCCTGAAAATATACCAATGATTTTACGCTCCCATTTGTGATTCTGCCTCTTCCACATCCTCACGTACACTCCAGATCCACTCGCACCTGGCTGGGCATCGCACTGCTGGTACAACAGGTCATATGTTTCATCTTTGACATCACAGAAACGGTAAACCAAGTTTCCTGGACGATCATTGTCATAGCCAGAGAAGTGAATCCTCCCTCCAGGCAAGTGTCTTGCTGGTGGGCTCACACCTATCTTCATAAACTTTCTTTTATGTGGTTTCTTCAGCTCCAGCAGGGCATAATCATAATCCATGCCAATGTCATTGGCATTGCCTTTGATCCATCCTTTGGGGACATGCGTCCGTTTCACTCGGATCCACTGGAATTTCATTTTCTCAGGCATTGCCGAGTTAGTGATATTGGCCCCTTTGCTGCCATCTTTCAGTTTGGGCTTCAGGAACCCCACCCGCAGTTTCTGAGCTCCTTTGACGTAACTCTTGCCATCATGGATACAGTGAGCAGCAGTAAGAACATGCTTTTCAGCCACCAGAGTCCCTGTGCAACCTGTAGATAGCTTCACTGATGTGGAGAAGGGGTAATTCAACAAGAAGTCTTTCCCAAAAATGCTAAACCTGCTGTCATAGCCATAGATCTGCCTCTTAGTTCGAGATTTGCCTTGAGACCCATCAGCACTGTTGCTCAGAATATATATGCCCACTTCAGTTTCAGTGAGGCTACCATTAGCATACAAAGTTTCATAGGACAGGTAGTGCTTCACTTCTTCGTAAGTTGGCAGTGGAGAACTTTTGTGGCATGCTGGGCCACAGGGAGATACCACTTCCAGTCTGGCTTCAGCATCAAATTGTGGTTTGTCCAAGTTCAGGGTAGACTGCGGCAGGATAACGGGAACTCTGTAAGACGGCCAAGTTGGCTTCCAGTGAGAACTGGAGGGCATCACATCTTTAGCAGCACACAAAAGGAGGATTAAAGTGGACAAGCCTGCCATTCTGAATGCCGGGCTGTGGAAAGCAAAAGGAAGTACAGTTATTCACCCAAACATGCTGCAAGATTAACCTACCTCGCCAAGTAACGTTTGGCTAACTGAGTATAAATACAAGAAAGGTCAAGTGATTTGAATGGAGTTAACCTACATTAAGCAACTCAGATTTCTCAGCGTTAAACTCATGCCTTAACCTGTATCTTGAAACAGGTGTTCCAGGTTAACACTGAAATACAGGGTATTTAACCCATAGGTGGGCTGAGCCATCAACTCCCAGCTGACATCCATGGAAAGGTCTAGTATTTGTCTTCACACAGTATAAAGAAAATTCAGACTCCATGTAAATCCCAACATTCAGAAACCAGAATGACTACAAAGAGTAACTGTGTCTGTCTTCAGCTAGAGTAGAGCACTCTCTGAAAGCTCCCCTCTACTCTCTGACTCCACTGAAAGAAGTCCTTAAATCTCTTTGAGACACTGCTGTCTCAATCAGAGACATTGAGCTGACGGTAGGTACAGGTGGGTAGACAAAGAAGGTGACCTGACAAGGGCCGGGCTGCAGAATATGACCACACAGGAGACCCGCTTCCCCTTGCAACTCACATCAGACGAAGGTTTCTACTCCACATAGCATTTGCTCTCCCTTAAGCTTACATGAGAAAGAGTGATTCAATTACACAAGGGCAATTACAATTCTTGAGGGAATTTTCAGCTAACATACTGGCTTATTGCTTTATAAACTCAATTAATTAGAAATGCAAGCCAACCCCCTCTGAGCACAGGGAGGCAAGTGGGACTGTAAATGTGTTTATGAACTGCAGGCAGAGCGCCTCAGACTGCAGAGAACAGCATGCACTAGCACGGTGTCAAGAAAATGTGTAACTTTAGTTTATTTGAAAATTAGCCATACAGCTGAATCGCTGCAGGAGGTATTGTGCCCTGAGCAAGAAGGCAGGCACAATCTCCCTCACACAAAGATTATTCAAACAAAACTTCACAATTATGTTGAGCTTACGCATATTTTAAACCCTGCTGAGGTTACACTGATCGCAACTGCAGGATCATTCCTGAAATGCCTCAAACAAGTAAACCAAAGCAAATCATGCAGGAAATAACCACAGCTATCTAAGAACAAAAAAGAAAAATCCTTCTTGACAATGCTTTTTGCAGGAATACTCCATTCCTACACTGCATCAAGTGTAACTTTGGAAGCTAGAACACTGCTGAAGTCCAAAGGTGTCCAACTCAAACACTGGGTCTAGATTCTTAGATTTTTGGTAGCATTCACTTTGGGAACGGAGGCTATCATTAAGGTACACAATGTTCAAAATATCAATTGACTCATGCAGGATATTAAAGATTTTCAGTCCAAAAAACCAGATGTAGACGAACAGAACTTATGCTGCTGATATCCACAGAGGCAGGTACTAATTTCCAGAAGTGATCACTTCTGTTGTCAACCTTTTCATTAATGAACAGGACAACTTTAAAGGAACCTGATTTTTCCTAGGTTAAATTCCATAGAATGTGTTGCTTTATACCTAACAAGCAAGTCATGCTGGAAAATACAAGCCATTTTAAACATGAGTCAGAATTGCATAATTTTGGATGTCCCACAATAGGAAAACACTTGGTATTTAAGGAAAACCACCAGCTCCTCTGACTCCTTCCACGGCAAAAATTAATATTGGACATGGCCGTGTTTTGCAAGCTATGAAATTACAGAGTTTCACATTGGTATAAGGATGGCACAGGGAACACCTGCTCTATTATCCAATACACTTATGTAACAGTGATTAGGAAAGCAGAAAAAGAAGGTAACAGTGATGAATGATAGCACTTCATCCCCACAACTACATTCACTGGCATAAGTAAACTGTTAACCACCCAAGGTGTGTCAGTGATGGCTGTGTGCAGCAATGTTTACTGATTTCACAGTTAGAAGCTGAGAACAGACCGAATCACAGTTATGCTGTGCACCACGCAGTCAATCATTAAGACCATATATTTCTTTCTAAGCAGTTTTCAAAATTATTCCCACAAATTACATTAGAAGTTTTCTGATAGATGGAATCTCTCTAAATTGCACTACTTATGCCACTTCTGGGGTATAAAATCCATTCATGCTAAGTGAGCCAATGCTGGCCTTTGGCTGGTTTATTTAGGTGGCAGGGGAAACTCAGAAGCATCTTGCAAGTTATCTGCACAAGCAGAAAGATTCCCTCATGCCTGTCAGCACTGTGACCTGATGAAGAGATGGTGTGCCCAGAAGCTTCTCTGCTTCCTCCAAGATCATCATCCGGGCTAAGAAGAGAGATTACCTTTCCCTGCAACCTGCCCTCCCTTATCTTCCTCTGTCACCACAGGAGAAACGACAGTGCTGGAAAGGCAGATTTAGACAGCAGAGGGCAGCCGCCCTATGAAGAGAGAACAGGACAGGAGCTGGGACTCAGGCTGGTCCCAAAAAAAGACTTCAGAAGATGGTATTAGTGCTTGTGCTGTGGTTTGTAAAGTGGTACCACTTTATGTGGTCCACTTTATGTCTCTGAGCAAGCCATCCCCCACCCCTCCCCTGATGCTTTTGTGCTATGATCACATTGCAGCTATCTGGGATAAAAAAGCCTTTACATCACAGTATCACAGTATTAGAGAGGTTGGAAGAGGCCTTTGAGATCATCAAGTCAAACCTACCCAACATCCATCGTCTAAACCATGGCACTAAGTGCCTCATCCAGCCTGCTCTTAAACACCAACAGGGACGATGACTCCACCACCTCCCCGGGCAGCCCATTCCAATGGCAAATCACCCTTTCAGTAGTTACAGAAGATTTTTATTATTTAAAAGGTTATTGAAACCTAACAATAAAATACAGTTGTGAGTTTACACCTGACCACAGAAGCTAAACAAACTAAAGCATTTACCACAGCTTTCATCATTATATCTCATCTGGGAATGTAACTGGTACTAAATCAGCTCTGGATAGCAATAAATACAATAAATATGTCTTATTTATAACAAAATACAAATCAGTGCATAGCACCTCTTTTTGTATAGATTCTTCCTCTTAAAAACAGTAAAGCAGAAAAATGAAGGCACTAAAAAAGCAGTTTGCATTTAAAGAGCAACATTCCAGTAAAGCTCTTCCCTTTTACTTTCTGTTTTCCTTTTTTTTAAAAAAGTAAAACCAAAAAGTTGCAAAAAACTCTAGGGTTAAAACTCTCTGTGTTCAGCTACTTACTTGTGGGTGACCCTGAAAGGTGTTCTCAAGTCGAACAAACTGGTAAGAAGTGAGTACTTCCCTGCAGGGCTATCACAGAGCAATACCAAATGAATTACGATCTACTGCTCTACTGTAGTACTGCTCTTCTGTTTCTATTTAAACTGTGTCATAAACTCAATCCACTCTTTGACTCAGTACAAAGCCCTGCTCTGACATCCAGCCTAGGAACCCCCTAGAAGCGGTTTGTACATAATCACACTCGCTAATGGCATTAAAATTGTTTAGAGAATGGAAACTGTGACAGCTACCCCAGGGCTCCCCACGCCGCTAAAATACTTTACAGACACATTTTCCTGCTTGCTACAGGCATTCATGCCCTGAGTTGGATGTTGGTGAAAGAAAACTGCCTTGTTCAGGATGGACACAAATAATTTTCTAATAAGGAGGTAATTTTTCTGCAAGAGTTCACTACTTCAGGGGTGGTTCTTGTAATAGATAGTTAAATAACAATAACTCTTGGATCATCCAGTATGAAAGCCTGTGAACCACGGAGTCTCTATTACACTTTGAAATGAAGAAAGTTTTTCCACAGTGCTAGAAGCCAGAATGATTAACATAGCGAAAAAAATGAGGAAAGAAAACCAAGGCAGCAAGAGAGAAAAACCTGCCTCAAACCAAATTATAAAGGAGAACTAAATCACTGTCAATGCTGTGCCAAAATACCTCTGCTGCTTTTCTTGGTCACAGAACTTGTTAAAACACAGCAAAAATAACTTGAGTTGCACTTCAATAATTACAGAACCCTTACTGCCTTCTAACATCTCTATTAACCTGCCTGTGATGCTCAGAGTGGTGTAAGGGTTATACCGCCTTGCCTTCCCGGCTGAGGGCTGTAGGAAGAGATGTCTAGGAAAATACGAAACGGACTTTGATACTTGGCAGGCCAAAGGTGTGTCTATTAACATATACACCAGGCACAGTGGGCTATTTTGACATGTGTGTCAGCGACATGCACACACAGAGCAAAGGCAACATAGTATGTGCTTCTCAGTCTAAAGCCTATAGAATAATCTGTCTCCTTTCTCTCTCCTATCTTTCTTTTTTCTTGCATTTCAAGCAGCTTTGGTTTCACGGTACCAGAGCAAATTGCGTTCCAGGCAGACAGCGACGGTCAATGTGAATAACGGGATAAGCTGCAGGAAGGACGTGCATCCCCAGGGTTGCCAAACCACACGAGTGACGGGGCAGACGCGCAAGGGGATCCCGGGGGGACCTTACCGACCCCTCGGACCTCGCTCGGGGCAGGACGCGAACAACTGTCCCAAGCTCCAGCAATCGCTTCAATGTCGTGCATGTATTTCTAAACAAAACCCTCTCCAAAATACTGATGATCTCAGTCCCGGCGATGAATACAAGTACAGGACCGCAACAGAGCGCTACTTCTGACGTCTCCCAAGCGTGAAACGCAGCATAGGCGATTTCTTTACCAGCTGTTCCCGCACCC
>WEKX01023425.1:140642-154673 GCA_013390025.1 Pitta sordida
GGCCGGGGCGGGGCCGAGCGGCGCCTCCCGCAGGTGGATCCCGCCGCCGTCCCGCTCCGCAGGGCTCCTGCCCGCCCTGCCCCGGTGTGCCCTGTGGGGTATCACCCCCTTTTCTATTCATTCAGTGCTGATTTCATTTATTTCTCGAGGTAAACTTTTTTTTTTTCATTTTTGTTTTTTGGGGTTTTTTTCATCCTTGCTTTTATTCGCCGTGTCCTGGCACTGCGGGCAGCTATGGGGATGTCGTATCCTCTCCCGAGTTTAGAGGTAGGAGGTTTCGGGGTGCAGCGGTGGCACTTCTGTGTCCCCGAGGGCTCCAGGCTCTTCGTTTCCAGTGTCCATGTCCCCGTGAACCGCATTCAGCTCCGGGAGAGCTGAGGTCTGTCACTCATGTTGCCTCATCGGGCGAATATTTGTCTTTAATTGTCAAACACATTCTTTACATGGGTTTTAATTACTCGTCCTTCTTGAAGTCTTATAATGACATCTGGCAAGAAAAGAGGAAACTAGAGCCAAGAAGGCAAAAATGCTGAAATGTTCTAACTGCTCAAGAAAAATCCACGGAAAGTTTCTGCCAAAATTCCCAGCTGATCACCGTTACCCAAGAAAGGAAATATAAATTTCACAGGACTCAATTTATTTGCAGCCCTCTGTTGACCTCTTCACCCTACCGCTACCCTTACAAAGGATGAGGAGAGTACAGCAAAACCTCTGCCTCACCTGTGAACCCTCTGTGAGGGTCTTACATTCCCAGACATGATTTTCCCTATTTGTATTTACTTGGGCCTAGCACCGGCCCCTGTCTGGATCTGTGTAAAGCTTGTACCAAATGAATGGAAAAACCACATGCTACAACAACTGTAACTACTCAGAGAAGTCTTTCTCAACTATGAATGNCAAATTGCGGTCCAGGGAGACAGCGACGGTCAATGGGAATAACGGGATAAGCTGCAGGAAGGACGTGCATCCCCAGGGTTGCCAAACCACACGAGTGACGGGGCAGACGCGCAAGGGGATCCCGGGGGGACCTTACCGACCCCTCGGACCTCGCTCGGGGCAGGACGCGAACAACTGTCCCAAGCTCCAGCAATCGCTTCAATGTCGTGCATGTATTTCTAAACAAAACCCTCTCCAAAATACTGATGATCTCAGTCCCGGCGATGAATACAAGTACAGGACCGCAACAGAGCGCTACTTCTGACGTCTCCCAAGCGTGAAACGCAGCATAGGCGATTTCTTTACCAGCTGTTCCCGCACCCACCGTCCTTTCAGAGCCGGTCCACGGCAGCGGCCGACCCGGCGACGGGTAGCAGCCGCGTCCTCCCTCTCTTTTGTCGCCACAGCCGCCGGGGAGGCGGCGCCGGGTGCGCTCCGGTGGATGCGAGCGGGGTTAAACATTAAGCGCTGCGCGGAGGGAGGGCTCGCCCCGGCCGGGACAGCGGCTCTCGCACACCGCTGAGTCCCCTCGGCCCCGCGCCCGCACACAGGTGAGGCGCCGGCCGAGGCTCCTCGGAGCGACAGCGGCGCTCGCCATCCTCGCCAGCGACCCTTTGTCCCCCGGGGCGACCCGCACCCCCGCGGCGCNGCCGTGTCCTGGCACTGCGGGCAGCTATGGGGATGTCGTATCCTCTCCCGAGTTTAGAGGTAGGAGGTTTCGGGGTGCAGCGGTGGCACTTCTGTGTCCCCGAGGGCTCCAGGCTCTTCGTTTCCAGTGTCCATGTCCCCGTGAACCGCATTCAGCTCCGGGAGAGCTGAGGTCTGTCACTCATGTTGCCTCATCGGGCGAATATTTGTCTTTAATTGTCAAACACATTCTTTACATGGGTTTTAATTACTCGTCCTTCTTGAAGTCTTATAATGACATCTGGCAAGAAAAGAGGAAACTAGAGCCAAGAAGGCAAAAATGCTGAAATGTTCTAACTGCTCAAGAAAAATCCACGGAAAGTTTCTGCCAAAATTCCCAGCTGATCACCGTTACCCAAGAAAGGAAATATAAATTTCACAGGACTCAATTTATTTGCAGCCCTCTGTTGACCTCTTCACCCTACCGCTACCCTTACAAAGGATGAGGAGAGTACAGCAAAACCTCTGCCTCACCTGTGAACCCTCTGTGAGGGTCTTACATTCCCAGACATGATTTTCCCTATTTGTATTTACTTGGGCCTAGCACCGGCCCCTGTCTGGATCTGTGTAAAGCTTGTACCAAATGAATGGAAAAACCACATGCTACAACAACTGTAACTACTCAGAGAAGTCTTTCTCAACTATGAATGATTAGAGAACTGAAGTGTGAGGGAGAGGTCCTCAGGACTAGAGGACAAGCTTCTGCAGCAGAAACACAGCTAGAGAATACAACTGGGTTGAGGAAGGGCTGGTGGAATCAGTGCAGCTGCTCTTGGGCTACAAAGGAGTGGTGATGCAACAGTGAGAAAGATACCTGCAATATCAGAAGGCAGCTGACAAGTCAAGCTCCGGCTGCAGTACCATACTTCCTGTTCTGGACTGTGTGTCTTCTACTCATCTTCCAGCTTTGCCCTGTACACACACATCTGTTGTTTTAGTTGGCTGGCCCATGCCTCCCAGGGGATGAAAATGTTGTGAGGTTCGGTTAGAATGGATCTCAGGCCTGCCGTAGTGGGCCAGGTGGTTCTTGCTTTCCATGGGCATGCAGCCTCTTGTGTCACACCTGCCATATGTGCTCCAGGGCCTTCCCAGCTTTCCTCTCATGCGTCTTCCCAACTGTAGTAGGTCATCACTCCAAACAAAGCCTTTTGATCACTTTCTAACAAAGTACAGATTGCCCAGGAGTCACTTCTAGATGACTGCAAACCCTCTGCTGAAGAATTCTCTGTATGTCCATTTTTTGCTTTATCTCAAATGTATCAGCTTTCCTGTATCAAACTGTTGTTTCTGAGAATCTCGGTGGGAAGGAAGAATAAATTTTAGCATGATTGTTTCCTTCTGTGTATGTTTCTCCGAATTTTTTATTTACAGAAAGAGTGAATAAATTCTGACTGACTAAGGAATGACTGTTTGGTCTCCAGACACAAATTCAAATAGACAAAATCCTAGAAGATATGGTGCTGATAGGAGTGTTTACAGCAGTCGGGAGCAGAGATACAAGACACTGCTAAGATACATAAGGTGTGATTCACCTAACTTAACTGTAGGGGTTTGGAATCCATGGTACAACGCAGAACTACAAACCTTCCCTGCCTGGAGACGCAGCTGAAAGACAGTGCTGGAAAGCATGGAGAAACTCCATCCAAAAAAAGTGTCTATGTAAATGTCCACAGTTTAAAGCCTTCCACCAGCTTTCTCATGGTTTCCTGGAATGTCTCTTTCTTCCTGTGACTGACTGCTGTCTCTGTATTTCTAATTAGGGGAAAGGATAATAATCTTTTTGTGTTTGGACAGCACCTGTTGTACAGTCCATGGCTACCACTCCACAGTATTCTTGTTATACAGATGATAACTGTTCAAGGCCAGGTTGGAGTGGGCTTTGAGCAACCTGGTCCAGTGGAAAGTATCTTTGCCCAAGGCAGGGGGGTTGGAACTGGAAGATCTGGAACTGGAAGTCACTTCCAACCCTAGCCATCCTGTGATTATGTGACTCTGTGATTCTGTGAAGTGTGTCTCTATGTACAACACAGATGGATGAATAGGAACCACAATGCTTGAGGTCTATAGGACTCCTCCTGAGAATGAAACCTTAAAGGAAGTGTTGGGCGAAACTTGTTTAACAACAAAAGGAGTGGAAAAGAATGTTTAGTTTAAAATTTACTTATGAGACATTTGGTTGCCAAATAAAATTCTGATTTTTATTGTTTTTAGGGCATATATGAAATCATAAGCTCAGAAAAGACAGTTAGTCTGGCCTGTCATTGTCTGCCTTTAGAAAAAATTAACCCTTGTCCAGTTCTATCCAGCAGATATAGAAGTTTTAACTTTCTAATTGAAAAGAGGAATAAAATACCAAATATAGATTATTTTTCCCCCCATATGTATAGTTACTAAGGAACAAGTGCTCTGGGGAAATTGGGCTGCACAGGCTTTTTAAAAGAGAGTGAAGTCCAAGATCTGAATGTTACTGTGAGCCATTGTTGCAAGAGCAAAGAGCAGAAAGTGACAATGTACCTAAGGGTGAAGAGGTATTAGCTGTACTATATTGTCAAGTGATAACACACATGCTGACTTTTCAGCACCTTGTGAGTAAGCTGAAAATGAAACAGTCTACAGGTGGGAGCTCTAAATGAATGGCACTGTCAGGAGATAATTTCTCATGGTTGAAGAAATCTTTTATTCTGCAGGGAAGTGAAGTAACCTGGCATTATGGGCCTGTGCCAGATTCCGCTGCAGACAATGGAGCGATTTCAAAGGCCACTGAGTCTGGAAGGAAGAATGACAACCCACAGTTGGCTCAAATGAGTCCCCCCATTGCTCACTGGTGATGCAATGCAGTAGAAAAGTCGTCGGAGTTCCCCACTGCAATGACAGCTCTCCAGCTGGCTCCCTCTACTTTCCTGGGACACGAATCCCTGCTCACCAATGCCCTATTTCCCAAAGCACTTTTTAAGAGTGGGAGAAAGAAATGACAAGTGCAAACACTCTCTATCTCTTTGAAAACATTGGAATGGTCTGCTCAGGGAGGTAGTGGAGTCACCATCCCTGGAGGTGTTTAAGAGAAGACTCGATGAGGAGCTCAGTGACATGGTCTAGTTGGTGGGGAGTTGGACTAGATGATCCTGAGGGTCCCTTCCAACTCAGAGTAACCTGTGAACCTGTGAAAAGAGTTTATGTTGAAGGCAGTGATGATACAGACTGGAACTTTGGAGAAGCGAGTCCTATCCTCATCCCAGTCCCTACTTCAGTTCAAGACTTCAGGAATGCTCTTCTGCTGTGGTTCCTACATCTGTGCAAAAACTGTAAGAGCATGTCCAACCTCAATGCAATGTTATGATGATAATTACAGTTATGACTCTCCCACAATTGAGTGCTTTGCTGACCGGAAAGGGAAGGCCAGACATTTGCCCAGGTGTGCTGCATCACAAGGTGACAGCCCTCAGAGACAAGGAACTCTCTTTCTCAGGCTCCCCCAGGCTCTAGACACAAGTGTGGTGGGGGAGGCACTTATTCCTACTTCCCAGAAGCAAGAGGCTTTTACTGTCAAGCTCTTAAAGGAAGCACGTGAGGACTGAGAATCTGAATTGTTTGGTTTACGGAAAAGATTACCAAGTGGGAAAACTGACAGCTCAATATATACAATGTCCTTCCTGTGTTGGCAAAAACTTTGTCATCAGCAAGTGTGACACAATGGAGCAGTGTGGAGAACTCTAGCCTAGGAGAGGATTCCACTGCCTGAGTAAAGATACCTAAAAGCTAGTCATGACCAACCTAGCTTCCTTTTGTAAGTCTTTAGGGGCTGCCTCAGAGGGTGACACGTTACATCCTAAATGGGATATAAGTTAGGCCAGACAGTCATTCCTTAAAAGCGACTCATTTCCTTATGCTGTCTGCTAGAGGGGTTAAATCTAACTTTTTGACGCCTACAGTTACTTTAAGTCAATTCCACTTAGTGTGCCTAGCTTTTTCCTGGGTGAATAAGAATATTTGAGCATCTAGTTGCCATTTGCTCAAACAGGTTTCTATGCACAGTTTCACTTGCAGACATAACTGCAAATAAAGAGCTTTGCCTGAGGTGAGTCAAGCTTTACAGAAAGTTTCTAAAAATAATTGGAATACCAATCTACTACTACGTATATGAGAAACATAAGAGATAACATTGGACTGAAAATACAATACATTTGGTAATAATTTTGTGGTGGTTGATTCCCCTCTGACTGTCTCCCTCCCTCTGCCACCTGCCATTACCCCCTACCTCCCAAATTCTCCGTTTAAAGGCTTAATGGGATTATCTGTCAGACATGGCATGAGTCTCTAAATATATTTTGTAGAAAGTTTTGGTCAAACTATGAGGTGCAGAGAAGGAAGAAAAAGAAGACTAATATTTTTAATTCAGCTTGGTTAAAAATTCACAGATATTTATACTATATATTCCCCTAATGATACAAATCTTGGGAATTCCTACCATACGTATTAGTCAAAACATTTCTGACAAGTGATATTTAACGTAACAGTGCCTCTTTAATTTCATGATAGTGAAAACTTGTTGAAATAAAACAGGCATCTGGATTTGCTCCGCAAGACTGAGATTCTTGTAAGACACTGCATCTTCACCATTTGGATAAACAGCATATCAATACAGTGAAGTAATTGCAAAATAATGCTTTAAAAATAAAACATCCACTACAGCTGCACTCTCTGATAACTTAAGGAGTTTCCTGAAAAAGGGAGTCATCAGTGTTGTGCAGAACTAGATTGAATTCATTGCTACTGTTTTTTGTTTTCATGCCACCTTATGTCTATCTACTGGGTTTAGATTCTGCTGTAAATTTCACTGCCCTGTCTAGTGGTTTTGAATCTATTATAAGTGTTGTATGTGACCATGAAGCTACTGCAAACTTATGGGTCATTGAGGATATGAGTAGATGTCTTTTCAGCTCCTGTTGGAGATCATACGTCATGCCTGGATTGTTTAAAGAGAATGCTGTATTCAATGCACAGAGCCAAAGAGAAGTTCTCCCCACAGTGAGAGCCCACCCTGCAGAGCAGATGAGTTGGGCACAGCACTTGGTCAAACCTTTCATCCACTTTAGTACAGTGGTAAGTGCCCCCACCTGGCGTGTGGGAGACCTGGGTTCGATTCCCGCCAGGGAGACAGTGTTAAGAGTTGGACTTGATGATCCTTGTGGGTTCTTTCCAACTCAGAATATTCTGTGAAATTCTGTGAAATCATCTGCCTGTCAGCTTCTGCAGTCATCTTGCTTGGCTAATGCTAGGAGGGGCCTTTTCTAACCCCACTGAACAACCATAATTGGTGGCATTTCTATGAGATGCTTGGACTTTGACTAAGTTTAATGCCTGGTCATCCTACACCAGCATAATGGTACCCTGAAGTTAATAGTGTGACTCGTGAGTGAGGCACTACATCATATTTCAAGCTATGGTCTATCCACGGTCCATCTGCACAGCAGAGTCTGTGTGGTTAAAACCTCCCCGAGAGAGAAGAAGGGTTGAAGCTTGTGTTCTCGGCAAGATCATCCTGCAATGGATGTAGGCCCTGTGGGGACATCAAAACCAGGTCTATCTTATCATCTTAGGGAGGCAAATAAAAAAAGGAAAGGCAAATAAAAAAGAAAAAACAGTCCAGGATTGGGACTATTTTATTGAGCAGTTCTGCCTCAATTTCTTGGTCAATAAGCCTTTGCTAGTACAACTTCTGTGAGCCCACGTAACTCTCTGTGAATCAGTGCTTCTAAGGGAACATGGGGGTCCAGAGGGCACAGGAAGGCTCTTGAGCCATCACAGCCAGCACATAGGACCATCTAATGGGGCCTCTGGTCTGAAATGTGAAGAGGAGTCATAGTAGAACCACGAGAAGTCAGTTATGATTAGCTTGGGATCAAGTAAACAAGATTAACCTTGGCTAATTTTAGCCATCTAAAAATGGTGCCAGGAGCCTAAGAAAGGCCATATTTAAGTAGAGGAGAGGAGGCATCTCCAGAGGGCAATCCAGACCACCCATGTTAGATGCTGATGTTACTATGGAATGAGCTGCAGTCTGGAATTATTTTCTCTTGGGCATCAATAAAGGCAGCCTAGAAAACTCTCATGGAGAGGGCATCGCCCAAGATGGTCAACTCTTGTTCACATCTTGTCAAGATGAGCTTGGTTTGTTTTCCAAATCTAGTGTATCCAGCTATGAAAACAGTGATGCTTTTTTCTCCCAAATAGACGACCTCTTTCACTGATCTATGTTTTTCCTTCACATGTGACATATGACAGACATCTTTCATTTGCTAGGTAGCAATTGCAATTTTATGCTTCTCAGCTGTGACCGCAGCTGCAGGACTGTATTTAATTCTGGCCACCTATCTCCATGTGAGAGGTAGACAAATAGGAGATAAATAAGAAAAAAAATACATTAAAGGGGAATAAAGAAAACTTGCATACTTTATCATAGAATGAATCTAACAGTCTGCACTCGCAGTTTAGAGTATATAGGACCCTAAGGAGGAATTATTTCACATGGTACTAAAGAATATAATCACAAGAGTTTAATGCAATGAGATTAGAAAAGACATATTTGTGCTAAATGTTATCAGAAACATTTCTGACTGTGCAAACTGATTGTGAAATAGTATCCCAGGAGGTTTCCACCTGCCCACTCCCCCACCAAGATATATAAACTGTGTGAAGCAAAACATTAAGGAAGGGAAACTATCCTGAATATCATGTGACAGTTTATGTAATCCAATAGATCTTTCACAGCACTAATTGCTATAATCTATAGTTCAAAGCCTAGAAGATAAGTAAAGCATTTGATGATATGTCTTGTAGACACATGTCCCATAAGGAATATTAATAGCAAGTCTGGATTTCTTATGGCTTATTTGTGACACAATGTGCCTTTGGGTGTATTTAGAATTCAACATAACTTTCTAATCCTCATTGAAAATATGGACTAAGACAAGCAGGGTATAGGTATCTGCCTGCATTTATCAACAGCCTAAAACAGCAAATCTGAGAGGAATCCTGTCTAAGTCCATGGCAACATTTCATGGCCACCTTGTAGAAGACTTCCTGGAGCAGGAAAGGAGTGAGCAGTGTGCCCAGCCCAAATATGTGTACAGATACTCCCTGAATGGTAGTTCAGCTGCTCTCAGGAGAAGTAAACATCCTTACACTGCCTTCATCCTGATCTATCAGTAGGAAGATCCCCATATAACTACAGTTTGGAATAGTGGACCTAGGCAATGAGGGAAGACCCTGTCCAGAAGTACCTTAGGCGCTACAAACCATTCTGGTGTTTCACTTGATAGTCAGGTTACACATAAAAGAGGCTTTTATAGCTGGAAGGAAGAACTGTGATCCAGCCTGATATCCTGCAGTGCCCATGGAGTTCTCTGCCCCTGGTCACTAGTCTTGTTTGAGCTAGAAACACATTTTGAAGACCAGTCAGTCTTGAGCTAAAAATTACCACAGTGTAGGTATAAAGCTGGTTCATCATGGTCTAGTTATTTCTATTTATACTTTAGCTACTCAGTAAGATATCTTTTACTATATATACATAGTATATATATATCAATACTGTTATTCTAAAACTTCTGCTTTCATCAAAAGCAGTACTATGCTTTAACAAAATCTGTTTCCATAAATTTTCATTGTATTACTTTGATCCTATATGAAATTTGCCAATCTGAATATTGCCAATCTGATTATGTTGTCTGAGATTGGAATCAAGTAGAAAAGCCCACATTTAGCTGGTTAGTTCAATATATCCTATTCAACTATTCATATCACCTCCACTTTCTTCCAGAACATTATGATTTTTCTTCTGTTTTAGACTGATTTAAAATTTACAGTAATGGTCAAGAAGTCTTCTTGAAAAATTTCTGGGAACTCCTGATTTTAAAATGTCTAATTTTAGGAAAAGCAGTAAGCAATAATATACAACTCCTGGAACTATACCTTTGTTAACTGACAAGGCAAATAGTCCATATTTTCTGTGTTGATTTTCAGTCTAGGAAAATGTTGTAGGTAACTTTTAGACAGTTTCACTGTCACTGTGGGAAATCCAGAATAGACCATTTAACCTAATGTCACTTTCTCTATATAGTGCAGAGAGATGTTTTAAGCAGATACTTTTCCCGTGGTTAAAAAGTATTTGAAATCAATGGTTTCCCTTACCAGTGACAGAAAGAGCCAATGCCATTTTGAATATACAATTTCTTTTATTTTGAGATCACTACTTGCTGGTTTAGTTATAGAAAGTGATTTAAACTGTCTGGTTACAGAAATCCTGCCACTAAATTTAGTAATATCAGTTAAGTCTAATTGATGTTTATTCATGACCAGGCAAATTCTTTGCTTATTTGCTTATTTTCCAGAATGAGTAGTATTAGCTTAAGGAAAATTAGACAATTTCTTCCTTGCACGTACTGAAGAGATGGGTTGGCATGAAGTGAAATAGGGTGAAATGTAAGAGTTTGTGATATACATGCGATTGACTTGGTTAATACTGTGCATATTTTATTGTATAAATCTGAAATTCTGAAAGGTGTGGGTTATAATAACCATGATACAAAAGGTACAACCTGTATGTGTGCCTCATAGTACACTAACTTTACTGATTTGGAGACTCCCCATTAATGTATTTGAAAATCAAATCTTCACAAGCACTTGTTAAATATTTCCTGCATTGCCAGCATGAAGGAATAAGGATACAATTCTCCATTGTACTTCAACAGGCATAATTATAAATGGAAAGGCAGTTTTAAAATAACAAATTCTCTATTATCTTTCATTAAAAGCCAGCTGTTTGCTACCAGCATTGAACACAGAAGGGCCTGTGACAGCAACACTCCATGTTATACTTTGTCAAAGTGTACACTGCTTATAATATTAGTAGTATATGCTGGTAGCTGTTGACCTTTTCCATTACTATGTTACTTTCAAACAAATTCTCTTTTACTCTCGCAGTAAAGCTAAGAACATTTTTTTCCAAAGTTCTTAGTAAATAATAGCCAAATCTCCATTTACAAAAATAGATGGAGCAAACATTCCTAACTTAGGCTGCGGGATTGCAAATGTTAAATATTTGATTGGAGAAAAGCCAAATTTTGAATGTTATGAAGAGTGGCCAATGCCAAGCATCCAATTCTTCTACAGGACCTGAACTTTGGAGCTGGAGCTAGTTGTTTACCCAGTCTGTCTGCCCGGGCAAACAAGCTCCTCGAAGCTCATTGCTGTGAGCCTGCTTGGATCCCCATTCCTCAGCCTTTATGTACTTATTAGGCTTACAATACAGGACAGCACCAGGCAAGCACAGACAGTAACAAAGACAGGGAATTGCCAGGCCTGGCACAGAGTTGTGAATGCTCTTGTTCTGAATGTGAATATGGAGTTTCTGTTGTGAGGGTAGGCGAGTAGCAGAAGGAGGGTGAGATGAAGTTGAATTCCCTGTACTGAACTTGTCAGGGAAAGCTGGCAGCTGACTGAGCCCTGATTAGGAACTGACGGCCTGATCCTACGGGCAACATTCTCATTGAGATAAATGGGAGCTCTGTCGGATTAAGAACAGCATTGTACTATACTGCTACATATATTATTTGTGTTTCTCCAGAATCTGCAAGTCCTAACTGTTTAGGACAGCACTGTGCTATACATTATAAAAGTGAAAAATAAAAGCTATTTTCTCACCCTATTTTGCATTCAAGAGGTGAAAAAACACTTTAAGTTTGCACACTGTGTTAGTGGCACAACCTAGAATAAAGTCAGCATTCCAGAACACCCTTTCAGTAATATTACTCTAATTTAATTGAGTTTCTCAGTTACAACCTTAACCTTAGGACTTAACCCATTTTTGATTTTCATGTCATTTCATACTCTGTACTTGTCTTAGTAGTTTCAGGAGACTGACAGAGATTCCATAATACACTCTGTGTGTCATTCAGTGAAGGAAACAAGTTGTTATTTGTCTCTAATATGCTTGAAGAGATACCAATAAATTTGTGGAACTGATTTTCTTTCTTCTGGAAAGCATTTGAGGAATGGAAAGCAAAAGAAATGCAGAACTGGAAACCAGCACCTTTTGAGGTTAAACTGTTTCTCTTTTAGAAGTTATCTGAGGAGCTGTTTGTTTCCTCGTGGTGGTTAATTACTGTCATAGTTTGACAGAGATGATGAAATGTGGGAATTAAAGAGAGACTCTCAGTTTAGGAAACAACTTCTGTGATTTCTCATGGGGATCAGTGCTGTGTTGCAGCATGAGATCTCTTGTGCATCAGTGCCCTGATCCTTTAGCATGTGGCAGTGTCTGCAGAGGAAAGAAGACTCTTGGATCTCACTCACTCACTCACTCACTCACTCACTCACTCACTCTCTGATCTTTCTGCTGAGACAACTGATAAATACGTCAAAAAGTGCTGCTGTTGGAAGATGCATATATATTACAAGCCTGTGTCTCCAAATTGCCAGCTGGCAGGAACTCTGCTGCTGCCTCACACCTGATTTGAATGCCTGACAAAAGGGGAACGCTCCCTGGCTCTATCATAATGGTCCTCTGGCTCTTTTCTAACCCACAGAGGAAGACTTTAAAGTGGGTTTGTCTGTGGATGGAGATGACATCACAGATAAGACACAGCACTGGGGAAGCCCTTATGCTCCCTAGAGGCAGAGAACATCCTGGGGAGTTCCTGAACACTAATACACTGCATGTGAAAAAATTAGGAGGAACTGTAGGTCTGTGCAGCTGCTGAGCTGTGCCATCACTGCAATTACAGTGGTGTGATGGGATGTTTGCACCACTGGAGTGCCTGGATGCACTCAGGTGGAGCTTTAATCCATGCATACTCTCTTCAGGAAATACAGAGAATACAGGAAATACAGAGAGGAAGACTGAGCTCAGTGTCAAGGAGAGCTGTAATGTAGAGGATGGCCTCCAGAAGTCTTTTATAAAGTAAAGTTCTCTACAATTCTCCATTATACATTTTCCATGGAGGATTAATCTTCAGCCTCACAGATCCCTCATCAGGAGCCCAGCCTACATAGTCCATTTTCCCTTGTCACAGTTTATTCCCCCTGAATTCTGCTAGAAAAGTTTTTTTCCCCTTGGTCACTTGCTTAAATTAGAAATACAACTGGAATTATGAAGACACTGCCAAAAAGAAGGGTTCCTACTCTGCTGAAAAATCACTTGTGTCTGGGAGTATCAGTCAGTATTTAGTTCTCATTTTGGTAGTCTTGCATTCAGTTCCTATTTGCAAGCATTGTGTTCCTGGAGAAAAACAGGGCAGTTTAGGAAACTGTAATTGGTTAAATGCTAAGAGTAGATTCACAGATTAGATTCACAGATTCACAGATTATTGTGAGTTGGAAGGGACCCACAAGGATCATCGAGTCCAACTCTTAAACCACACCACTGCCTACCCGGCAGGAATCAAACCCTGGTCTCCCGCATGGCAGGCAGGGACACTCACCACTGTACTAAGATGGCTGGAAAAAAAAAAGAGACAAAAAAAAGTCATGATAGTAAAGTTGCAAAACACTCTGTTAACAACAAGGTGATTAGCTATTAGGAGACTACTTATTGTTGTGGTAACGTCTTTCTTATCAGTGACTGTTGAATCTCCAAGGCTAAAAGCTGTCTAAAATACATTTCATCACTCATAGAGAAGTTATAGGGGAAAAATACACAAAATGCATTAAACCAGAGATCAAATTAGGCAGAAATAAAATTTCTCCTCCAACCTTGAAAGCAATTGAAAATAACCGTGTTTTCTTGAATGTATTAAAATTAAACAAGTCCTTATAAATAGTTTAATGGTTCTGAATAGCTTGTCCTTAGGAAAGGAAAACTTTTTATCTTTTAAGTGTTTAATATCTGTTTAACTGGTGCTTCAACTCTGTGATATACCAGAGCTCTAGAAAAGGAACCGGGAAAGAAAGCAAAATCTGGCTCACAAAATAAACAATCCCGTATGAATATCAACATTCACATCTTCCCAAGTCTTCTTTGAAATTTGCTTTCATAACTCCACTTTTTAAAAACCAAAATCACCCCCTACAGTGCCTATAGGATTTTAATAACTGAATGCACTCTGTTGTCTTCTACTGCCCTTAGTCCTTTCTTTGCTGTCCTAAAGTGTAATTTTGGAAGAGAGAAAGCAAGCTTCTCTCAGCCTTCCTCTGCGGTGAGCATGTAGGTTTCCAGTAGTGTTTTCTTGGGCACAGTCCTTAGATGTGGGCCTGACTGCTCCAAGGAGTGTGGAGAACAACACAGGTTATACTGATGTACAAGTTCGAAACCTAAGCCCTCCTCCAGAGAAATACTATGAAATACCCAGCATGACAAGCCCCCCTACTTTTACAGAGCTACTGAGCTGCTAGATAGTTGCATCCACACAGCAA
>WEKX01023425.1:154865-180560 GCA_013390025.1 Pitta sordida
AAAAAAAAGAGACAAAAAAAAGTCATCATAGTAAAGTTGCAAAACACTCTGTTAACAACAAGGTGATTAGCTATTAGGAGACTACTTATTGTTGTGGTAACGTCTTTCTTATCAGTGACTGTTGAATCTCCAAGGCTAAAAGCTGTCTAAAATACATTTCATCACTCATAGAGAAGTTATANATTCACAAGCAGCAGCGGGATGCCTGGAAGAACATCTCTACCCCTTCTCTCGTGGGCCTGGGGGCCTTCAAATCTCTCAGCCTCCCGACGCAGGTTCTGAGCTGGCACGCTACATCTTACTACTGCACTTTTTTTTCTTCTCTCCCAAGTATGTTATTTGCAGAGATGCGTTTATCTCTACTCTATAACCTTGAAGGCCCTGGCAGCACAGAGAGAGTCCAGGCAAGAACTGAGTTGTTAACCCCCTCGCTACCAGAGCAGCAGAAAACCCCTAAACCATAACAAATACCCAGCATGACAAGCCCCCCTACTTTTACAGAGCTACTGAGCTGCTAAATAGTTGCATCCACACAGCAACAAAGCAATGGAAAACTGCTGTATCCCATGGCAATGATCAGAACAGCGTAATTGTCACACAAATGCGAGCTGTGTTTAGACTCAATGTTAGGAAGAAGCAAGACAGGTTTTCTGCACTAGAAGTAGGCCTTTTGGTACTTTAAATTGTTAGAAGCCCAAAAGTCTGCTAAGGTGCAGTCCCAAAAAGAATTTAAAGCTGTGGGGATGATGAAGGGATAGGCTGGATTAGAAGGCACTAAGACAGAGGGGTGGGATGAACAGAGGGAGTTATACCTGTACTGACATCTCCAATTTGTTTTACCCTTAATTAGACTTTCCCTGAAATTTCTGATGACATTTTCTTCCCCAGTCTTTCATGTTTCCCTCTGGCCTTCCCTCCTCAGCCCTGGAACCATCAGAAGAGGGAGTTTTTGCGTGAGCTGCCCAGAAGTCCTTAATCATTTCCATGCCCAGCTGCAGGCAGTATCATTCTCCATTGTTACCTGGGGAAAAAATCACATTGAAAGTTTTTTCTTAAGTTCTTTCAGAAACTACCATGCCCAATCACTTTGCATATTCACTTCTATTAATTTACAGCAAATGAAAACTTATGTCCAGGCATAGAAGGAGTTAATTGTTTTACTAGACTGTGGTTTCTATACAATGGAAAGGAAGTACATAGTTCCATGCCTAACTGCTTTGGGTAGTTCCTACAGCCTTCCTCCTCATTATTTGGATGCTAGGCCTGCTAGACCCTGTCACAAATACCTGTCTAGAAGTTAGAAGACTGGAGTGGGAGGTAGTTGCTACTTTAATTCTGCTCTTATGTTTTCCAGTGATTGCCAAGGAAGAGGTCCTTTGACACTTAACTGAGAATAACTACAGGTAGGCAAAACCTTTTTCACTTAGTGATTACTCTGTGATTAGACGATAATTTTTCCAGAAGAGATTTTTCTGAGAAGCTGAATGCATTCAAGTTCAGGTGCTCTATGGAGTTACAGAATTGGACACTGCCTCTGTCTGACAGCAAAAGAAAGAGAATAGCAATAAGCAAATTATAAAGCAAGCTACATATAGGTAACTGGTGATACTTTATTTCTTCCATCTCTGATCTTCCCACTATAGGATCCAGATCTTTGTATGCAGAAAAGAAGCCACACAAATTAGGAAGGGTGCACAATACTGCCATAAGGGAATTTGGACCAAGTTACCTGCAGCTGAGAGATGCAATTTGACAGAGTCCATAGGGGTCCAGTGCAGTGCAGGGAGTAGCTGGCGCCCTGGCAGGCAAGGAAGAGTTACTGGGATACAGCAATTAAATCAAAATCACATGTGAACTTGAACATCTCAAGGACAAGGAGCCAGTGGCCAGGCAGGAGTTTGTGCCAACCATTCTAAAATGACAGCATTTATCTTGCTCTGTGACTCAGGGATACATTACCTTTTCTGGGTCAGGCAGTCTGAAAATATCCCTCTGGTGAAAACAGGTGATTCAAAAGCCAGCATCCCAACTGGTCCCATGCCCTGTGTATATGCCTCTGTGAACCTGCTTCAGCATAAGGCTGGACTTACATACTTGGCTCATAGCAAGTGGGGAAACAGATACACAGCTTTTCTCATCTGCAGCTGAGGACAAACTGTGAGCAGTGTTAATGAGCAGAGCAGCTGCCTCCACAGTCACCTCTAGGTAAATCCTTACTGCAAAAAGATAGCTTGTTCCTCCATCATAGATATTAATGCTGATGTTTCCTCAAATCAGATGACTTCCTCACTGGAAGTTGTTTTGCATTGTCCTTGGAAACATACCACCGTGGAAAGTTTTTATCCACCTATTTGTTGGATTGTACCAACAATACACTCTCTCTAACACACACACGCGCACATGTAAGTAAGCTGTACAAGAGCAAGTCAAGGACATTTTGACTTAGTGTCTTGATTTTACCAGGAAAAGAGCTGTGTATTTGTTTCATTTTTGTCTACCTACTGATAATGCAACTATAATTAAAGTAGCTATGACTACCTGAAAATATTCTGATGGCATTTTTTCCTTTTTCATCTTCATTGAAAACTTGCTCTGTAACAGTGTTGAGTTTGATGATATTTTGGGTTGAATTCTTTGAGTAATTTTTTATTTCATGACAGCTTGTCTCCAAATATATTTTTTCTATATTATATTGTACATATTATATTAATAATCACAAAAGCTAAAGTCACAATAGCATTCTTTTTTCTTACCATAATAGAAGTGACATTAAAATGTTGGCATTTCCTGTAAAGTGGAAACGAGGTTTCAGAAAGATCTAGCCCCTTTGTTCCATTCCCTTTATTATTTTAATCTAGACTAAAACATTAGGGGCAGGGACTCACACCTGTTTTGTAGAATCCAGCTGTATTCTCATAAAAGCAGGGAGACATGGTTGTTTCATAAAATGGTCTTAACCTCCATGAAAAATTTGGTTGGAAATCAGAAAATGTACTTCCAGCCAAAATTGGTCAATAGAGATTTTGTCTCTGCTGCTCGGATTCATTTGAACTTCACATGTCATGGGGAGGAAAATGGAATACATTATCATTGATGAGCGAGGTTGGCAAGCTGTCTCAGTAAGCTGGATGGAGCCAGAAACGACATGTACAGCTCCACTTACCACCCCTCTAGCTTCACTGAGAGCACTTCCTTCTCATTTTCTGGGGGACTTCTGTTCTAGGAATGATTCTGACTGGTCTTTTTATTTATAGCCACGACAAGGCCAAAGTTTTTGAGCTTTTCCATCTAATAAAATACAAAACACAGTGAGAAACTCAGAGCTACACCACCTTCTAGCAGATAACCATTTGCACAGTCTTTGCCAGTTGGGAGTTGGAAAGAAAAAGTTTTCCCATGCCAAGTAAAGGTGACAGGGGTCAGCAGTTTAGCTTGCACCACATATCTTTTCCACAGTCACAAGCCAAACCACTGCTATAGATTTCCCCCCCTTCCCACTCGCTGGACTTTCTAATGTGAGAAATATCTTCCCATGGAAAGCAGTGATTATACAGTCACATGGGATCCCGCCTTACTCATACTGTTGGTATCTGTTTTATAAAACAGAGATGCTAGTTACCCTCAAGCTGAGATCTCTCCTGTAGGATGCAGCAACAGAAGTCAGGAGGGAGCAGAGAGTCTCTAAAAGACCTTCCTAGTCATCACAGAGAGTGACTTGTATTTGACTAAGCAGCAGGTGAACATCTCATTGCACATTATGGCCCACGTACAGACTGCCAGCAGAGCAGAGGATACGTATAATGAAGACAACAGCACCCATGCTCCCTGAAAACCCTGAAATCTTTTTGTAAAGCAAGGCTGTTGATTTCTGAATCTTAGGCAAATTCTAGTCTAAGTACAATGTACTTATATGCAATGCCTTCACAGTAGCAGTTGGACACTTATCTTTCACTCTGGCAGTAATACCAGCACTGTTTGAGCATCTGCTCTGCTAAGAGCCAACATAGATGAGAATATTTCAGTGCTAAGCAGAGCATGCTTTAAGTATTAGATTTATAAAATGCTCTAAGAATGTCATACAATAATTTGCAAGCTTCTTGAAATCAATGAGCATATACATCCAGAACTTGAAATGTGAGGAAGAGGGGTTGGTGAACCCAGACAGCCTCAGCATTGTCAGGCCATGAGTAGCTTGTTCTAAACCTCCCCTGATGTAACTTGAGGTCATGTCCTCTTGTTCTGGTGCTGTCAGCCTGAGAGAAGTGATCTACACCCACCCGATTATAACCTCCCTTCAGGTAGCTGTAAAGAGCAAAAAGATCTCCCCTGAGCCTCCTCTTCTCCCGACTGAACAACCCCAGCGCCCTCAGTCACTCACTATAGGGCTTGTTCTCCAGTCCCTTCACCATCCTTGTCACCCTAATAACCAAACCCTGACTGATAAGGAATATAACAACAGTAAGCCTTTCTCATAGATTCACCTCCAAGTTCCCAGCACTAAACCACTTTCCACGGAAACTCAAGGATATAATAATGTGAAATGAATGAGTTTCAGGCTTTACCCAAGGCCCCCACCTTGGGCCACTCTGACTCACAGGAGCCCACAGTATTGCCTACAATACCATAGTCACGTTTTTTTATTGTTTTCCACTGCATTAAGGCCACAGTAATAACAGAGTGTCATGAGACCAGTACCAGATAGAAGAAATTCTGCCAAGTGAAGCTGTACTCATGTACAGTGTGAAAGCAGCAAGGAAAGGAACTGTCCAGAGACTAAAACATTTCCATGTTAAATTTATGATTTAATACTTGTCTAAGTTAAACAATAATATGGGTAAAGCAACTTTCAAAATACAGCCAGTGCAGAGTTGATCCAAAAGTCAACAGGACAAAAGAATTTGGAGCAAAAATCTGAGCCAAAGCACTGAAGCTGATAATGTCTGGCAAGAAAATTCACCTCGGATAAGCTTGAGGACAAAACAACTCCATTAAAAAGCACAAATCAGACCTTACCTTTTGCTAGCTGTCTCTCTGCCTTTATTCTGAGCAGATGTAAAAGATTCATGGTCTTGGAGGCCTGAAATATATTTTCTAAGAAGGCTCTGCAGGATCAGCATTGCTTCTGTACTTAGGGATTCAGCTTCCAGCCTGAGCTGCAGCTGACCATGCCAACTTGGAGGCACAAGGACAGAAACCTTTAAGTGACTCTGGCCCAAATGGTGTGTAGAGAGCTGGTCTTGAGCTTGCCAGGTATTAATTTTACTTTGACAAATTGTAAAGGCTTCCTGTCATCGGTAAGGGTATCTGTCACTGTCCATTACTCTTGGCTAACAGTCTACAAAATGAAACAGCAAACAGAACTTCATTAAAACAAAGGAAGGCACTTCCCGGACTGGCAGGTATGGAAGAGTAGGAACCAAGTACCAAGGACTGTACTTCCAGCTTCATCTCTGACTAACTATATGGAGGGGGGGAAAGGACAGACAATGCATTTTCCTCTCTGTATCTCAGTCTACACATTCATTAAGCAGGGACACTGCTACTCAGAGTCCTCTTGAGAGAATTATGGAAATGAATTACAATTTATAATGCAGTCTGTGACCCAGGGTGGAGACAAATATTAAATTCTTATTCCCAAACATCCAGATAATCTTTCAAAGTGCTAAATGTTATTATTGATTGAAGAACCAAGATATGAGTATTAAAACCAATTATCGATCATTTAATTAATTTATCATCCAGCAGAGTACAAGGGAAAATACATTCCTCTGGTCTAATCCCATACATTTTGACTAGCCTATCTTGCCCAAATTCCTCTGTCTTGACTGTACACCTGCAGCTGAGGCAGCTGCCGAAGAAGATAGCACCCAAATCTCCCAGTGCAGAGAAACAAACAGACACCTTCAGGGATGATTTGGATCCTGGCTGGGTCGACTCAGACTCTGAATGTGTCTTTATCTTTTCAGATCTTAAACTTGGTCTGCATTAGGAAGTTACATGTGTCCCAGCTCTAGCCCTGAGGCCAGATAGCACCATGCAACTGCCATCCAGGGGAGCAAATCACAGAATCACAGAATCACAGAATATTATGAGTTGGAAGGGACCCACAAGGATCATCTAGTCCAACTCACCACCTAACACCCGTACAGAGACCGAGAGCACATCCCAGAGCGTAACACCAACCTAGATCCCTCACAGTCTAGCAGGCCACTCCGAGCCGGAAGGGGCCCAGCGTCATCCAGCCCTACACCCCCCAGCTAGACCATGTCACTAAGCTCCTCGTCCAGTCTTCTCTTAAACACCTCCAGGGATGGTGACTCCACCACCTCCCTGGGCAGCCCATTCCAATATGCGATTACTCTCTCTGTGAAAAACCGCTTCCTAACGTTAAGATTGAACCTCCCCTGGCGTAGCTTGAGGCCGTGCCCTCTCGTTCTGGTGTCGTCAGCCTGGAAGAAGAGGTCTACACCCATCTGGCTGCAACCTCCCCGCAGGTAGTTGTAAACAGCAATGAGGTCACCTCTGAGCCTCCTCTTTTCCAGACTGAACAGTCCCAGTTCCTGTAGTCGCTCCTCATAGGGCCTGCCCTCCAGTCCCTTCACCATCCTCGTTGCCCTTCTCTGGACCCTCTCGAGCAGCTCAACATCCCTCTTAAACTGGGGAGCCCAGAACTGCACACAGTACTCAAGATGAGGTCTGACCAGCGCTGTGTACAGGGGAAGGACAACCTCCCTGGACCGACTGACCACACTGTTCCTGATACAGGCCAGGATGCCATTGGCCTTCTTAGCCACCTGGGCACACTGCTGGCTCATATTGAGTTTCCTATCGATCAGTACACCTAAGTCTCTCTCCACTTCACTAGTCTCGAGCCACTCTTCCTACTCTTCTAATCAAAGTGTCTCTGTAGGGAGCACTAGCTGGGAGCTAGTGGCCTCCCAGGTCATGACAAGGCACTGTTTGTACATGGCAAGTGTCCTCCGCTACAGCACTGTCAAGGGCCCTTCTGACACTACAGCAGCAGTTCATGTTTCATGCCTTGAAATATTCTCTGGTTTGTTTAATTTATTAGTGGAGGCATGCTCTTAGATGCATAAGTTTCTGAAATTGGCTGAGACGTGCTAGGACAACACAGCTGTGTGAGGGACAGAATTAACTCTTTCCATCCTGTAGCCATGTGACAATTCTACTCATCAGGAAGAGGGATAGCCCAACATCTAAGTTGTCAAAGTAGGTCAATAAGCTAAATACATATTTCAAAGGAACACAACCTCATTTTGGTGCTCAGTTCTCTTAGAAAGCAGCTGTTTATTTATAGATTTAAGCTCAGTCATTAAGCCTATGGTGTGCTTGCAGTCCTGGACTTGGGATCTTCAAGAGCCAAGCAAACCTGGCTTGTTCATGTTCTCTGCTGTTACCAGTCACCTGGGTCAGGGATCGTCATCATTCTCTTCTGACAAGCGTGGCCCCTTGACTAGTTGCCAACTGTTGTTTCCACCTTCCTGACCGTATTATCTTTATGTGTGCTCACTACAGCATGCCTCCTTCATCACCCATATGCCAGCATGTTTGCATTTATAATACTTCTCACCAAAGCATCTTCCAGCCATTACACAGAGCTGGAGAGTGCTATGTGTACCCAACAAAAGGTAAAAAGGAGTCTGGGTACCTGGGACTTGCCCACAACCTGGCTGTGAGCCAAACCCAGGAATTCAAGGCAGGATGTCTGAGTCACAGCCCCCTGCCTGAACTAGGAGACTATAGTACTCACAACTATAATCTGAGCTCGTTTGATCCCACTGCAATAAATACTCCCTAATGAGTACCAGATACATCAGCCTCCACAAGGAGAATGGAAAAAGGGGGAGGATTTCTCCCCTAATGTCGTACAAAGAAGAGTAGTTCCTGGAATGTTTACCAAGCGACTGAACCAAAACTTTGTTTTTGTATTCCAGCAGACAGTTTTTCAGAGCTTTTCAGCACTTCATTTTACTTGATAACCTATTTTACAACCCAGATCCTTGAGTCTTTCACTAGAAACCCATGATGCAAAGACAAAGGCCATGTCTGATATGCTATCATCCAAAAAGTTAGTGGCAGATTGAATGAAGCAAGAGGTGTGGAAGGAGGGCAGGCCCTATGGGGAGCGACTNACTCACATGTCTGAGGAAACTATGCTTAATCCTCAGCATTTAAAATACTACTTTTAATTTACCTGAAAATACTAACAAAATTAACTAAAATTTTACATGCCGATTAAGAAAAATTGCTCTAGATATGGTCATTTTTTGATTTGATTCCAATGTAACTATTTGGATTGCATGGATAGAAAAAGGCACATGCCTCAGAGTGGCAGCTTTTATTCTTTTAGGGCAATCAGCATCCCCTCAATCCAAAGGATTAAATCAAAACCAAATTAAGAGGCATACTACAGAGAAGGCTGACTGTGTACTTTTCAATATAGACAAAGCAACCATTTTCCTCACTGGTAAAAATTCATGCTAGTGCAGAGACCCTGCACAAAGCCTAGACACCACTTAACATCCTGCTGAGGATTTAAGTGTTGGCTACATTTTGTGCTAAGGCTCAGTAATGGATGGCATATCACCCACAGGAAAGAAAAGGGACAAACTGCATTTAAATTCTGCCCTTTTTGGTGGAAATTTATAGTCAGCATGAGATACAGGATGTGGCTTCGCATTTCAAGTAATATCTGAAACTTGCCTTTGTAATGAAAGGGGTACACAGATATATTATCCATGATAATATCTCTTCAATGTAAATGGGCACTGCACATAAAATATCTGCAAACCAACTGCCACCAGTCAAGGGTAGTGCCACTCATCTGAAGGAGACAGTAGGACACAAATAATTTTGGCTCAGGGACTATGCAAGCTGTATCTTCATTCCCACATTAAGAGGCATTATGCCTGTACCATGGCCATGGAAACTGATGTACGAATGCAGTCCCTTGGGATCCTGCTAGAGACACTACTAGGACTTCAGCTGAATTGCCAAGACTGGTTCTTCACTTAAGGGTCACTGTATTTTTTCATATAATGGCTATGTTTTTGTCCTAGATTCTGTCCTTGGGAAAGAGAATGCAGATGATATTTGTGGTTGTTCTGAATTTCCCATAATCTATTGGTATTTCCAGCCAGGGCAATTGTGTGGGTTGGCTGCTGTAAGAATGAGTGGCTGGGTCTGCCCATCATGCCATTTCTACATGGCTGCTTCAGTCCTTTCTTCTACAGATGCTGCTCCTCATAGACTTTCGCAAAAGGAAACTCAAGTGGAAGTTAAAATTTAGCAACTCATTACACCCTAGGCATGTTTGCAACAAGATATCAAGTTGAATCCTGTAGGTAAAAGAAAGGACGCAGGAGGCAAGACATAGTATGTGTGCATAGGAGAGACTAAATATATTTTTTAGTTAGGTTTAAATAAGAAAACATGAGAAAAAGCTTAAACTGGAGATTAGTTGAAGAATTCAGTGCAAAAATCCTGATAGACACAACTTAGACATATGTACTTCCCACAAGTATAAAGATATCAGGCAGTAGAACTGCCTTACAAACTAAATCCACATTTGTTTCAATGTACCATCCCAGGTGTGAAGCTGAATAGCTTCACTCAGCAGCTTTGTGGCCAGTACACTCAGGCCACCTAATCCTGATACAGCACTGGGCAGAAGCCAGCGGTCAGCTTCCAGCTTTTGGCTTTTCCCTGTTCAGATCTGAGAATTAACTAGGGAAATCAGAGGTAGTTTATCCATAGATTTTACAAAAAATGTAACATTGCATGGCAGTTAGCACCAGGACTGCCATAGAGTGGACCGACGGCTGTCATATCCAACATCCTCTTCTCAAAATCCTGTAGCACCAGATGTTGCTAGGGAGGAAACCAGAAATTCTGTGTAATCTGACCCCAGAGAAATGTCATGCTTTATCAGTTCCAAAATACCTGATCTGGTTGGTTGGGTTTTTTGATTTTGAAATATTTTTTCCTGTTGCTCTGGATATTCTCACTGCCCATATAAATGCACTAGCCCTTTCAAGAATCTACTAAACTTTTGATATTAATGGCTGTGTATAGACCAGTAAATTAAACCAGTTACAAGACTGCTCCATGCTTGTCTATGTTGTTTCATGGTCCCCTGAAATTGATTAGCATCAGCTAGCAGACAATACCTGTTAGCACAGTGTAGAGAACAGCACATTATTGGGACCATTCCCAATAAGTAGGCTGGGTGCGGCCACCTTGTTTTTAGGGGGAAAGGAGTTTAGTCATGTGTGCACGAATCAAAACATGCTCTTTGGCCTCATGCCAGACAACAGTCTTGCATTTAGTAGTACAGCTGCAGATGGGGAGATTTTTAATAACAAACTCCATCCACCAGTTAAGCAAACTGTGAAAACCATCACTGGGTACCTTTAGAAAAATGCCCATAATATGTTGGTAGTAGTCTGATCCCATTCAGGGGAAGAAAATAACTGTTCCACCAAGGCTTGGGATTGTGTCAAAGTACATACTGTGCAATGAGGGTTTTGCCACACTTTTCAAACCTTATCAGCAACCTAAGATTAAGCATGCACAAAGAAGGCTTAGCACTGTCCCTCCCAAATACCTTTCATCCCTGTGGGCATGTTCAAGGCTTGTTCAAGACATATTGGCTGGAATCTGATCAGTCATTTTCAAGATAAACACAAAAACCTTCTCACCTGAGGTGCTTTTACCTGACTAACCAAATGAGAGGGTTTGAATTGCCTCAGCCGGCCACCATCCTGAACAGCTTGAACAGGTCTTCAGATTGACAGCACACAGATATTTTCTCAGAGGCAAGGAATACCTCTTTGCTCTTGAGTGCCACTTGTACAAAGCATTTGGGTGCTGGAACGCATTGATTTGAGGACTCTGGCTCTTGCCAGTCCTCTTCATTCTCTGTTGTTTCAGCTGCTGAAGGGCATTGAACCTGGAAATCTGTGAGTATGGATTGGGGAGAGAATATCTCAGTAAGAGGAAAAAAAGGCAAAACTAGCATCACTGTGGTTTGTAAAATCAAATATTGAGATGAAAACTTACATGGCTGAATTTGGTAGAAATGTACTACTTCAATATAGGAGAAAGGTCATAAAAGTCTTAGAGAAAACTCTGTAATACTTCTGGGTTTTTTCAGTATTGTATATCTGTGTTATGGGGAGATGCCTATTGTTCAATTGCAAAACTTTTCTCCGTTTTACTGGAACAGACAATAGAGTCCCTTTCTTATCTCCTGTTCCCTCTCCTGCAAGGCATGTGGCCAGGGGAGGGGCTTTCTCCTTTTGTCTTATCTTCCCTTCCCAGCAAGCCATGTGACTAGGGGAGGGGCCTGAGGGCCGGGGCAGGCTGAGTGATGGCCAATGTCACATGAAGACATGCCCACAAAGCATGTGACATGGGAGGGACCCAAGCCCGTATAAATACAGCTGCTGGGCCTCAAGAGCAGGTTTGTGGTTTTTCTGGACTGAGGAAGCTGTGTTTTCTCCCCTGATCTCTATTGCCATCATTTTGCCCAGGACCATGAAGATCTTGACTCCTCATATCAGTACAGGCTTCCCCCTGCCAACTGCTGAATCTCCCTACAGACTCTTGGACATTTCAGGAAAGGATCACTGGCTGTTACTGCACCGGTTTGCCTATCCTGAACCCTATTCCCCTGCCTCTGGAATCCTGGGGGTGGTCTGGTCTCCCTCAAACTTGGCCCCCACCTCGTGTTTGTTGTTTTCCCCAGCTGTCTACAGTTGTCATAGTTCCATTGTTGCTGATTTTGTTATTGTTGTTGTTCAAACATATATATATGTTATATTAATGTTTTTTCTTATTTCTCTCTATATATTATTCAAGTATTTCTAAATTCAATTCATACTTCATCTTAATTGACACCAGGACAGTTTGCCATATAAATGTCAGTTCTAGACAAGGGACAATCAGAAATTATCAACATTGTATTTCAGAAAACATGGGTGTTACTTTTCCCAGTGAGCAATTTTAGTAATCCTAAATGATCTAGGGAGGTGAAGACTCTGGCAGAAAGCTGACTTAGCCATCAGTTCCTACTGAACTCTAGCCCATGCAGAGATCCTCAGTGTTCAGCTACAACTAAATGAAGAGGAAGGGATCCTTGTTAGGAAAGAGTAAGAAACACCAAAAAGCTTCTCTGTTCTGTTAGAAGTACGCAAAAATTGATTTTTCTGGAGTGCAGACTTTAAAGTCCAGGTTCATGATGGACTTCAACCATCAAAATAATTGTTTAGGTAAACAAGTCCATCATGCCATGATTGCCACTGGCAGCCTTGGAGGTATGACAGCTGCTGCATAACACTAAACTCATTAATGCTTAATGGGAAATATTTTTGGTGTATGAATAAAGCCTCCTACAGCCTGTCACCACCTCATCACTCATGGTCTTTATTAAAGACAAAGTTCTAGTAGGCCCCTTAGGACAGGGATTCCTCTCTTCTTCCCAGGGCTCAGACTGTGTCTACTTCTTGGTCTAGTACAAAACCCAGACAGGACAGGACATCTGGGAGTCACCTCCACTTCACACGTGTGGCCCCTTACATGTAACAACTTGGCATCACTCCAGCTGGGGCAGGAGGGAAGCTCCTGTTTAAACTCTTTCTCTGTCTGAATTCATTAAAATTCCAGGTAAGCTGTGCCCTTACCAGGACACCAGGGATTTCCTTCAGTCACTCCAGCCTTTTTTAGCTACTACCACTTTGTACAACTTCTTGGACCCAACACTGGCTCAAACAATTCTGCCTGACCTTAACAATAATTTTTTACTTAATATAATTGGGGGTTTATTGAGCTAATAAAGAAAGACCAGTTTAATAACAATGAATAAGATGATACTCAGCACACTCACTAAAGGGAACAGCAGCTGGAGAGCACGTAACTACTCTGAGAAGGGGACCATTCTTTGAACAGAAACATCCTGGGTGTCAAAGGAGTCCCCAAGCCACAAGGCCATGAACATTCTCCATTCAGCATACTCTTTTACCTTTTCACTGCCTCAAAATGTTCCTTATTCAGAAAAGGGCAGTTTACCTAAATATTAAGCGCTACTACAGTTGGCCCTCTTGCACGTCGCGCCCCCATATTGCGGCTTCAGATCTTAGCGGCATGATTTTTTAGCGAAGTAGGAGACCCGTTTCGCAACTGCACATGCGCGACCTGCCGCCACAGCGGTGGTGACTGCCACGGCAGCTGCGGCAGCAGAACGGGCGGGCACGGGAGGCAGAAGTGGCACGGGTGACAGCGGTGGGGGTAGCGGCAGCAGGGGTGGCATGGGCGATGGTGGCACGGTCGCCATTCAACACGGAAGTCAGGCTACGTGGATCCCAATTAAGACCGCAGGTCCGCGTTAGAGGAGACCCAACTGTACTAGGAGTATGAGGAACAGCTTTTTCAAAGTTGAGCCATATCTATACATTATTTTGAATCTAATCTCACTTTTCTCCTGTTTGGGGTTCATGTTGTTCCCCTAGTTTCCCTTACATATTTGTTTCTTCCTCTCATGAAAAGCAAAGATGTTTCAAAGTACCTCAGCATTGGTGAATTTTCCTGTTATTCAGTAAATATTCTTTGGTGAGGGAAGGGTCACCTAGGTCTTTTATTCAGTAATTTCTTAATTACTCTGAGTTATACAGGTTAATACTTCAGACTAGTCCTGCAGCTCACTCTGAACTCAGTTTGAAATGTTTGCATCCTAACCACATTTGCGAGAACTTTTCTAAGAACAGGAGGAAACTGTCTATGTGGTCTCTGTTGACCTTCGTAATACAAATGTGAAAATATTTACAGCCAAGTTAAATAGTATAAAATGCATCCAAAACAGTATTAAGTAACCCTGCTTGAGGAGAGGAGTATCTATAGAGTCAGCACGAATTGATACTGATGTCTCAGAGGACTTGGGAATACCAAGGACAAGGCAAACCCAGAAAAGTCATTAAGTAAATATTTAACTGAAGATTGTAAGAACTTTCCCTTTTAGGTAAATCACTCTCCATATCTGAGTTCATCCTAAGGTGAAAAGGGTAGAGAACAATTAAGTGGGTATCACCTGAATAAGTCCAGTAACTAATAGCATTGCTTATGGGAAAATCATTAACTGAGAGTGAAAAATACTCAATTTGAAAAATAATTGAAAAAACAATGACACTGTCTTATACAGAGATGAGAAGTGGATGTTCCATTAACTATGTTTGACTTGAAACAGACTGGTCCCTCTGGCACATCCCTCTGCAAATATTTTCCACAGAAAGATAGAGACAGATATGTTTGGAAGAAAAGACCCTAAACGTTACATCCAAATACTATTTCTCAGGAAATGAAAGTGAATTCTGTCTCCTAAAATCAGTACAATTCCAGCTTGCTCAGAGTCATATGCATCTAATTTCCATTCATGTATGCAATTCTATTTGATTATTCTGTTGCATTCAAATCTAGGCCCTGACAAAGTGGATGGATGCTCCAAGGAGAAGAAATATGAAGTCAGACAGATAGGTCCATGCCTTGTCTTGATTTAGCAACAGTCACAGGCAGGTGAGCAATGTGTTGTGTGTCCCTCTGGAAAATCAGTGCTTTGCTTCATTAATCTATTACTATGACTTAAGAGAAACATATATGACTTTTATTAACTTACTCTTGCAGGGGATGGCAGGTACATAGTTCTTCCCAAAAATTTACTGGTAGGGTGGTAATAATTCAAGACTCCAGAAAGTGAAAAAGCTAAAATCTGTATCTCTGTGTAAAACCTAAACACCACTGAAAACAATTGGAAGATTATTGCTCACTTTGATAGCAACAGGAACCCAATTTCCTTTGAAAGCATTTCAGAAGGCAAGAAAGGTCTTAGTTTACCACTTCTGGTTTCACAAAAGACAATTTTATAAGAATTTATTTCACTATAATAAAAAACTCTTCTACTTCACTTTAAACATTGTGCAAACATATCCTGACTGAAAGGGTGGTCATTCTTTGTGCTGGATAGTTCTAATGACAAATAACTAAAATATGCATCTGGAGCTCTTGGGCTTGTGGGATTTAAATCATTAAAATATTTTTATGGGGAAAAAATTATGAGTACAAGATGAAAAACTACACTTCTGCTCTAAGGTAAAGTTCATTCAAGTGTGCACTATTCAGGACTCATGAACCCACTACTTAAGCTGCAGATGCACTATTTACATGTACATTTCCCTCACATCTGTAAGGGTGTTTGTGTATGTGGTGTTTACATGTCCTCTGTTGCACTTGGCCACATTTACTTTTGTATTCAATAGTCTGATTTGTACTGGAACCCACTGTATTTGAATATATAAGGATGAAACTCCTTAAAGTAGAAAACAGAATGATAGAGCCTTTTTCACACCATAAAATGCCGTGTAAACCAAAAATTTAATTTAACCATGAGAAGAATTAGTACTAGGCATCCTGCAGCTTTGGTGCCTCCCTAAATTGAGGAGCAGTGCAATGATGATTTTTTAAATTACCTTTGCATCACAATCTGGATGAAAAGTTAAAAAAAAGCCTAGTGACACTTAGCTGCTTTCCTGGCTCGGTAGGGTCCCCCACACATTTACTAGTCCCTTACTAACAAAGTGGGTGAATGATCTCTCCATACACAATGCTGATGATTACTTGTATCCACAAAGTACATAAATGTTAGGAAGTGTCTGCTGGAATCACTTAGCTGAACTCAAATATGTGTCTGCCTGGAGCACTGAAAAAAGGGAGGTTTCTAAACTACTCAGAGCACAGACCCTAAAGGGAAAGGTTAGCAGTCCCTGACTCCTCCTCCACTTAAGAGGCTTATGATTTATTTACATGGTGTGTTTTATAACACACAAGGGATGCCTTGTGATCTGGGCTTGGGTTAAACACAAAGACTGTAGTTATTTGTATGAAACTCAGTTCTCTTGTTCCCAGGGCTGTTTTAAAATATTCATATTTCTTATAAACACAAGTTCCAAGAAAGTGAAAAACTGCCCAAAGTAATTTTTTCTGTGTCTTATAAGGAAACCCCGTGGAATGTGTGGAGAAAAAACTGACTGCAGACTATTAGTGCCAAAACCATGGTAAATTATATGACTATCTGAATAAAAACAATGTGGTTACTGTGACTTTGCAGTCTGTCTGATAAGATGCACCTCAGGTTTGTTTTAACCCTGTATGACAGGAATCAACATGCATTTGCTGAAACAACTCTCATAGTGCCCAGGAAGGGATCCATCTTCATGTTAAACACAGTTCACCCATTTTGGCTTGCAGATACGACAGATGAAGTTGGTTTAGGTTGTTTTGTACAGCTGACAGGCAGTGATTCATTAAGCTGTAGTAATGGAGCCCTCTTGTTGCATTCCTCCACTTTTGGCTGGCATGTTCCCTCCCAAATCCCAAAGTGCAATGCCTCAGTTCTGTTCTACAGTATGAAACCACAGACTTTAGCTGCTGTACAAGGGTGCTCAGACGATGGAGCCCTTAGTACCATTGTCTACATCCGTCCTTCCCTTTCCTTGCTCTTTCCCTAGCACTAGGATGAAGCTACTTGATATATCACAGTTGACTGGTCTATGTGCACTTGCTTGCGCTGGCTCTGTATCAGCACTTTCAATGCCCTACTCCTCTTTTAGATATTTCTACTGGATTCAACAGGACAATATATAGAAACTTACTTTCTCTACCCTTACCTTTCTTTTTTTCCCTCTCTTTGCCTCGTTCCTGACATCCACCAGCATCCTCTTGCTGCTGTACTCTTTCTTAATAGGTATCACAAGCATTTCTGATGCAGGCTCAGTCTCAGTGTGTTGTTTCACTGTGTATTTAAATAGTCATGTTTGAGCCAGGAAACACTAAGAAGGAGAAAGGTATGAAGAAGAGCAGAGGTGAGGAGAATGATGTCTTTCAACAGTTCTGCCAAATGATAATCTCTGCAGCACCAGGATCTTTGCCTCTGTGTAGATCATATCTTAGGAGTTAAACATGCAATGGACCTGACTCCTTAGAGGTAAGTGGCACATGAGCCCATGAAACCATCTGCTAAAATACAATTTCAGTATCTGCTGGTCTCTTTATCCTGAAGTCTCTTAGAAAAGATGTTGCCTTCAAGCTATCGTTACTTAGAATTTCACTGCATGAATGAACATGTAGCTCAGTGCTCTACCCCTGAGAAAGCAGACACTGGCATACAGGAGAGTCACTGGTAGCTATTGGTATCATGGGACTCTGTGACTCAGAGTTCAGGTTCCCTCTGGTACGAGTTGGTGGCCTGGGCAAATGTGTTCAGCTTTACACCAAGAGATTAATCATAGGCCTGTTTTACTATGAGTTCCATTGTTCGGAAGAAGGGGAGCAGTCACTATTAGCATAATTCTTTTTTTCCTCAATGAGATAGATATTTTCTTAATTCTTACCTAACATAGGAAAATCTTCAAGGGAATAAACAAGGAAGTCTGCTTCTGAAAAGTTATCTTACCAAGTAAAAACTCAGCCCATTTTTATGTGAACTGAATGCACTAAAACAGAATTTTCTATAGTCTGATGTTTTTCTAGAGATGAGAAAGTGACCCAGATAACATGATTTATCAATTTCCCAGCTTATTCCTGATGAGTGTATATAGTGCTCTGTCAAGTCTAGCTGAATCTCTGACTAGGCATGGAGTTTCTTCTGGTTCCTGTAGTTTCTCAGCCTAGTAGTGCTTCTTGCATGAGACAGAATTTTGTTATTACTTATTTTGTATTATTCACCATTGATCTATTCATTCATACCTATGTTATTTTCCAGTAATACATTATGCAACATATAGAACATCTGGCATTTGGTATTTGCTCTCTCATCCCTTCCCTGCAGGTAAAGGTGAATATTTTGCATGCTCCAGAGGGAGTAGGGATTGAGTACGTTCATGGTTTAGGGTTGGTTTTATTTTCTTATAAATGTTCAGAATCCCATGGATTTGGATGATTCTATATTGGTGCTTCTTTTTGTCTCACTATGTGAAATAATACATCTTCCTTTCAGACATTTGTGTCATTCAGGCTTTTTTTTTGTTAATGAGAGAAGTGTAGCATCAGCAGCCAGCAAACAGGGTTGGCTGTGTTGGGGCTCCACAGACCCATGTGCAAGGCCCAGCTCTGCCACAGCTTCCTACATGGTCATGGGCAAATTGCTGTGGAATGAGAAGGGACACCATCCTTCTCCTACGTGCTGCCTGTCGCACTTTATATCCCATGAGCTTTCAGAGGAACTTGCAGAATATTTTTGCAGCACCAAGCTCAATAGCCAGTCTTAGGCATTTGAGCTAGGTTGTCCTCAAAACAGAACAGCAGAAAGATGTTTCGGTAACTCAGGTTTGCTCTTTCAAGCTTCTTGGGACCTTCATCCCTTCTCATGCCAGCAGCAACATCCTTCAGTTACTGCTCTTTATCTAAGCACTTATAAACCTTCCCAGTACTCCTTCCCCTCTCTGTGTAAAGGTCCATTAGGAGGATGTGGCTCTGCTATAAGGAATTATTCCCATGTGATTTTTGTGTAGCAGTCTCAAAGAAATCCTCTGGCTCTTGCAAATGACACACAGCTGACACGCTCAGGAGCAAAGCAAGCTCAGTTCAAGCTGAGCTCACAGATGCAAGACCAGGTTACCTCTAGCAACCCCATGTTTTTATCTCCATACAGGGGAGATGAGAACCTGTCTCAGTGACAAAGTAACCCAGACAAAAAGGTGGAGAGGACAGGATAATATGCATTCCGTTCTCAAACAACTTTGTGGAGTAAACAAAAATGCCTTCTTCCATCTTGACTCACTGTTGGCCTTTTTACACCTATAAAAAGAGGTGTGATCTGTTTTGCTGTGTCTCTGCCAGGATTGCAGGCAGCACCAGCCGCCACTGAGGGTTGTTTTCCCAGATACAGCCTGCCAAAATGGAAGGAATGAGTCAGTGTTGTGCAGAGCAAGAACAACACAATTAACACCTATTTCACATGTGTTCCTGTCTCCTTATCTTGAAGATGAGGGTTTTGAATTGTTGGGGTTTTCAGCACACAGATTCCTGGGTGTCCTACCTGTGCACTGGTACTGATGGGGTCCATTAACACACACATCCTGATGTGCAGACTTGCCCTCTAAGAGAGTTAGGAAAATTCTCCTTGTTGGCACATCTTCAAAGGCTGCTTCCCAATCTCTGCTTTGAAAGGTGGCTGAAACTGGTTGAGAGAGAGAGCCCATGACATCCTCTTGCTGCAGTCAACAGTTTGTTTCCAGAAGCTGAACACTATTGTCCTGCCAAGCTGGATACCCGACCCTGGGAACGCAGATGTGATCATGCCAAGGGGAATGGTTATGCACTACAGTCTGTTTCCTATAGGTGGAGTGAGTTGTTTAATGCTCCTCACATTTGCAACTTGGTAAGTACAGCATCACTAAGGGCAATCTGACAACCTCATTTCAAAACAGGTTTTTGACATATAATAATAAGAAAAGTGGTCTTCAGCATTCAGGCAGTGGAAGGAAAATTTCCTGTTAAAGGAAGTTCTCAAGACACTAGGATTGTCACAGGATTAATTAATAGAGGTTTTAAGCAATATTTCAACTCTTTCTAATTATTCATCATCTCCCTCCAGTATCCCAGGGATTCAGGATGGGCAGACACTATGGTCACGGCTTTTTTTGTTATTTGGAGGGGGTAAAAAAAATCTAGGTTTTCAGGCTTTCTGTATTCCAGGAATCCTCCCATCTCTTCCTTCAAAGCTTGTCTCAAAACCTACTCATTGGCAAAGCAGTTGCTCCCACTCTCTGTTAACTTCCAAAATCATTCCCTATCTGATGCTAGAGTCCCTGTTATTATTGTATGTTGCAGCTGAAAATGCCTTGGGCTTAGGCCCATGAACATGTTGTTAAGGGGTTAGCTGGGATGTGGATTCACAGAACATCCGGTACATGTTGGAGCATCCCAGTAACTGCTGGAGCATACTCCATGGTAAACCTGGCCCGATCCAGGGAGCTTGTCCCCTGGTGTCTGGGGATGAAGCATGCAAAGGGCTGTTTCCACAATATAGCTGAGCTTTTAAAAGTTCACAGCTAGTGAACCTTCCAGTCAGTTGTTGATATGACCATATCCTGTTATTGTGTTCCCCAGGATAAATCTCAAGTGTTCAAGTAGGATTTTTATCAGACAAACAAAATAACCTTGAATAATAGGTAAAACAATCCAAAGATATCTAATGTTCTGGCATTAGCCTTAAAAAGGAATACTTTATAAACAAGAATGTATTTTGACTTTTAACACAGAATAGTGACTCCTATGTAATTGTTCAGGGTGTGGAGGTAAAATACCAGACCTGACTTTGGTCTCTCCAGCCCACTGTATGTCTACACAAATGTGCTTCCCATATAGAATCACACAATGAGTTTGGGTTGGCACATTAAAGATCATCTAGTTCCAACCACTCTGCCATGGTGTTCAGAACTGAGTAGTGAGAGATGCCTCTGCAAGAATTAAGATGCAAACATGACCATATACCAAAGTTAATAACACGGATTTTATTTAACAATAAATGTGAGATAGAGAGGGAGAAAGAAATAGGAGAGAGAGATCAGGCAGAAGACAGTCCCCATCAGTGGATCTAGGAGTGTCCTGTTGGTTCTTCTTCACCCTAGACTTTCAGTGATGGGGGTCCCAAGGGCTTTCAAAATTTTTTACTATATATTTATGCATCATAGTAAACAAAGGAGTTAATGCCCATTGCCTACACAGTTCTTTTATTCTATTGGTTAAATTATTCCCTCGCTTCTAATGCTAATTATTCTGCATGCTCAGTCTCTTTTTTATTCTGAGTTGGTGGATTTCTTGGATTGACGGGCTGGGAGTTGGTGGTCACAATCCTACCCTGGCAGAATTACCTTTTACCCAGTTTGAGATGATTTTAGCATATTTGCTGAGTTGGCTTTCCTCATAGCCTGTAAATTCTGCATTCTTTGTGTCCATTACCAGAGACAGACTCCTCTCCCTCAGCTTTGTCAACCTCCCCCTAGGTCTCAGATAACACCTGGACAATAGTACCACCTTTATTTTATCTCAAGTTCCCACTGTAGTGGCTTAAATTCCAGTCGAAGTTCCAAGCATCCATGGAGACATATTCAGGGGGACTTTGGTGATCATTAGTGGTCACAGACTTTGTCAGCCCCATAACCTGAGGTGATCTTTGTTTGCCAGGCCTGAAGTTAGCTCCACTCTGTCGCTCACTTCTGTGCTTAACTTGTTGCAAAGTCCTTCTGTGGCCTCAACAGTGTTTGAAACAGGCAACTGTGCTTTTTAAGTCCTTACACACAGGCAGAGACATCTTCCCCTAGACTAGGTTTCTCAAAATCCTATCCAACCTGGCCTTGAACTTTTCTAGGGGTGGGGCATCCACAACTTATCTGAGAAACCTGTGCCAGTGGTGCACAGCAAAGAATTTCTTCCCAATGTCTAATCTATACTTGCTCTGTTTCAGTTTAAAGCCATTCCCCCTCATCCTATCACTACATGCCTTTAGAGGAAGTTCCTCTCCAACTTTCTTGTCTTTTCTGAGGTGTGGTTCATGGCAAGCTAAACAAAGGTTCATTGGCAGGTAATGGCCAATATTCATTGGCATGAGGAAAGAGCAGCTGAAAGGGCTACTAAATCAAATCATAATAAACTATTAATTTTTTTACTAGTCTTGCCTGCTATTTTCTGTATGCATGTTTTGCAGATGATCTTCAAGCTGAGCCAAAATACGTATTATGAATTTTTCTGGCCTCGCTCAAAATAGATTTATATGTTTGTAAGTATGCCTGTAAAAAACACTTTCTCATAACCTGTATCTGAACATTGCCAGATGCATTTGCCACATTGTAAAAGTAGGTAACGTCATTTACCTCCAGGGAATAAAGGCAGCAGTTTAATGATGGGGACTGAATGTGCTGCCCTTGGTCACAGTGGACTATGTCCTAAGCAATATGCTAAAAGGATTTTATAGCACCACTAATGGTGGTATAATTAGCCCTAGACTAATTAAAAAAAACCCCCAAACAAACAAAAACAAATAAATAAACACAATGCAAAAAACAAGAAGCTGCAACATCACAAGTTTCCACACAACCCAAAGTCTAAAATGAAAATCCACTTTAGTACAGTGGTGAGTGTCCCCACCTCTCTTGCGGGAGACCGGGTTTTCAATTCCTGCCAGGGAGGCAGTGGTGCTGTTTAAGAGTTGGACTCAATGATCCTTGTGGGTCCCTTCCAACTCAAAATATTCTGTGTGATTCTGTGGATGTTTTAAACCCTGTATGCTGCAGGGATGGACCTTCCTGTTTACAATCTGTGCTATACTACATCAATTTAAAGTCATCCTTTGTTGCTGCTTGCAGTTTCCCCAACTTCTTGTTTTAGTGTCACGAGGATTATTTTCACTCCCATCTACTGCACTTGCAATCAGAAGACCTATGCCACTCAACATTGTAACAGTCTGGTGGAAAAAAGGATTGTAGCTGAGAACTGATTGAAAATGCAGATGGGAAAGATGGCTTTGCTCTTAGGGCACTATGCTGAACAGGTGAAACTCCTCTGTTTTGACACATACTTCCCATGTGATGCTAAAAATGTCCCTGTTCAGTTAGGGTTCAGGTTACCTGCTCAAAAATGGGAATCACAGAAGACTGGAGCATGAACTACCAGGCTGAAGAGGGGAAGCATTTTGACAGCTTAGATAAAGAGAGGTCCCCAGAAGGAATATGCAGCTAAAGAAAGCAGGACCATTTCATGCCTCAGAGTTGTTCAGTCAACAATCCCTGGAACAAGATAGTATTGTAAAAAAGGGCGAAGTGCAATGTATATTTAATGTTTAATTGCTGTTTTGTTTGGCAGCTGCTCTGGTGATCAACATACTACTGTGGAGCAGGACCCTCATTCCCTCTCAGAAGCATTGAGATAACACATGACTCTGCAGCCTTTCCAGCATGTCGTGTGCTGCATTGCTGACTAACAATCACACGTGTTCCTTATTCTTGTCTCTCCAGAGTTAAGGATGAAGTACGTTGTCTCCTGATGAAGGTCAGGGAACCAGTTTATATGCAGACTTTGACATTATTGTCTTCAGGGGATTTGAACAAGTTGGACCAGATGATCCTTGAGGTCACTGCCAACCTGGGATTTATGGTTCTATGTCTAATACAGAGTTTAAATTTATTTGTTTTGAGGGAAACTTACTGATATATACTAATAATTTTTAGTCCTAGTTATTAAGTGTAAAACATGGGTAATTAATCTTTTTATTGAAAATTAGAACTTGAGAGGAGCAGATATGGTAGTCCTTGACTACAGAAATTTGATCAATTGTTGTAATTGCTGAAAAAAAACTATGTTCAGAAAGAGAAATAGAGATGAACAGGACTAACAAGAACTTACTTCCTCCCTTCATTCAGGACTACAAATGGAGCCTCCTGTGGTTTTCTTCTCAGGGCTCTTGTTTCTCAGCTAAGGTATTGGATTGTCTTGTTCCAAAATAGAATATCAAAGATAAATTGAATATCAAAAACTAAGTGGGATACCACAGCACCACTCTCCACACTGGTTTAATCTTGTGAATTCTGTGACTCAGATTATTAGGACCTTAATAGCCCAGCTCCAGCTCCTCCAATGTGTCTGTTAGTTTTTCCCACACCTGCCACCACTTTTTCTGCCAAGCTGTTCCAGCTTGCAGCTGTGCAGATGGTCAGGAGAGGCATCTCATCTCCCTTTCATTGATTTTATGCCTACTTCATATAATTCACTCTTTTGTAACTACTTGCAGTGCTTTTGGAAATTAATTGCCACCTAAATTGGGGGCCAATTTTTCCTACGTCAGAAAGCCTAATTAGGCTTTCCCTCTGGCAGTCTTCAACAACACATAACTCTCCAGTGACTATACAGGACACCCAGCCTATAATGGACAACAACCCTTACACTTAGTTTTGGAAATTTAGAGTGTAAGCCAGCTGCCTAAATTACCCAGACTAAACCCCATCCAGACTCTCCATGACCACGAGGGCAAATTCCACCTCAGGTAAGTATAATTTACAGTTCCTCTTCCCATCTGCATTATCAGTTTTAAGTTCAGCTGCAGGGCATACATAGTGGGTTGTTAATATTTGATGCTCAACATCCATAAGATGACTGCAGATGAGCAGCAAGTGACTCCCTGTTTCACTAGTGAGGTTTTACAATGATTCATGGTGATTATACATACAAGATATTTATTACAATCTATTATTTATTATTATCTCGTGTCTTAAAGTTGCATCTAGCTATGTAGAAAAAAATTAGTGAAGCAACTGTTTCAGCTTTCTTCTCAGTATGCAAAGCAAAAAAAGCCATTTTTAAGTAGGACATGAAAACAGTGATGGGTTCAAGTGATTATCAGAATTAATGAACAGAAATCTGGGTTTCTGAAACTCTATCATATCATCAGGCAAAATGTCAACATGATGTTTGACCCTAAATGCCTCAGTTTCTGTTTGGAAAAAAAAAGCCTATATTTCTCATGCTATTGTGAATCTTAATTGACTAATATTTTCAAAGCACTTTGTGCTGCTCAGATGAAAGACTTTTCTAACTGCAAAGTATTATTACATTTTAAGTTCATGACTGGAGCAAATTTTTAAAACAAACCATATGAAAAGCAGAATTAAGAGTGGAAATGCTGATCCAGTCATTAATTATTTCACATCAGAGAGTGGGCAGAGGGTGTCCTTTTATGTTGTTTATTTCAAACAAACAACTCTGGGAATCTCCTGTGGAAATGAAATGCAAAAACCAAAGCCCTTTCATGGGTATTTTTGGTTTATCTCCACATGAATCTCAAATTCATCATGTGGAGAGAATGTGGAACACATTTTTTTCCTTCGTATACACTCACTTTCCCACAATGAATAAAATCCGTTTTCTTGCACAGTTTGTCTGCTTGTTCACCCCAGGGTAACAAAATAACCCAGAAAGCAGGAACACCCTGTCCCTGAACCCTGACAAAAATTAAATAAATAAATGAGAGAAAAAGAGTGATGACTCGTGGGGTTCCCAGGGATGTCTTGGAGGGTTCGCAGACAAACCTGCCTTATTAACACCATGTATACAGTGACCACCAACACATGAACCCTGGAGCTCCTAATTCCTGAGCTATTGCTCAGCAATGAGTAATAGAGCCTTGTTCAATGACTCACAGAGGCTCTGAAACACAGCCAAGTGTCAATAAGCATCCAGGTTTTAGAAATGTGAGTGGGAAGGGGAAGATCTCTTGTATCTGCATGTACTGGAACAGGGGAGAAGCCTGGCAGGCTGCAAGGATACGGCTGCACTTGAGTTATGGCTGTTGGTACACAGACTGTCATACCAGAGGCTCCAGCACATTTAGTACTCCAAAGGAATTTTGCTGCTGTACTTCATCTTCTCTTCGACCCTCTTTCCAGGGTACCCATAGGTTTTCTTTTTCAGATTTAATCCTTCAGATCTTGCTGCTAGAAATACAGCACCCAAACAGCAATATAACCCCCCTGTAATCCAGGAAGAGATAGTCAGAGACCTGCTGAGTGACTTGGATCCTCACAAGTCCATGGGACCAGATGGGATCCATCCAAGGGTGATGAAAGAACTAGCAGATGA
>WEKX01023425.1:193550-203674 GCA_013390025.1 Pitta sordida
GGCGTGACCCGGGGCAGCAGCTGCCAGGCGGGGCAGAGCCCCCCGGCCGTCAAGAAGCGAGGCTACGACATCACCAGGAACCCCCACCTCAACAAGGTGGGTGCCGGGGCGGACGGCAGCGGGGGAGGTGGGGGAAGGGGCTCGGCCTGGATCTCAGGGTTTGGGGGGGCTTTTGCAGCGTTCCCCGTGTCCGTCGACAGTTCTGCTCCGAAAAGGGTGGAATGCTGGGTGGGGGAATGGCCGTGTGCTGAGGTGAGCAGAGCACGGGGCGTTTGATGGATGTTCACCCGCTGCTGCAGCCTCCTTTGGGAGTCCCTTGCCTCCCTTCTGACGCTGTCCTGCTGCGGCGGTAGCTCCGAACAAGCCTGGGTAGGGCAGAAGTGCCTTTGGCTAGCAACCGAAGCAATTTGCCTAAAATTGCATAAAATTGGGATGGAGAAGGCATGGCTTCTCCGCAAAGTCCAATACCAAAACCCTGGGTTATTTGTATCTGTGTTGTATGACGGGTGGAAGGGATCATTTATGCCTTGACGTTAAAACAACCAGGGGTGGTTGCTGTTGTTCGAAACCTTCCTTTCCCGGTGTACCCATAGCAATGTGCACTCCGCCGCCAAAGCAGAGTGTTTTGCCAGGCTGAAGCTGTATTTGCTCACAATGCTGTGAAAACATCAACAATATAATAATAACAATTAAAATAATGCTTTAGGAAAAAGTTTTCAGCAAAGTCTACAACGCATGTGAAATGAGACCCTGTAACTTAACCCTACACTACTTTTATTTCTCTTTCCATAATTCGAAGGAAAAAAATTAGTCTGTATGCAAATTTTGGCATCAAATATGCCAGATTCAATAATGTTGGAGTCTGGTTTCTTGTATTAATCTTTCTAGAAATAACTACAAATGCATTAATTACCAAAAATAACTAGGTATTAAACATGACATTGAGAGTTGATGGGGCTGTGACTTTTATCATTTGCTTGGTACGTAGTTTCCAGTACATGGCCCTCCTATGTCTTCTTTCTGACTGCAGACTCTTCAGATGACCACTTTTACTTTGTGTGGGGTGCTGTACCCTGGGCTGCATCTCCTGGCACCATTGCAGCGTCCATAGAGACGAATCTCTAAGGACTAATGCACCTGGTGATACAGGATGTTACCGAATGTGCAAGAACTTTAAAGGCAATCTGGTTTGAATCATTATACAGTGTGTGTCTGTAAGGCTGAAGAGAAGGGGAATAAGAATTATTTGTAAGCACCAAGAATTATTTGGGTTTTTCTTCAGCATCTGGGTTGGTTTTTTGGGCTCTCCATCATAATTTCAAAAAATGGCATAGTTGATGTTTCCATTGTTCTTACATGTATTGATTTGAACTGAAAAATACTTTGACCTTTTCTCAGTGTAATGCAATAATAACACACGAAAAGTCGAATCTGTTGCGTATTTTAAATGGATCTGGATGCCACAGATGTAGATTTTGAATGTCCCATTTGAAAATCTTCAGAACCGAGTCTTCTCTAAAGTGTTTTCCACCCTCCCAGTGAATTAAAGTATTTTTTTCTGTAAGTCTAAATGGAATTTTGGTCCATGTGGAGAGAAGAGTAAAAAGCTGCTTCTGTTAGAGGAAAAATATGTCATATCATGCCACAGTTAATTGCCATGAGAAGTCTCCCAGCCTGGGTGTTTACTGTTTATGTTCCTCCGTCAGTGCAGACTTTACAGTCACTGATACAGTCATCTATAGAATGTCCAAGTGAGGACAGAAATGGCTGAGATCTGTTGTAAGAGATGAGGATTGCTTGTTTACACGTCTAGGTGACTGGTCATTGCATAACGCTGAAGCCCTTTTCCCAAAATTTGCTAAACAGGCTTCTATCCCTCTGTGGCTCTGAACAGTTCATGGCAGTCTCTAAGGAATTACATACCTGTGGTCCACTGAAATGGTGTATTTCAGGCAGTTCATATGTTGTCAGCAGTTGGCCCTTTGGTCTGCAGCGCTGCCGTGGTGTAGGTCAAAGTTAGGGATCTTGGTAGGTTTTCAGCTGTTGGACTCTCATCACATGGCAATTGCTGTTTACCCCTGCAGTAACTAAACACAAGTGTAGTGTCACTGCTGTTTTTCTGCAGTGGAGCTTATGGTAATCTAAGTTTTCAAATGATTGAAAGCTGCTCTACACAGAATAGTCCTTGCATCTCTCCAAAAAGTTCTGAAAAAAATTCTCAGAGGAGAGACTGGGCACCGTGTTTTGCTGCTTTATTCAATACCCTGGCTGGTTTATAGCTTTTGGATGAAGTTTAAGCTGTCACTCTAAAGCTGTGAAGTGTACGGTGTTTATTAAATGAAGAAGATTATGTCACTTCAGCAGAATTGCAGACAGATTTATGGTCTGAGGTTATTGATCCAAGTCTTTGCTTGCTTACTAGGTTGAAGGTGCTTTGAAGAAGAAGCAGACTCAGAAGCCGCTGCTGACAGGTGCTCTGTAATACCCAAAATATTAGTAAAAGTAAAAGCAAGAAGCTCTCCTGTTTCCAAAGCTGTCTGAGAAGAAAAAAAAAAAATAAATAGAAAAACTGGTTATGGATGTAAGAAATTTGCAGTTGTTTCTTTCCTTTGGTTGCCATTAAGTGCATACTACATTGTTTACTACTGTATTATTCAAACACTGTTCTTCCTTATGTTTTCATGAAGTGCCTCATGAAGTAGTTCTTTTCTGGACTTTAAGTGCTGCTGGAAAATTAGAAAGCCTAAAAATGTCAGATAACCACAAAGAACCAGTAAGAGTGTTCCACTGTGGCACTCCAGCGCAGACTGGATTCCAAGGGGGTTGTTAGAAGCTTTGTCCACATGCAAGTAAGTGGCTTGCTGACAGGGCAGCTGCAGTGATAAACTTTCTGACAGAGAAATCTGTTCTGCTTTAGGGCCTCAGCGTTTTGGAAAGCTAATTCAGCACTCTGACCTTCAAAGAAAAGATGGGGCATCCCTTAGTCACTACCTTATTTATCAAAGTTGCCTTGTGTTTAGCATGGTCAAGACCATGTTATGCTCTCTCTGACGCCACTGCCAGTTCTTAAGATTTGTGCAATTCTGCACATTTCAGATGTGCTGTTTGTGATTCCCAGTTCTTCCAGGGACTCCATCAAATACATGTGCCCTTTTTGTATTTTAACAAACACAGTTTGGGCTGGACAACTCCCAGTTTGACCACACACCTGCAGGGTCTCAATATCTTGTGCCCAAAATCGGCTGTAACTTTGTTCATGACATCTGACTGGAAGGTTGACAACACATCTTGCACTTTGCTGGGAGTCCTGATTTTTAGATAAATCATGCCTGCTAATGGAGATCTGCATTCAGAAACAGAAGCAGAACTGGAGGTCACAATTTGTTTTCAGAGTGGCATTAATGTTGCTGTATTTGAAAGGTTGAAATAATACACTAAACTTTCCTGCAAGATACAGTGCAGGGATCCAAGTTTGTGATCTCTGAATACCTCTGGATAAAACTCTTTGATATGCATGCATGCCCTCCGTTGTTTTTCATGGAATATGTCATGATGAATTGCAAAAAAAACCCCAAACCAAACAAAAAAACCCAACCCCAGAAAAACAACATTACTAGTCTGGTCCTGTAAGAATTAAACTTTAAAGAATTGCTGTAGGTTTCTCTGGTTTTGGAATGTACTGCTGTACACATCATTAAAATGCAGAAAGTTAGTTTGTCCTTCAGCTTTGCAGGGATTGGAATTGAGCTATCTGAGGGTTCTTTGAACATAGTGTCAGTAATTTGCCACTGCAGCTGAGAATAAAATGATATGAGCTTGCACATGGCTGCACTTGGCAACTGTGGTGAAACAGGCCTAAAATTAGCTGGATTTGTAAAATGATTGGATTTAAACAAAATTAGTAATGAGCGCAAGAACAGTGTGTCTGAAATGGCAGTTGGCAAGATTGAGGCAAGGTTCTGTTTTAAAATTAGTAAATCTCTCTAAATCCCCAAGGTTATATTCTTATGTCTGGAGTTGTTCTTGCAGCTGGAGTTTTGAGTTGTCTAGCTTTAGGACTGGATAGACACATAACTGTTGGGCTATGCACAGGGCTTTAGGTGGCTGTGTGACTCCTTGCATTTGTTAACTTGCCATCTGTTCATGTTTTGTGAGGTAAGCATTTGAAGTGAGCAGAGTCTGGAGGTTTCGGTCATATATTTCTGGAGCCCATAACTATTTGAACAAGTTTTAGGGGACAAATTTTAGACTGAACAAGTTCATTAAAAAAGTCCACTGGGGGTTACTAAATACTCTAAAACCACACCTGGCTTAGAAAGTCCAGAAACTGAAAATTGTTAAATTATTGGGAGAGTGCTATTAACCTGTGTTATTTACTCTTCTAAAGGTTTATTGGTGCTGCTGAAGACTGGATGCCCATGTAGAGTAACTTACCTGGTGAGACTCTTTTGTTTCTCGGAATATTAAACAAGACAATTCCATGGGCAAACCCTGCAGTACATGGACCACTTCAGAACCAAGTGAAACAGCTGAGAGAGGGCTCTTTATCAAATCAGGTTCCAAGTGCTCTAGTGTGGAAATGTGAGTGAGCTGGAGCAATGTCCAGTGTGATGAGCCTTCGATGGTGCCCAGAGCACCACAGCCTCTCGCTGTTTTCATGTTTGTACTTCATCAGCCAAGCCTAGATGCATTGCTATTGACTTCAGTGGAAGCAAACTTCAAGGAGATGAGCTTCAGCCCAATATTTTGGCGAATGTGGTGGTGTTCTGGAAATACTGATTGTTTGGTTAGATTTGTTTTGGCTGACATCCTGGCATGTGGAGTATCATTTTTGTTTGCTTGGTGTATGTATCGGGCATGTCTTTCTGAGTCCAGAGTATTTTTTGGCAAGGGCATTTCCTGATGTTTTGATACCAAAGAACTTGTTGTTATGGCGTGGTCAGCAGACTAAGTCCAAACTAAATCTGTTGGTGTTTCTGGTATTAGCAGCAGCCTGCAAAAGTGTCTTTGCTACCCCAGGTTAGATTCCAGTTCCTTATCGTAATCAAACTAGGAGGCCATCTGCATTCATGGCTGTCTGTATAACCTCTTACCAACACTGTTGCTCTCTCCTTTGGGGCACTCTTAATGCTTAGGGAGTAGAGCCCTTGGGGAAGAGCGTGGAAGTGCAGAGGAGGTCTCTTGCTGTCCAGGTGAGCAGGTGCTGATGTAGACCCTGCTTCTGTGTTCTACTTACTCTGGAATATCTTGCTCTTTGTTTTGCCAATGCAGTGAGAGGTCTTGGAAGCATTGTTTGGGCAGTTTTATAAGTGGTGAGTTTGTGCTGGCAGTCAATATAAGATTTTAATAAAAATAAATTCATTTTGGAACAAAGTGCTTCTTTCTGTTTTCTGAGCTGTTTATGTTGTAAAAATACCTTTAGAATTGCCTTAAAGCTGAGGAAATTCATCTGTTTGACAGCTGAAGCTGTTGCTTACGTTTTATCATGCCCTTTCATTTGGAGAAGCCTTAATCCTTACACCAGGCATATTTTGGTAAGACAGAGCAAAGAATGAATTTAGCTCTGGTTTCATAGGGTGAACTAACTTTTTTTAGCACTTGAGTAAGATTTTCACGTAATACTCAATACAAACTCTTTGATAAATAGTATGAAAATTGATATTGTTGCAGTTACCATGGATCTAGGGCTGAATATTACAGCTTGTTCAGCATTCCTATTCCTTGCACTTCGTGAAATGTGTGGTAAACTACTCATTGATTACTTTGGAAAGATTGTAGATGTTGTCAGGAAGACTGATCATATTACCTGTGGAGTAAACGCTCTGTGCTCCACTGATCTCAACGGAGTTCAAGCCTTACCCCACATAATTAGCATGACATATGTCACAAAATCACAGAATATGCTGAGTTGGAAGGGACCCACAAGGATCATCGAGTCCAACCCTTAGCCCTGCACAGGGCCATCCCCAAAAGTCACACCGTGTGCCTGAGAGTACCATCCAAATGCTTTTTGAAGTCCGTCAGGCTTGGTGCTGTGACCACTTCCCTGGGGAACCTGTTCCAGCACCCAACCACCTTCTGAGTGAAGAACATTTTTGTAATACCCAACCTAAACATCCTCACCTGGCACCACTTCAGGCCATTCCCTTGGGAATTCCCTTTAATCCTTGGTCATTGTACAGAGGAGATCAGTGTCTGGCACTTCTCTTCCCCTTATGAGGAAGTTGCAACTGCAATAAGGTCTCCCTTCAATCTCCTCCAGGCTGAACGGAACAAGTGACCTCAGCTACTGCTCATACGGCTTCCCCTCAAGGCCCTTCACCATCTTCACTGCCCTCCTTTGGACACTCTCCAATAGTTTAATGTCTTTCTTATATTGCAGTGCCCAAAACTGTGCACAAATATGCCAGGTGAGGCCACACCAGTGCAGAGCAGAGCGGGACAATCCCCTCCCTCCACCCGCTGGTGATGCTTTGCCTGATGCCCCCCAGGACACGATTGTTCCTCCTGGCTGCCAGGCACTGCTGACTCATTCAACTTGCCATTGACCAGCACCCCAAGATCCCTTTCCACAGTACTGCTTTCCAGCATGTTGTTGATGTTAGAGCAGCACACAGTTTCTATGTTGAGATGAGTCATTGGTGCTCATCAGAATTTGTGATGATTTAACTGAAGGTCCTGAAAGGTAGTGAGTGCTTAGTCATAAGAAGATAGTTTATGGCTTGGTTTTGTTTTCAACTGGATTTAATATGTTGTAAAGTACCTACCAGAGATGGGTCTGGCAGCTTTGTAGTGCTGTGTGCCACATTAGCATTTGCTAAACAAGTGTGGACCTAGAGCAAGTTCCATCTGAGTTGATTTTGAATAAAGAGAATGTAAATTGAGCTCCTCTTTAGCTTCTGTAACAGCCACCTCCAGAAGAACACTGGGTGCTGTTACTGGCCTTCCTTTACTGCTGAGAAAGAAAAGGTAGCTCCTTAGTAACTGCCTATCGATACCACGTGCTGAAGGGGAGGGTTACGATTGTTTATAATATTTAGGTTCCTCCAGGACTTTGGAATAGGTTACTTTCCCTGACTTGCTATAAATGGTGTTTATTTACCTTCCTGCCCTCTCTCACTTGCCTGGCTGATGGGAGAGACTATGCAAACATACCTTTTGACAGCTCTCCCTTGTGGTTTAGGTGTTTTACTCATTCTTTACTTCAAAGAGAACCTCTTCTATCAAATGCCCTTCTGCAAGCAGCACTCTGGCATTTCTAGCACTGCAGGATTCGAGCCTCAAGTTTAATACAGGAGCTGCCAGTGCTGCCTGCTGTAGCTGAAAGCTGGATGCTGCCCTGCATGGGAGAAGTCATTCCTGTACCTCTCTCTGATTAGATGACATGTAGGTAAATAGCTTGTCCAATTTTGTGGGAAGCCTTTTTGTTTGTTTGTTAATTTGGGGTTTTGTTTGCTTAGTTGGTTTTGTTGTTTGTTTTGACCAAGGGAGCAGGGAGCTAAGAGGCAAATTGTTATTTTAGTTATCATTGAGGTTCTGGATCCAGAAATGCTCTTACACTTGCAGAACCTGGGCAAAAAGTAAGGCTCAAAAAACCCCAAGGGTTTTGCATTGTCTCTTTCTTTTCCTCTGTTATTTATTTTTCTGTCTTTTTCTCACTGAGTTGCCAAACCTTGAACAACCTATTGTAATGTTCACCCAAATAAATTCTTTGGGCACAGACTTAGCTTTAGAGCTGTTGTGAGCAGGTCAGACAGGCCTTGGTGCTTGGGGGAGAATAAACACTATGCTATAATTCCCTCTCTTTCAATAGAAGGCTTAGCACAACAGCAAACTTGACTACTTTCTGTTTATAATGTGCTCTAGTAGCAATGATAAGCATGTTTTTCATTTTTTAACCTCTTCCTTGAGGCCCAGGGGTGACATTTGCTATCTGTCTCCCCAAACAATGTGTCATTTTGATAAATGACTTATGTATTGTTAGCCTAACACAATATCATTCTTCTAAAAATGTTTTAAATGGCAAAGCTTTTTATAGTTCTGCAGCTGCCAAGCACAAAACTCAGGCAAGAAATGAGCAGACTGTGGTTCTGACAAAGAAAATAAAGCCAGTGCAGAAGTTTTCTGCATATTTTCTGCTTCTCTTCAATTAGCAGCTCTCTGCACATATATCATTTGTTGGCACATGGAACCATATAGTTGAAACATATTTTCAGTAAACTTCTGTGTTGTATATATATAAAAAAATCAGCTCCACATCTTAGAGAATTTTTTTCTGTATGTCTAACTTTAAAAATGCTGTCTATCTTGTAACATGTCCATATGGATTAGCTCTGTTCAACCTCATAAAAGATGTAGTTGAGACTTCACTGTGTTTCTCCTGATAGGAAGTAATTGATTATTTCAAATACAACAGTGCTATGTTCTCCTGGATAACACATCTTGAAATTTTCTCTTTGGCTTGGTTAATGGATTTGCCACTTTACCTAATAGTTAAATTCATTATGGAAACTATTCAATCCTGTTTAATCTTCATTTGAATCATTTGACATTAAATCTGCACATAATTTTAGCTGTGATTATTTGCAAATGAGAGAATGGATTATAGCGCCAAATCCTGTAATTTTTAGAAGTGTCCAGATTATGAAGAGTTTCTGTTGTCAAGATTTTCTAAGCATGTAACTAGGGCAGGAGCTGAAGGGAGAAAGAATCTGTTTTGTTGCTCCAAATGACTTAGAGTAGGGGGAGATAGGGTGAAGTAAACCCAAAGATTTTCGTGTCCTTCTTCTAGTGACTGAGTTTTTCTTATCCCCTACTAGATTAGTTTGTCCAGTAAATAAACAAATGCATAAACCCCCAATAAAAATGAAATTAAATGAAAGCTGCTCCCTGTTAACCATTTCCTACCTTGCAGGGAATTAGGTCTTCATTGTGTCATTTGTGTCTGTAGCTAATTTCTGGGATAACAAAACTTACTCTGTAAATCAGGTTCTGTGATCACAGTTATTGGAGCGTCTCCCCTCATAGTGTATGAAGGTTTCTTGATCTAGCCATGAAATTAACGAAATAACAAATTATTTTCTGAAGTGCTAAATCTGAATACTGTGGAAAAAACCCTGGATGTATCTAAAAATTTTATCTCCCATTGTCTTGGATTTTTTTTTTAACATACTCTTTAAAATTTAAAAAAAAAACAGTGGGAGAGCAAATAATTTGTGCTAACATGATGTCCATAAAGTCTGAATTCCTCAGACACTTGTAGGGAAAGTGGTGTGCAACAGTTGGAGGCATGTACGAGAATAGGATTGCAGTTTAGATGGCTTCTGGGTGAGAGATGAAGTTTTCACAAGAGGATCTCAAAGTGATGAGGATGTTGGGAAGAAGAGTTAAAAAGTCCTCTCTTCCCCCAGTGCCTCGCAGGTGGCTTGTGTTGATGGGTGAAAGCAGTGGAAAGCAATTATAGATGTGGCCATGTGCTCCAGATAGGCACCTTTCACTTTTTTCACAGAGAGAGTGATCCCTCAGTGGAATGGTCTGCCCAGGGAGGTGGTGGAGTTGCCGTCCCTGGAGGTGTTTAAGAAAAGACTGGACGAGGAGCTCAGTGACATGGTCTAGATGATGGGAGGCTTGGATGGATGGAGCGTGGTGCCCGTGGTTCCATGCATGTGGGCCTGATCCCTGGGTGGGTGTTTGCTTGGGAGTTGGATTAAATGATCCTGTGGCTCCCTTCCAGCTCAGAATAACCTGTGAACCTCTACAGAAAAATTTCCAATTATAAGTTGCTGCTGATCTTAATGCAGAGTGGCTTTTATCTGCAGTGTCTGCTACTTTATATTCACCAGTGAATTTGTTGACATTGGTGTCTCACAAGCTTGTCAAGTAAGTCACACTCAAACACAGAAATTGTTGCTCGAAGGTAATAAAAGAATTTTTTCCTGTCTCAATTTGAGAGGATTTTCAGTGCACTGTGACTTGTTTCTCATTGCTTGCATGCAACAGATTCCTCTTAGGTTTGGTAACTTGCCCAGGTTGCGATGTGCAGCAGTATTTATTAGAAGGAGATGCGGGACATGCCTTTCACTCCATGTGCTGATGCCAGCAGCTTTTACTGGCTTATGTCTAGG
>WEKX01023425.1:203714-221464 GCA_013390025.1 Pitta sordida
GCTTGCAACAGCACAGCAGTCTGCCTGCACATTGCTCTTTGGTTTCTAAGAGACAGCATGGGCTTAAGTCATCAGGAGGCTTTCAGCTGATTTCAGTCATCTTTGCATTGAACCTTTTGGGAATTTAGGAATAAGCAGCTGCACCAGTCACAATGTAAGGTTGTATTCATCACAAAAGAATAAGATTAAGGGTAATAGAGTGTAAAATTTCACCATCATTCTCTGTTAATAAATGGTAATTTAAATAAAAACATGTGAAAAATTGTGCTTACTGACTGTTTAGGCCAAAGTCTCCAAGCAAAAATGTTATTTACAAATCACTTCAATTTCTACTTATAGAGTTGGTGGGGAGTTGGACTAGATGATCCTGAGGGTCCCTTCCAACTCAGAATAACCTGTGACCCTGTAACCTGTGAGCCATGAGGGCTCCAAAAATCAAAAGTGCTTTTTAGTACTCTTTATTTTAGCACTGTTTGCCAAAGCTCATTCATCTTCCGTATGAGCTTCGGAATGACCAACTCAGTGATGCCTTTCCAATGCCACGAGCAGTCTTCTGGCATACAGGCAGGAAGAGCTGGACTCCTTCACAAGACCTGCTGGAGGAAAAATGAGGGCACTAAGTGAGATACCTTGGAGAGCTTGAAGCTGGCCTGCAGAATTCTTGTAGCTTAGTAAAGTTTTTAAAAGTGCCTTGAACTATGACCTTCCAGAAGTCCACTGGTCAAGGGCAACAGGGTTTGTGAAACCAGAATGAATCCATGACTCATGCTTGCTGAAACTGGGCCATTCTCCCTCGAGGCAAGTAATTGTTTTGGACTTAACATGTTAATTGTACATAATCCAAGTTATACGCTAACAAAGTAATTTCTCAAATAAATAGAAAAGAAGTGATGCAAAGGCACTGGAAAGCAGCAGCAAGATTCGAGCTGCTCTGGGTTTGATGTTGGCCACTTTTAAAAAAGTTCATTACATTTTAAAGATAAGCTTTAATGGAATTGGCAGTGAGAGTGCAAATGTAACCAGATCTTTTTGTTTTGTACAAGTGCCTTTCAGGTTTCTCTGCAAGGTCAAATGTCCTATTGACTGGCAGCTGGACTGTTTTCTTTGTAGGAATGTAACTGGTATTTAATGGAGTTGCAAAATGAGTTTCCCACTGAAGCCAAATATAAAAGTGTATGAGAGTCCAGCAGTTTCACTTCCTGCAAAGCTGGAAACCCTTGTTGCATATATTAGGGTTTCCTGCAGGGAAAGAGGGATATGAATTTTGTTTGACTTACAGAATCATAATATTTGTACTGCAATTTGTTACACAGAGTAAGAAGTTTTCAATTAGCATTTCCTGAGAATGAGCAAAGTCAGTAAAGTGGATGCTTTTAACTTTTTTTTTTTTTTGTCAGAGAATAAATATAACATTTCACAGGACCTTAAATGTGGCACAGTGATGGAGAAGGGGAGAGCAGTGGTGAGCATGGTTACCGATCTTCTAGAAAGCAATGAATAGCTGATAATGTTCTAAAGTCTTTTCAGTGTCTCTGCTTGGCATCATCATAATGTAGTCTCTGAGCTGTAATGCTATATCAAGTGTACTTGTAGGAGGCATAAATTTTAGACATGTTGATAAAACAGTCACCTGGCCAGTTCATCACTGGTTTTAATTTTCCTAGTGTTGCGAAATTTTTCTCAAGCTCTAAGTTGAATGCAGTAAACCCTGAGTTGGGCCCCAAACTGGCTCCAAGTCCTGTGAGCATCTTCCCTTTCAGGTTTGTAGTAAGTTCATACTATGAGAAGTGCTTTATGTCTCATGGAAAGAGGCTTCAACCCTTAACTTTGGGGCAGCATTGCATTTTCCTATCCAGGCAGAAGACTGCTGCTAGGAGAGGTGAGGCACTTGGGCTGAGGAGCTGCAAGTGTGTGAGTTCCAAGATCTGCGGTGTCCACAATGGTGGGACCACCTGGACACATTTTGTGCTTTGCAGATATTCCACATCTTCACTCTGGATGACATGGGCCATATATCTGGAACTTCTAGGCATCCACCATCTGCCTTGCATATAGTTTGTACATATGCAGAGGCTGATCATATTTTGAATGCATTGAATTTACTGTCCACTTGCAGACTAACTCGTCATGTAAGACTGAACCTCTGAACCAGCTTCTGGATTTTCAGAAACCATAGGACAAGAGCTAAAATCCTTACATTTTCCCCCAATAAAAGATCTAGGTAGAAACAGACGGAATGCCTTGAGGTACCTGTATATGAGAGAGTAGGTCTCCAAGCTCGTTCTTTAGGGAAAACATCTCAATGCATGTTTGTTAATCCACCTGAAAAATAAGAGGTGAACTAAAAATGTACTAGAAGATGTAAAAGTACATATTTTTTGCTCTGCAAATTAAGAAACATCTTAATTACCTAGAATGCATCATTTATGTTTAGAATTTTCTCCAACGTGAGCCTAGAGTCACAGTTTACTTTTTCAGTCCAATGAGACACATCCCTTGCTGGGGTTTCCGGATTGTGGCAGAATATAGGAGCTATTGTGTTTGAACATTAAGACTTGGAAAAAATAATGGAAAAGAAAACAATGTGACTGGGAGAAATACTTGTGGCTTATTGTTTAAGGTTAAGGCGATATCTGCCAGGGAAGGAGGGAACCTTCCTGCAGTGGAAAGAAACTCCTCCTCCACTTTACTATACCCTTTGAACCAAGAGGGCTTTCAGTCAAAAATGAAGAAAAACGAAGTAACCATTCTTTTACTAAAATATATATCAAGAATAAAAAAAGGAGCTCGTAACACAACAGTAATAGGAACTATCACCCCAACAAACCCTACCCCCTACCTCTCTGTGTATTTTCCCTGTGGTCACAGCTGTGGGGGAAGCAGGCAGGTTCTCTGAGCTCACCACACAGGCACAGGGGTTCCCCCAGTTGCTGCTGAGATGGATGAGAGAGAGTCACTTGTCCAATACAGAAACAGCAGGTCTTGGGGAGGGACAGACAGCTGGTCCGAGCGAGGGCCGGTGCAGGCAGGGCTCTCCTCCCTCTCTGGGGTTGCTGCAGAGCCCACCTGGACACGGGATCTGGGCAGGGCCGGGCAGCGACAGCAGCAGAGGCGATCTGGTCCCGGGGCAGCAGTTGGGACAAGAGGGAGAAACAACACTGGCGAGGCAGTGCCAGGGCCCGCTCCCAGGGGCTGCTTCCAAAAACCAGCGAGCTGGGCTGGTCCCCCACAGAGTTTTTATTGTCCAGAGTGAAGGGGGAGAAAAGGCAGGCATAGTCCACCCCCAGCCTTCTTGTCTTCAGCACTCACTGGTGTGGCCCACCTTTCCCCTGCACGGCCATTCTAGAGCAGGAATCTCCCTGTCACCCAACTGTCAGAGGCCATTAGCTCCTAGGCCAAAAATAATTAAGCCTTCCACTCCAGCCCTGCTGAGGAATTGTGCTCTAATTTTAGTGGATTACCTTTTCCCTTCCTCAGTTTTGCCAACATCTCATGGGATTTACGGGAAAAATTGACCAAAAGGAATCTAACTCATAACACTTAATATTTCTTATTCCCAGTTCCTGGAACTTTCAAGGCACATATAATTCAGTTTCTGCATTCATTTATGAGATCACAGAACCACAGAATATTCTGAGTTGAAAGGGCCCCACAAGGATCATCGAGTCCAGCTCTTAAATGGCACCATTTTCTCCCTGGCGGGGAATCGAACCCCAGTCTCCCATGTGACAGGCAGGGACACTCACATCCATTCAAATACTGAAGGTCAAGATGTTGGAGCCCTAACACACTGCTGATTTTCACCTAACACTTCTGAGCTCCATCCCATTTCTTACTAGTTGTGGAGAGCAGTTTCTGAGCCCCTGATAGGGATTCAAAAAAGGAACGTGCAGTCATGGGCATAATCTTGGCATATTTCACATTTAGTTTTGGAGTCCTTCAGTGGGGAGCTGAATTTAAGTGAACATGAGTCTCTACAAATGAATTCCCTAACCATTCAGTTAGCATACCTGTTTGCTTCATTTTCTTACAGCACCTCTTACCTGTACCAACAATGATTTCAACTACAGCAACTTAGAAACGCACGATGTATCAACTGCTGTATCCCATACATGCCATCAAATATGCATTGTTGTATCAAATGAAAAATACTTTGTGAAATACTTCCCAAAAGCTGTGTGCAAAGGAGGGAGATGCTAATAAACAGCAGTTAGAAGAGGTTATTTTAATTTTGTTTAAAAAGCTCACCTCATTTTTTTTCTTAGTTAATAACTTAAAATTTCTGGGTTTATTGTGTAACAGTTCAAATCTTCAAGTATAAGTGACAGATGGCAGTACCTGTAAACTTGGGGTTATTACCTCGTCTGCATAATTAAAGTAATAATTCAAAGAGACCCGAAGTAGAGTAAATACTTAAAGCTAGTGAGCCAGAGATCTGGATGTGATGTGTGGTTCCCCTGTGGCTGTTGCTTAAGTATCTGACTGGAGAGATGTTACAACCAGTTGATTTCTTTGAAATCAAGAGATTATTGGCCTGGATTTCCTGTCATTTTATTTAATGACACCTTCCAGCAAATGTCTAGGACTGAATCCAAAGCCAATTGAATTTTATGGGAAATAAATTAGTAATTACAGCCCTTTGCAGTGAAGTTTTAGCCTTATTGACTTCAAATTGTTCAAGAAAGTGCTTTTCTGAACTGAGGCATGGATTTCTGATTTAGTATCCCACTGCTGTAAGAGCGTCTTCTGGCCAAAGCCTATCTGAGGAGTGGATTTATAGGAGCACAGCTGTGTTGTAAACAAGTAGTGATGTACTTTTGCTCTGCATTCAGAGGGAAGAGAAGTAAAACTAAACCAAATAATACATCTGCATTACTGAGTACCAGGCAGAACACAATTAGCTGCAAAAATGAAATGAACATGCCGGATGAGCTTCAGACAGCTTTTGATGTCTCCAGTTGGCATTTGCTTTATTAAATAAGTGAGAAGTAAAACACTGTCACTTCAAGTGTTAAAACTTTCAAATGTATAAATTTGCTCTTGAGTTTATGGTGCTGAGGTCACGTGGAATTTTTTCACTGAATCACTTTCTTCCTTTAAAAATGAAAGAGCAGAAGAGTACTTGACAAATTGAAAGAAAAATCCCAAAGCAGTATGACAGACCATTATATTAATAGTGGGTTTAGGTCCTACATTCTCTTGTGCTAGTGTAGGAGTTTGACTTGTCTTTCCCATGTACTATGCAGTAACTCCCTTGTTTCTAGATTTGGGAAGTTTGTGCTTCTGTATTTTACAACTAAAACCAATTCAATAAAAGCTTTTAATAATACCTTCTAGTTGTATTTGCACAACCCATTTTTTTTTTTGAGCTCTCCTTTTATGAATATTGGATGTAGATCTTGGCTAGAAATGCTGTGGAAATGCATGCACAGCTTCAAGCCTGAAGCTGCTTTCTGTGGACAATCTGTATTGCTTTTGAGAAAAGTGTGAGGCATTTTGTGCTGTTAATATAACCTTCTTTTGAATATGACATGTTAGAAAACAATTTTAACATAACTGAGGAGGTTTTATCAGTAGGAGTACAAGATAAGGAGATGAGAAGCAAAATCTTTGCCCTGTACTAAAATGAAGAGTGACAGCAAAAGTGATTTGGTGTGTTATCCTGGTTCTGTGCATCCATTTACCCTGGTAAGCAGCGCAGCTTCAGTTTGTTCATAAAATTGAAACTCTTGTGCCAAGCTTTTCCAGAAGAAAGATATGTGGTCCTGTCTGTTGGCTTCAGACAGGTAACTTAAAAATGAATGAGAGAGGGGGAATCTGAGCTTCACAGTGGTCTGCTGCCCCACTGGACATAGACATAGACTTGAGTGTACTCTAAAGCACAGACTGTACTTCAAACCTTTTCTTAGTCATAGCAGCCTGATCATCCTGGTGATGCTCCTGGAGGGCTTTTGAGGATGAACAGAATAGGCAAGTGGTGAATCAGGCCTTGAACCTGGCTTTTTGGAAGACATTGTAGAAGTAGGTGGTATTCTTGTTTCTGAAATCTTGTATAAAATATATTTGTTTCCAGATGGTTTCGTTTTTTGATTCTTTAAGCAAAAAATAATCTACTCAAAACTACTTTAAAAAACCCCAAACAACTCATCCTATACAGTGAGGAAGTCTGTGTAATGCAGTTTACAGGTGTAAAATACCATATACCTGCAGTGCAGTGTACTTTGCCTTGTCATTCTGTGTCAGTAGCTCTCTGAGTCTGCAGAACATTAGCACAGATATATCTATCTTGTGCCACCTGAAGTCAAGGAGAGGATCATTCTTTTCAACTTTATGAATACATCTCAGGAAAGCAAAGATAGATTGAATACATACACCTCTTTCTTGCCATTTGAGGACTTTAACTTGTGGTGAGAATTTGTGAGATTTGAAAGATAGATTTTCTATTAATCTATTCATGGAAACAAGAAGAATAGAAAAGCCATTTTTTCAGTCCAAATGCATTTTGCCACAAATAAGTTCATCCACTAGATGTAAGTATATATGTAGCTACTTTAACTGCCCACAGTTTACTGAGCCTTCTGATGCATTGAGCAACACTTTAGGAAAACATCTGATTTAATTCTGAATTGAGGATTTTCTATTAGAAATACCTGTTTGTCTTCACGGTGCTTCATCAGACATCAGGGTTTGGTAGCATGATGGTGTTGAAAGGTGTTTGCAACCCTTTAGCTATTATAAAGGGTAGGTATTGTAGAAAATAACGTGTAAACCCTTGGAGAAATGGCAGCAGAATGTTTTTGAAAGTGGTTAGGGGGTTCTGTGTGTGATATCCAGGAAAGTTGCAGCTTGACCTCTACAATCAAAATCAAATGTGATCTATTACCCATCGCAACACCCAGGTAAATCTGCCAGCTCTCAACTGTTCTGTGATCTCTAACAGACTTTCTTGGACTGCTAATTGTCATGGACATTGTGATGTTCGTTTAAAACCACTGCTAATGGACTGCTTTGCATTCTGAACTAGTTTCAATGACATAATTAAATGTTTTCATTTACAATCTGGTTACGACCTCTTAATGCAGGCTTTATAGCTCAATTTCATCTTCGTCTCATGGGCACACATCAGTCAACACTGTCTCTGAATGGGAGCTACTTTCAGTGTTGTGTTCCACTGGATACCTGCTGATGTAAAAATTCAAGAAACCCCAAATGACATGCATCAGATGTAGGCAGTATCTGTACTAACAAATTAAACATACTCAAGACCACTCTGCCAGTGAGGCCAACTGCAAGGTCTGCATGCACACTGCTAAAGCCTTATCCTTTATAACAGTGGGTCTGCTAGCTGGATCTGCTCTGTGACCCATCATAACTCCCAGATGGCCAGTCCAGGAATCACTAATCCTATACATAGGACTGGCTGCTGCAGAGATTTTGAATCTACTGTTACTAGCAGGCATCAAGTGTTTGCAGGTAAAATGCGATATTAGCAATTGCAGCTTTCAAGATACAGCAGCTGTTATGTGTTTAATTATTCTCCTACACTTGTTTTTAATATAATTTGTTACGAAAGTGCAGTTCTACTTTTGATAATAAAAAAGTACAATTCAATTTTTATTACCGAAGTCGTCTTTAAATCTCAAAATACAAATTAGGGGTTTAGTTCTGCAACAGATTTACAGGTTGCCTATAGTCTTTCATTCACTTTAACCATTTCAGTTGGTTAGAGCATGGTGCTAATAACACCAAGGTTGTGGGTTTGAGCCCCATATGGGCTATGCACTTAAGAGTTGGAGTCACTGACATCCTTGTGGGTCCCTTCCAAATCAGAATATTTTGTGATTCTGTGATTTCATCCTACTATTTCCATTTTTTCAGCTAGGGACATGACACTATTTGTTGATACTGTTGATTTGTTTTGCTTTGGGACATTTTTGGGGTGGATGTTTGGTTTGTTTGGTTGTGTTTGTTGGGTTTCTTTTTCTTTGCCCATCAGTGGTGGCCCCAGGTTTTAATTTCTTTTGTTCCATGGTACTTAGAGATTGATGTATAAAATCCCTGTATAAGTAACTTCTGGATAGAAGAATTTATTTTTGAAGCAGCATCAGTATCTAATTCTAGTCTTAAAATACAAAGTATGCAAATTACCTCACGTTGGCTTACTACTCTTGATGTACCTCAGTTGTGATATTGTTTATTTTCTTTGGAATGAGATGTGCAAACTGTAAATTACTTTTTTGTTTGACAGCATCTTGCTTTAGTAAGACTTACAGTGTTGTGGCTAAAAGCTTAGAATAGGAAAAAGGACACTGACACCTAAAAGTGTCAGTATAGCTCTGCTTCCTCAGACTGCTGTGCACCTTTTCAGCGTGAATCCAATGTGGTCTGTATGACAGCTGCCTGTGGATTTTTACACTAGTCCACAGCAGAGTCAAATACCTCTTGTGCAAGAAACAGGGATTTTCCACCCACATTTTAAAAGAATTCTCTGAAAATTATATTTTTTGTGGGCTGCCTCAATGTTGGTGAATCATACGGCACTAAACACACAAATTATAGCTTGTTTAAGTGGTCTAGAGTAAACAAAAATTTCCAGTACTTGAGGAAGAATTTGTGACCTTGGAAGCTTGTCCATTTACTTTTTTTCCGCCTGGCTGTATTGCATAGCAAAGCTTAATGACAGTGATTGACATATTCTAGGAGTTTATAATTCTGATATTGACAATGGCAACACATATTTTTAATCCAGAATGGTTAATGGATTTGCCAGGCATTTCCAGTTGTAAAGTTTTCCATTGCCCCAGGACAGTACTTTTCTCCTGAAATGATGTTTTGTGATGATAATTAGTATGAAAGCTGAGATAGTAATTGCAGATAACTTTCTATAGTTGCATGGATCTTTTTCATTTTCCAACTATGTATTATCTAGAATATTTAATTTTCTAATAATGTCTTTTAAATCTTGGGTTCTTAATTGGTTTGCACTAATATTTAGAGTTTATGATACCCTGTGTGCTGCTTCTTATCTGAATTGGGCAGCTCTTTCAGAGAGGAATGAGGAACTAGAGCCCATTTATGAGGTCTGTTTTCTGGAATAGGGTTGCTTAAAGCACGGCGGCTTCTGGTAATCGCCAGGACTCAGGGCGGATTTTGGCCAGTTGATTGAAGGGCCCTCTTACCTGCAACACCTATAATGTTGGTGTGAGGTACATATAAGAGGTTTCTCGTGGAGGTATCTGTGTGGAAGAGGTCCCAGATATAAGGCAAGCAGTCTGATGGACCTCCAAGGTTAATGGACATTCATCAACTCCGGAATAAGCAATAACTTGTGTTTTCACACACAGAATCACACACAGAATATTATGACTTGGAAGGGACCCACAAGGATCATCTAGTCCAACTCACCATCTAACACCCATACAGAGACCGAAAGCCCATCCCAGAGCGGTAACACAAACCTAGATCCCTCACAGTCTAGCAGGCCACTCCGAGCCAGAAGGGGCCCAGGGTCATCCAGCCCTACACCCCCTAGCTAGACCATGTCACTAAGCTCCTCATCAAGTCTTCTCTTAAACACCTCCAGGGACAGTGACTCCACCACCTCCCTGGGCAGTCCATTCCAATGTGCAATCACTCTCTCTGTGAAAAACCGCTTCCTAACATTAAGATTAAACCTCCCCTGGCGTAGCTTGAGGCCGTGCCCTCTCGTTCTCGTGTCATCAGCCTGGAAGAAGAGGTCCACACCTATCTGGCTGCAACCTCCCCGCAGGTAGTTGTAAACAGCCGTGAGGTCACCTCTGAGCCTCCTCTTAGTTCACTGTCCTTCCAAAAATGATGCCTATCAAGAGAAAGATGGTGTTCAGTAATCAGTTAATTGGTATTCTGGAGCTAAAGAATCAAGTTCAGAAGGTCTGCTGTACTTCACCATTGAAAATCAGTGGTTTAAGCTTGTTAGTTCTGGCTTTGTGTGGACATGGTAGATTCTTGCTCACCTTACTACAGAGGCAAGCAATTCAGCAAGGCTGGACAGTTACATTAGACTATCAGAGACTGAGAGATCTTGAACTGCTGCAGCAATTATCTTCAGGTCCTTGTGACACACATTCTGCCTAAAAGCCATTGTTCATTCTTTGAATGTAAGGCTTTGCCACCATAGCAGTTCACAGACTCACAAGGGACCCTTACCTATGTACTGGTACAAACCCTTCTATGTGGGGGTTTGGATTTTGAAAGGCTCTGTGCATCTGTGAGCCCTAAAGGGGTTCTGCTCCTTTGTGGAGTGTTGTCAAGTCTTCTTTCTGCAAATACAAGTCACATTTCTGTATAAAAAACCATGGGGTTTCAGGCATATCTGTCATGGAGATGGAATCTAGCTGAATGACTCATTCTTTTTCTACGCTATGCTTCGGAACTGCAGGAAGATGTTCAGTTTTTAAGTATATTTAGCATTTCTCAAGAACCACGGCATCTTAGTTTCTGGGTTCACAGCCTTGCCAGACATCAGTTTTGTGTTGACTGTTTATCTGAGGGAAGGATGTGTAAGTCCTCTAAGTGCCGTTAGCTGGATACGTGTAAACATGTTATTAGTAGAGACCGTGTGATGGGGTTTATGCCGTTGTTGCAAAGGATGTTTATGCCTTGCTTGTCGTTCCAGTGATAGGTCACAGCCAGCTGCTTTTCTGTGAAGGCCTTTCATGGCCAGAGAGCTCCCACACAAGCAGAAGTTTGATAAACACCTTGCTATATCTGGGAGTTCTATGTGTGTATATATAGGAGAAAAACCCTCTCTCTGGATGATATAGTTGCCTTTTAGACTTGCTTTCACTGTAGTACAATTTCACAGAATCACAGAATGTGCTACATTGCAAGGGATCCACAAGGATCATTGAGTCGACCCCTTAGCCCTGCACATGACTGTCTATGAGAGTCACACCATGTGCCTGAGAATATCATCCAAATGCTTCTTGAACTCTGTCAGGTTTGGTGCTGTGACCACTGTTCCAGCACCCAACCACCCTCTGGGTGAAGAACATTTTCCTAATATCCAGCCTAAACCCGCTCACCTGACACAACTTCAGGCCATTCCCTCAGGTCTTGTTACTGGTCACCACAGAGAAGAGATCAAAGCCTGCCCCTTCTCTTCCCCTCGTAAGGAAATTGTAACTGCAATGAGGTCTCCCCTCAATCTCCTCTTCTCCAGACTGAGCAGACCAAGTGACCTCAGCTCCTCATACACCTTCCCCTCAAGGCCCTTCACCAGCTCTATTGTCCTCTTTCAGATGCTCTCTAGTAGCTTAGTATCTTTTTTATAATTTCCTTCTGGATAGCCCTGCATTAACGATGTTACATCCAAATAGTTTCAAATTGCAAAAGCACTCTTTCATTTTTTTCTTTACAGCCTGTTTATCTAAAGCCATTCATGCATGTTTCACTGTGTCCAGGTTGCTAATTCTGTAGCACTGCCTGGACCGTGTTTATTTCAGGATTTATGCCCAGTTGTTGTGGCTGTAAGTACATGTATCTTGATTACAGAAGCCGTACAAGCCACTATAGGGCTTTTTGGCCAGTGACTGATCCTGGGTGTTATTTGGCTTTGTTGGTAGAGTTTGGCTGGTCAGGCTAATTCTACTGTGTTCTTCCTCCACCCACCCTCTAATTTGTTTCCTCCTGTTCCACAGTTTGGAAAGTCAAAATAAGAAAGTGAAAAAAATCTCAGAGATTCCACTACTTCATTTTCACTTCTCTGTCATTAAGAAATCCAGTTCTTCCATGAATTATAACCACCTCCGTGTGAAGTTTACTGTTCAGAAAGTGCAATCTTATGTTGGTGTTAAGAATCAATTCCATGATGTGCAGCTATTCCAGTCATGCCTCATTCTGTTTCAGTACTTTATAAACTATTAGAACATACTTTTGCCTTTTTAGGGGATCTTGTTACAAGCTACTACTACTTGGTAGTTGCAGAATTTTGCTTTCTGCACAAACTGTATGGTCAGATTCCTTGCCACATGCCTTGGCTCTGCAATGAATTGGCTTTGGAGCATCAGTGCTAAATATGCATAAAGGAGAACCCCACAGCAAGAAACATGAAAAAGAACATTAAAAACTTGAACTAATTTGGGGTTTCTTTTGTGTTCTGCCAGCCAAGTGGCTCTTTGTATCCTTTCTTCTCCTGTTTCTGTGGTAGCTTGATAATTTCACTGCTTAGATATGTTTATGTGGGTTTAATTAGATCAGACCCTTTATTCCAGTGTCCTTTTCTTATAATAGCCAAAAGCAAATGCTTAGGGATGGTCAAGCAAGCAGCAACAGCCACTAGCACTTAAGAGCAGTGAGCAGTTAGTATTTTATGCCGCCAGCTCAGGGATCTACTAGGTTAAATAATTACATGTTCATAATAGCCTTCAAAATATTTTCCCCTCCTGTTTAAGTGCTTTAACTCCATGTTCAGTGAAGTAGCTTGGGAGTCAAGGAATTCTTTAAGATGACAAGTGTTGTGTAAAGAAATATCTCATTTAGTTTGAACCTGCAATTAGGTGGCATTGTTTGATGTCTTCTTGCCCTTCTATTAGAAGAAAGTGGGAATAATCACAGATGTCTCTGTCCGTCTCTGGGAGAGATATGATTTCCAGCTACTTTTTAAGAGAGACTTCTAAATAATCTCAGTGCATGAGGTGGTGATGGAGTGAAGGCATTACTGATGAAGGCCTTGAAGTGGTGGGATGTAGGAAACCGGCCTGAAAGGGTCGAGTTCCTTACATGAACCGGCCTGAAAGGGTCGAGTTCCTTACATGAGCCGGCCTGAAAGGGTCGGAAAAGCAAGAACAAAAGTCCAGCAAAAGACGGTCTTAAAGAACGAACGTCTTGTAAAAACTATATTGGCAGAACATACCTACCCCAGTGAAATGAACCGATTAAGAACATGGATTAAACAAGGAACCAGGGACGTTAGATAAATCATGTATTGTTTATACTAAATACCTGTTTAATGTTAAAGTAATCATTAACAGAACTTGTATAAGCCTTTTGCTATAAATATGATCATGTAAGCAATAAACTTTGCCACTTGCCTCAAGAGCAGTGGTCCGTCTACTCAAACGTCCTCATTTAGGAGCTGGTCTCTGACAGTGGGATGAAGACTCTGCAGTAGGGCATGTCCTAGCCTAATTCAGTTTCTCAGATTTAGGGGCCAATTACTACGGTTAACTAGATATGGTGGATCTCTATTCTTTATTATCAAGTTTTCTGCTTAATATAGTACATTAGTAATATCTACTCAGATATTCATGGCCTCTTCAATCTCAATGCTATTTGTTTTCCAGTGTGTGCCGGGGAGAGAATGACAACACTAGGAGTCAAATAATGTGGACTGCATTTGAAGCAGATTAGTTTTGAGTCTCAGCAAGGTTGAAAAATAAGCAAAGGAGCAACAAATACCGCCCAACACCATGCAAGGTGATGGCCAAAAATTAGCACATCTAAAATCGATTATTTTTTAAAATGTAATTGGTTCTCAGACAGCTGCATAAATTCTCATAGGGAATGAGTGAAAAATTAAAAAATAGGACGGGACTTGAGATTTAAAAGCCCTAGTGTGATGGAGTAAAGCTAGAAAATTAATTTGAAATAGGCATTTATATGAAGTAGTTTTGCTCATTTCATAAGAAAACAAGAATTCTAAAATAATGTCTAGGAAAAGCTCTGAAATGAAAATTACTACCATAAGCTGAAGCTGTAATTTTGAGTGGGGCACATAGGCACATATTCCACAGCCTCAAAACATATTTAATAAATCAATAGGATAGAATTCCAATACAAATCCCTCTGTGAAAACGTGAACACCACCATGGTGGTAAAGCTGTACAACAGTTCTGATGTGTTGATTTTTTTTTTTTTAAAAACCTACTGTAAAATATACTTTTTCTTAAGGAGACAGTCCTTGCCCATTTTATGTAATAATTTACCCTGAGCCTGGCTTTAATTTCAAATAAATAGTTGTGTTGCCACAGGCTAGATTTGAAGTTTTCACATATTTTGAAGTCATCTGCTGCACAGCAGGCTCTGAGGGTTCATTATTAGCTTCTAAGGGAATGAATGCAAAACCAGCAGGTTCATTATCACAGCCTCAGTGTAAACTCCCTAGGGATGTCCTGTGGACCTGTAGGAACAGACTCTAAAGCTCAGTTGTGCTCTCAATCCCTTCTACTTTATCTTTCTGGGCACTCATCACTGAGGGGTATCTCTGAGCTGTGCCGAGTATCTCACGCTGGTCTTCAGTTCTGCAGCAGAGACTGTGAAAGAAAGCAAGTTTGAAACCTTGAATTAAGGAACAATTTTGCTGATTGGAGAAATATGGAGGTGGAAAACCCTTCTTCTGTTGCTTGCTTCAGAATTGAGGGAGGCAGCCCTGGAGATGACACATGAGGATAACCTGAGGGGAGGAGAGTGGTCAGGGCAACTGTAGCCTTAGCTGTCAGTATTGTCCTCAGAACTACAGCATGCCCTTCAAGACACCTGTGAGGACCAGTGCAACCAGGAGTGCTTATCAGCTGCCTTGAGAGGTGCAGTTCTGTAAAGCATTCTTCTCAGCCTTGACTGTAAATTCTTTCCTGGCTACATTGTCTGTAGCTTCAATTTGTCAACTTTTGCACCCCAGGTACCTAAGCAGCTCTCCTGGCATGTACTTCAAAATTGCTTCTACAGGAAGCCCTGTTGGGTCTGTGCAGTTTCATCAGTCCTGGATATTTTTCATTACTACAGTTGGGTTTTCTGTTTGGGGAGTCTTGTTTTTTTCTTTCAGACTACTATTGAGGCCTGTGTTATGGTTGTCATAATTCACCTTGCTTCTATTCAGAAAATTCAACCTGGAATCCCTTTTGTAGGCCTCTGTTGATTTGTGGTAGAGTGCAGGGAAGTGAGCTGTTTTGTCCTGAAGTCTACTTAGAAGTTTGGAATTATCTGAAAATCATTAGTCAATTTTTCCAATAGATGTGGTAGTGCCAGACAAGGGGTCAACCCAATGTCTTGTAAAGGAATAGATAGAAATATAGAATAGTTTGAGTTGGAAGGGACCATTAAAGGCTATCTAGTCCAAGCCTCCTGCCTTGATCAGGGACATGTTCAACTAGGTCAGGTTGCTCTGAGACTGTCCATCCTGGCCTTGAATGTTTCCAGGAGTGGGACATCTACCACCTCTCTTGGCAGCCTGTTTCAGTTCCGCCTTCATTCCAAAAAAATTCTTTCTTAGAAGTAGTCTGAATTTACCCTCTTTTAGTATAAGTCCTTTACCCCTTGTCCTGTTGCTACAGGCCCAACTAAAAAATCTGTCCCCCAGGTTCTAAGATGAGAGCTTACTTTAGGGTTCTTTTTTTCTCGTCATTAAAACTTTTTCCCTTACAGAAGTATCTTCCAAAATTTGTCACTGGAAAGTTCTTACTAGAAGCTTTTCAGCTTCTGATAAAAATGAAGTACTAAAACTCTCTTGTTTTTTCTTTTGGTCTTTTGTTAAAAGTTTTACTTTCTGTTGCTAAGTACAATAAAAGTCTACCTACTGTTTTTTGTTCTTCTTCCTGTTACCCAACTGCAGGGGTTTTATTTTAATAGCTCAAAAAGCGAGAATAATGAAAAGGGAGTTTAAATTGTGGAAGGAGGAAGAAAGTGATATATACTATATATAATTTTATTTTATTGTACTTTATTTTAGAAAGAGCAGGAGAGAAGGAAATAAGGTTGGAATAACAAAAGCCAACCTCCTTCAAGTGTTCTACGGGTACTCACTGAACACAATCAGATGAGTTTTTCAGTAATTCATCTGAGGAAAAATGATGCAAAAGGGGAATATGCAAATGAAAACATTATTAAAATGAATATGTTCCTGTAATTATATGGTTTAGGGCTGTACAGCATATGTAACGTGGGGTCTCATTGTGCTAATGAGGCTAATTCAATTAATGAGAGGCACTGTTTTGCTGTTCTCTGCCGTGTAAGACAAGCAGGGAATGGTAGAGAAAGCAATTAAAGATCAAGAGGTACTTGGCTTTGGTTCCTTCAGGCAGATGAACAATGATGCAGATGCTTGGTCAGTGATTGTCAGTGAAGAAATTCATCAGGATGGAACAGTCTGGCATGCCCAGTTCAGGTCAGTTTGCAGTGTGCCAGGTCTGGGCATCAATACATATCGTGCTTGTCTCTATTCCTGGTCATTTTGTTGTTAAAAAAAACCCAAACAAAAAACCCAAACAAAAACAAACAAAACAACAACAACAAACCACAAAAAAACCCAAACAACATGAACTACCAACCTCCCCACCCCCGAAATAAAAACAAACAAAAAACCCCCAACAAACCCACAACAAAACTAGATCACCTCTGGAGGTCCCTTTTCACCTAAGTTTGTACTCATGCAACTGATTCTATTTCAGTAAAGTTTGTGTCACAGGATGTGGAGTTTTGCCTGCACTGCTGACCTGGATAGCTGGAAGATCAGCTCCATCCTTGTGATTGAAGCCAGGAGCTTAAGGGATAGAAGACTTTAATTTCTAGCTTTTAATTTCTAGGTATTAAAACCAAGTTTTATTTAGTTTGACATTAATTGATACTTTGTTGCTGCCTAAGGGATAAAAAATCTAGAACTTACACGTTCTACAAAGTTTATGTTTAAAATGAGACCAAAATTAAACTGCAACTTTTGGCAGAAGGTGTATTTTCTTTTTAATCTCTGCCAAGAGACTTTTTGTTTTATTTCTCCTTCCCTATTCCTCAGCGCAGAGCTCTCAAAGTTAAAATCCCCCTGTGCATCCATACTATATTTCTGAAGCAGAGAGGAGCGAGGACGTTGCTCTTACTAGCTAAGTCTTCACAGATAACTTAAATGCAGTCTTGGATGGCAAGAAATACTTAGACAACTTGTTTTCATGCACAGAAGTCTCTGGCTCATTAAAACTTGAAGCCAGGGCTTGACCTGTTTTCCACTAGAAATATCTGGGCCATCACTCAAGAAGAAAGTCGATGTGCTCAGTACAGCACTACAGGGATGTGAAAAAATAAATTGAGAATAGCACCTGCTGTCTGTGCTTTGTGTATGTGAAAACCAGGTAGACAGAGAGCTGCTGCCATCTCATCTCTCACAGGGATTGAGATAAAATCCTTACAAATAGCAGTTCCACATGAAAATTAATCCCTAGTTTGAAACCATTTTTCATACTCCTTTTTTTACTATTAATTTAAAAAATATTTTTATATAGCTAATTCTTTTGTTTCTTTAAAGGTCATCAGGAAGACCTGTCAAAAGTTTGTTTTGGAAAAACCAGAGAGGCGAAAGCTCAGATGGAGCTCAACCTAGCTGTCTCTGTCAAGAACAATAAGAAAAGTTTCTATAAGTGCATTAACAGTAAAAAGAGAGGCAGTAACAGCCTCCACTCCCTATTGGATGCAGAGGGCAATATAGTAACCAAAGATGAGGAGTAAGCAGAAATACTCAATGCACACTTTGCAAAACAAACTGCCCGCAAGACAACTGGATCAGCAGTGGCATGGAAGGAGCTGGGGTGCAGTATAACCCCCTTGTAATCCAAGAGGAGGTAGTCAGAGACTTGCTGAGTGGCTTGGACCCTCATAAGTCTATGGGACCGGATGGAATCCACCCAAGGGTCATGAAAGAGCTAGCAGATGAACTCGCCAAGCCACTCTCCATAATTTACCAACAGTCCTGGCTTACTGGTGTTGTGCCACAAGACTGGAAATTGGCCAAT
>WEKX01023425.1:221801-327736 GCA_013390025.1 Pitta sordida
TTGTGGGTCCCTTCCAACTCATAATATTCTGTGATTCTGTGAGAAGAGGAGGCTCAGAGGTGACCTCATTGCTGTTTACAACTACCTGCGGGGAGGTTGCAGCCAGATGGGTGTAGACCTCTTCTTCCAGGCTGACGACACCAGAACGAGAGGGCACGGCCTCAAGCTACGCCAGGGGAGGTTTAATCTTAATGTTAGGAAGCGGTTTTTCACAGAGAGAGTGATTGCATATTGGAATGGGCTGCCCAGGGAGGTGGTGGAGTCGCCATCCCTGGAGGTGTTTAAGAGAAGACTGGACGAGGAGCTTAGTGACATGGTCTAGCTGGGGGGTGTAGGGCTGGGTGATCCTGAGCCCCTTCCGGCTTGGAGTGGCCTGCTAGACTGTGAGGGATCTAGGTTGGTGTTACCGCTCTGGGATGTGCTCTCGGTCTTTGTATGGGTGTTAGATGGTGAGTTGGACTAGATGATCCTTGTGGGTCCCTTCCAACTCATAATATTCTATGATTCTGTGTGTGATTCTATGTGAGAACAGAACATCTGTACTTGCAATATGTAGGTATCACCTGCCATCTGGAAGGGCTTAATTCACAGTAAGGAGCAAGTCTGGACATGAATTTGTGGCGCTTGTGATCAGTGAAACCCCACAGAACAGTTTAAAGGTCAGGTTTGGTAGCAGTTGTCATGAATTCTGTGTAATCTGAGTTGAAATTTCATGTCTAAATCACAGAATCACAGAATATTATGTGTTGGAAGGGACCCACAATAGGAGAGAGAATAACATTAAATCCTTACTGTTGTCTCTCCTACCAGGACCATGACTCTAACTACATATATGGAAATCACAGGGGCAGAAAATACTCTTGTATGTAGAAAATCCTGTTACTACCACGTCTGTTGCTTTACATCTTGTCTAATACTTGCCCAGAGGTGAAATGGGCAGACAGTGTCAGTGATGGTTTCCTGTGACAGCTGATCAAGGTGCACCACAAAAGAAAATACAACCCTTGATTTGACATTGAGTAAGATGCTGGATCTGGATGAAAATTTGCAGTTTTAAATGCAGCTCGGAGCAGTGACTAAAAGTCCCTACAAAGATAAAAAGGCCAAACATCTAACACCGTTGTGCTCAGCTTCTACAAGATTTAAGTATGTGTGTATGAGCAAGATTAATAAAAAGATGTGAAAAAGACATTTTAAGGGAATTAAACACTTAAAAGAGGTATGGAGTTGCCGAATGATATCCCAGCAGAATCACTAGTATATATCACCTTTTATATAAAAAATTATAAAATGAGAAAATTTGCAAAGGGAGCAGATGTGGGCTAAACAGCAAAGTAAATTAAGTTTTGAAATTACAGGAAGACAGTTTTTAAAAGCTGAAAGTATACCCAAAGGATGAGAAGGGAAAGAATCCTAATCTCCAGCTGAGGACATATAAAAATATAAAGCAAAAAGAAGGAATAGGTAGCTAAAGGTTTCAAAACTAAGTATTAATTCTTCAAACTCTCGAGAGCAAGAAGCTGTTCATAGAGTCTACAGAATCACTTTATGATCACAGTTTAAAAATTATCAGCTGGAGATGATCGACACCCCATTGCAGAAAAGCCAAATTCCTTATCTGCATTGTTATTCACTATGGAAGAAACAGGTGAAACAGACACAGAGCATTTGGGGAAAATTCATGACAAAATATGTTCAATATTATGGCTACTGTGGAAAAAGTTATGGTACAGTGGATAATAAAACATCATGGTGTTCACCTAAGAGCTCAAAGGAACTCAAATGTGAAGTAGCAGCTTCGCTTACGGTAACGTGTTGCTGATTAAAACTTTCTCAGTTACCTGAAGACCTCAAGGTGGATGATGGATGTCTACCTTGAAAGGATTCTGAGGGAATGTTGGGAGCTACAGGCAACATCAGCAAATTAGCAGTGACCCTCTAATAAGGGTTAGAATGAGTAGATACTTGGACAATTGAGTCTGCAACAATTCATACAGCTTCTTTAAAGACTGTTGTAAACCCCTTGCTTTGTACATCTCTGAAAAGATCCACAGATACAGTGAATCCTCTCTGTATCGCGACTTCTCCTTCATGACCTTGCCCATTTGTGAAGCAATTTTTTCGCAAATATGATTCTGCCCTCTGCGAGCTCTGCTGGCTGAGACATGCACAGTTTGACTCTGCTCTGCCAAGGGGCGGTGCCGCGGTGCCTGTGGGGTGGGACTCACCCCGCCCTGTGGGGAGGTCCCTGAACGGGGAGACTACCTCACGAAAGTGAGGCAAGCTGTGTACTGGGAGGGAGCTTCTGTTCCCCTGCCCTCTGGGGCCATCCGGGAGTGCTGCCCCTCTCTCACAGGACCAGTGGATGTTAAAGGGAAAGAAACTCCCATACTAACCTGACCCCTCCNAGCCGCTCAGAAAGGGTTCCCTTTGCTTGCTTGTGCAGAGAGAGACAAGGAGAAGGAGCAGAGAATTGTCCGCACTGCTCCAGAGTTCCGGGGGGTGGAGCAATGGGCGTGGCCTGCATGCATATTAATGAGCTGCAGTTCTTTGCGAGGTTTGCGATGGCATTGGCCTGTCCCTTTCCTCATGATGCAGGAGGTATAACTGTATATAGATGACATGGTTTGGTTGATACTATCTGTATGGATTTTGTAAGTTTTTGATGCAGCCCTTGCCAAAGGGATTTTAGGAGGTCACACAATTGTGATAAAGCAAGGAAGATCCTGGCATAGTTATTCCAGTAATTAAAAGATAAGAAACAAAGATTTGGGGTGAATTAAGGAGGTTACCACTGAAGCCCACGAGGAATCAGTGCTGAGATCTGTCTTGTTCATCTCATTCATAAATACTCTGCAAAAAAAGGGATATCCTGGCAAAGGTCCCGAGAAGGGCAGCAGGGCTTCCATATAGGGAACAATTGTCTGGATTGGGATTATTTGGTTTCAAAAATTGAGTGGCACAGAAAGGATGGGCAAAGACAACTCTAGTTTTCCTAGCATGTATGAAAAGTAGAATATAATTTTCATGAGGTATCTCTTGAAAGAAAATCCCCATGAATTACGATAGTAAGTTGAAAATGTCACAAGTTCCCTCTGCATTTCTTAGTACCTTCCTTAACTTTTCAAGTCCTAAATTGTGATGTGTGAGCTTAATGTGTTTGGTTTCAGTCTTTCTGAGGGTTTTTTGTTAGTGAAGTCCTGCCCAACTCGAGAGATTGATGAAGTCATGTTTTCTCCTGGTATCTAAAAGTCAAACACAAGGTACTTCAACACAAGACCTCAAAATTAATTACAATTTTCAATTTCCTGAGTATTGCTTGGGGGAAATGTGAGTTGTGTCTAAGCAAATGGGTCTAGAGAGACTTGAGTTTACTTGCTTCTGCTAGAAAACTGAATAGAAATAATGTAGCTCCACTTCAGAAATCTGTGGCCACATTAGTCACTGCTAAAGGGGCCTCCTGATTTGTTTTCAGAATGGAGTGGCTCTGTGCTCATTTACATTGGAATACGAGGAGACCAAATTTGTGCTCTTTCGTTTAGGAATCCAGTATAGCCCCCAGGTTGTTTATAGTCTTCTGAAGGATGTTGCAGACGTGCCAGAATAAAAGGAAGAGAGGAAAGTAATTTTTGAGTTGGTCTGTATTGAAGGAAAATTACTTTTTAAAGCAATTTGCATTCACTTGAGTAAATCAAAGATTATGAGATTTGAAGCAGCCAAAAATATTTCAGTGGGCACTCTTTCAAGTTGACTTGGTACCTCTCCTGCATTGTACATACTTGTTTTTCATGAATACACATGAGAGTTAGATCAGCCAGGCAATGCCTGGATCTGATATAAATAGAACTTCTATTGCCTGTGGTCCCAAGGCCTTATTTTCTCTTAGCCTGATTAAACCATATTGCTATGATTTTAACATCAGTGCAATTGCTCCAGGTACTGCTGATAAGTGATAACAAAATCAGATTTTTAATGAGAACTAGGCTCACTGTTTCAAGGGAAAACTGTTGCCAGAAGAGCAGCACTCATTTGCAAACGAAACCAACTACTGCTGACATTTATTTGCTATGAGAGTTATTGCAGAAGTATTGATGTTTATGCCCATCAATAAAGGGATTCCTGCAAGCCGAGGTATTACAGCTGTTAATTTACTCTCTATGGATCACATAAAAGACTTATTTCATTAAGGGGAGTGGACATTAAATTGCTGCCATGAACATAAAATCTTGTTGTGTTCACGTGCAATGCAATTAAGGGTTTCAGGCATTCCAGTAAGGATCAGCCCACGCTGATCCGAATCACTGAACAGGAAATGCTGCTAGGCAAGATTGTGAGCTTAACTAAGTAATTTTAATTTATGTATTAAAGTGTTGATCTAGATAATGCAATAATTGCAAATGCTTGTGTTTGAACACCACAAAAATTGCTAACAAATGAAATTTTGCAATCATCAGACCGTGAGGGTTGGTCACATTTGGCAAAGAAATGTTTGTCTTGTCCCAGGGCAGTATGTCTGTAATTAAGATACAAGTAAAGACTCTTGAGTAGACTTGGGTCTCTGAAGCATGTATGAAGTTTTAGGCTCAGTAATGCACTACTGTTGCCTCTGTGGTCATGGAAATGTATATTTTTGCAAGATGCCTAGGAAATAATTTCAAAAAACAACCGAAAGTCCTGAATGCCCAAACTATCCATTCTATACTGTGTCCTTCAAATGACTTATTTCTCTTCACAGGACATTCAGTTTAACCATATTAATTTCTGAATGATGGAATGAGACAGTGCTTTCAGGGTCAGCGGCTTATTTCACACTCATGCTCTTCACCTTCAGGCAGTGGATTCTCACCCACTAAAGAGACCTGAAAAAGTTTGTATGTTGTTCCACTAGTCCCTAAATCAGCCGCTTCCAGGAGTGTGTAAAGCATATCTCTGACTTTAGAGGACTGGTTAGCTTGTATCTGAGAGAGTTTGTCACCTCAGCCTGTTTATGAATTGCTGCTCCCAAAGGTTGCCCATACCTGTCTGGTCACTGGGAAGTTGTTTTAGTACCAGCCATAACTCAAAGTTAAGAGTGATGTTTGACTTTTATCTTCATAAAGACGATCATAAGTTACAATTCTCAATCATAAGAAAATCTCCTTCTAGGGAGCATTTAGCAAATACCCTTCCTTTTTAGTAGCAGTGTCCTGGGTCATTGCAGCTGCCTTCTCTTCCAGCCACCTAAGGCTGCTGGGCCAAAGAGCTGACTCTACCTTGTGGTACCCTGTGGTTGCTCAAGGTGACACTTGACCTTCTGTAGATGGGATGATGTTTCCTCCTTTCTCTGTCCTTTTAGACTACTTACTTGGGGCTCTTCAGTAAGAATTCTGCTTTAAGACTTGCATCAAATGTATGCTGAAAATTACTTTCTTTTCTTCCTTTTGCATCTGCAAGAACACTGATGTCCCATGCTGCTTCTAAACTGGACTTTGCTCTCCTTTCTTTACCTCGTGTAATTAGCACTACCCTAGGATCTTCAGTTGCCACATTTTTATTCGATTTTAAGCTGGTTTTCCCTGATTGCAGCCTTTAGAAATCCCAGGGTGTCTAAGCGTACACATATCTCATTGAATTTGTCATGTGGAGCCTGGTGCAAGGATTCTGTATTTCACACATAATATGCTAATGTATATGCCAGATTTGGCACTGAATCCTGTCTTAAATTACTCCCCCCACCTGCCCACTCTTGCTTTGTGTTAGTTGGAATATGTATTTTGCTATTACAGCATCTTGTCTTTCCAGGTGCTTTGTTGCACCTGAGTGCTCTCCTTAAGGCATAAGATTATTTTCTGCCAGTTCCAAAGGTTGTTTCCTTTTGAAGCTGAAAATACAGATGCTCAACATGCACTGCGAATGTTAAATTTACATTAGAGTTGCATTCAAAAGCAGGGACCTTAAAATCTAGAAGATTCACAGTGTCACTCTGCTGCCTGTGCTGTATCTCATCTGTAATTTGTTGTCACTTTACTTTGCATCTAGTCTGGCCATGTACATTTGATATGAAAATACAGGAGGTATCCAATGTATTAGAACACTGAAAATTTAGCTGCTTTAGCAACAAAAGATAGAAAGGTGGTATATCTTTAATGTCTTCTAATTCTGGTTTTCATTTAAAACCTGGATATGTATGTTGATAAATGGTCCTTTGCCATTGAGAGAAAAATTGCTATTAACCAACCATTGTTTTTCTACTCTTAGAGAGTTTCATAGTAAATGTGTTTCCTAGCTGCATCCATTTCAGCAGCTGTGCATGTGCCTGTATACAATTTAGGGAGGAAAAAGTACTTACAGTAGTTAGAACCAGAGTCAGACATAGACTGTGCCCTCACATCAGCATAATTTCAGTTCTGCTAAAGTTAATTGGAAATTAGTGTCTGCTTCTACACAAGCATTTTCTGACTTTATGTCCTGCATATAAATACCTATTGCATCTTCTGTGACCCTAATATAGCCAGGGCAACTCATCACAGAGCTGTGAAAGAATTAAGAGGGAAAGGGCAAGAAAGGAATTGCTGCAGTCCGTCATAAACACGGACAGCACTGTCCAAAGATTTAAAATGGGTGTTTGTTGTCTCCTTTCATCAACTTTTCTCTAAGACTGTTTACTTAAGAGCTCCACAGCCATTGCCAGGAATGCAGCTATCCTATTTTAGGCTATATGTACTCAATAAAACTCTAAGCTGTTCCCACAGAGGGTGAGGGAGGCTTTGCACTGGTGTGGTGATGATGCAGTGCTGTGATCCACCAAACTCTGCAGGTATTTTAAATAAATCTGTTTGCTCTAAGGTGCTCACCCTCTTGGATGTAACGAGCAGACATTTAAGTGCAGCTTTGTTGTTGGTCTTTTTTTTTTTTTAATTTGTACAAACTGAAGCTTCTAAAAATACACAAAGTTGATGCCTCCAGATAATCTACCAAAATCAGATGCAAAGAGAGAGGGAGAAGATCTGGAGCCCAGGGAGTGGGCAATAGACAGGTGAGGCCTGTCTAAGGCAGAGGAAAGGACAGAAGTGTTAGAAATTTAGCCTCATTTTTTGTGTGTTATGTATCACCAATGCTTCTGCTGAATCATTGGTTCTTGTGCTTTTAACAAGTTACCCCATTAGGGTTGTGAAAATACAGCAGATACAGTGAAAAGACAGGAAAGAAGGATTTTATACTTTGATAGCCTGGTACAGAAAAGTACTTTCTTAGTAAACCTTGAAAGCTATGGGGATCATAATCCCCAGAATATCTGTGAGTGCTTTTTGTATACTTCATGGCCTCTACTCTGAATCTAAACAAACCAACCTAAACTTAAACAGCCTTGTAAGTGAGCTTGATTCAATTTCCTTGCCAGAAAGGGAAGCCTCTCTCTGTAGCAGTTTCAGAGGGAGCAACTTTCTGTTTTCTGGCCCATGTTCTTTGTGCCAGGTCTTTATAAATAGACTAAAAGGTAGAAAACTAGTAGCGGTTTGGGTGTCTGGGAGTGAGTTACCAAAACAACTGTCTTTTAATTGCTTGGTTCGGATTCAGCCCAGCAGCAGAAGCCCAGCCGCAAGCAGGGCTGAATTTGGCACCATCAGACACTACTCCACTGCCTATGGGGTGGATTTGTCCTGCCTGGAATTTGAGAAACAGGCTGTTTCTTGTGCTTTCTTCACTCTGCTGCTTATTAAGAATTTGACCTTTTGAGAGGTCAGTATCTTGGTGCACCCGAGAGTCTTGTAGGTGAGTGGGTATTCAAGCTAAATCTTGAAGTCAGCCCTGCAGCTGTATTAAGGAGCAACATCTTCTCGTCTGCTTATGGCTGACTGGCTGCAACTCTACTGTGGCCCGTGCCTTTCTGGGTTGCACTGTCACTCCTTTCTGTGTAAGGCTTTTTGCTGAGACCTGAAAGCTCAGGTCTGATTTCAGCTCTTAGTTCTGCATTTAGCTCATTGAAATCCTTGTGCTACTTCTCACTTCACTGAAGTGTTCATCTGTCAGTTATTTAATTTCTCCCATTGCTCTCTACTAGGCGAAACAGGAGTATCTGTTTACACCTATGAGCTTTTCCACTAAGGGAATAGTTTAAAACTAACAGATTTTTTTTTTCTTAGACATCAGCTAAGATGATCTTCACATCAGAACAATCAAATTGACCTGATGTCAATGTGCAGGGTTTAAGAAAGCCTGTTTGGGCTGGCATAGTAGGCTGTCTGTCTGTGCACATGCCTGAAGTGATCTCCTGCTGGGGGTCAGGAAGGGAATTTCTCCATGACGAGCAGCACACAAAGAGCCAGGAGCATGTATGAAGGAGGGAAAAGCTCACATTCCTGCAAGGCATCAGATACATGCTGCTTTGACAATGACGTGCAACAAGGTACCTGCCAGCCCTTTGCCCAGGGGACTAGCTTGGTTCTGTCATGTGGGTACCCATGTCTTTAACTCTCTGTGGACCACAGCATTAGTTACACATTCTCCAGGTGTAAATCCTGACATCCACTTCCTACGTGCTGTTTTGAAGCCCCTTCATTTTATTTCGCGCCAGGTGATCTGGGGGGACTGTGGTCTGTAGCTCCCCACAGTGGGAGATCTCTGCAAATGCTTTAGGCTTCAGTGAGTTTGCAGGAATGGAGGAGGGTGGCTGGGCTTGGGTTTTTAACAATCTCTGCACTTGGCCTGTTTCACCCTTTGCAGGAGGTAAAATATGTCCCAAGTAATGAGATTTGTTTGGGTCAGTTTGTCTGCAGGGCTCAAAGAAGCGGAGATGCTTGGTAGCCTTTGTCTCCCCTTGGGAAAGAAAACTGCAGCCCTCAAATTCCTGTTGCGCTGCTGGAGAGTGAAGTCTGCCCTGAACTGTCATAGTGTGTCACTGAGGGCAGGAAGGGGGACGTCTCACATTAGACAGAATATGAGTACACAAGCATCTGCAAGCCAAAGAATATCCTCAGTCACAAATTAGGAGGTGAGGTGTTTAAAAGCAGGTTCTCGTTTCATGTGGGTCAGTACCTTTGGACAGGGTTTGATTCAAACGAGGTAGTTAACAGTTCTCCTAGGTCTCAGTCTGCTTCTCTGAAGAGCAGTGTGTATTCTTCAGATGGGGGTGACTGGAGAGATGCCACATCTCTGCTAGTCCCTCCTGGGAAGAAGCTGCTTGGGATGTCTTTTGTAGTGTCCTAGCTGATTCCTCAGTTGGGCATGAAATTTGCTATTTACCATAAGGGGAAGAAGATGGGATGACATGTTGCGCCTGTGTCAAATCCCACCTATAGCTACTGGAATTGGGTCTTATGTTGAGACTGCTCTTGAATGCATTCAGTCTGTGTGGAGAGTGAATGCCCCTCATGGGACAGCCTTTAGCAGCAGCAGACCTTGTCTAGGTTAAGATGTCCTCTCAGATTAAAACTCAGAAACATCCTCATGGCTGGTTCCACAATGTGCTGATCATGGGAAGGACATGGGTGAGCAATGGACTGTGGATGGGCTCCTTGTGCCTATCCCATGAATCTGGGTCACACTGAGGAGCATGAGCCACACCCACCACTCGTAACCAAGTGGATGAACTGGAGATTCAGCTATTTCAATAAACAGCTACTTAAGTCCAGCATCTTCCAGGCTGAGGCAATTCAAAATAAGACTTTCAACAGTCCATGACACTTTAAAAGTGGCTGTCACACAAAGCAGAATAACGCCACATCGACGTTCCAGCCTTGTGTTTGTTCTTGAGCCTGCGATAGTCATAAAGAGGATGTTCCTCCTCGTCTTCACCTTATTATGTTACTGTGATTTGTCTATTTTTAATGTCTATATTTGTGGATAATGCTTTCAAATCAATCTAAATATTTCTTCAAAAGTATCCTAGCCTCTATTAGGAACAGTGTGGTCAGTCGGACTAGGGAAGTTATCCTTCCCCTGTACTCAGCGCTGGTCAGACCACTTCTTGAGTACTGTGTCCACTTCTGGGCTCCCCAGTTTAAGAAGGATGTTGAGCTGCTTGAGAGGGTCCAGAGAAGGGCGACAAGGATGGTGAAAGGACTGGAGGATGAGCCCTACGGGGAGTGACTACAGGAACTGGGGTTGTTCAGCCTGGAGAAGAGAAGGCTCAGAGGCGACCTCATTGCTGTTTGCAATACCTGAGGGGAGGTTGCAGCCAGGTGGGTGTGGATCTCTTCTCTCAGGCTGACAACACCAGAATAAGAGGACATGGCCTTAAGCTATGCCAAGGCATGTTTAGACTGGATGTTAGGAAGAGGTTTTTCACAGAGAGAGTGATCGCTCATTGGAATGGTCTGCCCAGGGAGGTGGTGGAGTCACCATCCCTGGAGCTGTTTAAGAGAAGACTCGATGAGGAGCTCAGTGACATGGTCTAGTTGGTGGGGAGTTGGACTGGACTGGATGGTCCTGCGGGTAGTGCCATGGTTTAGACAGTGGGTTGGTGTTGGGTTACAAGTTGGACTTGATGATCTCCAAGGTCTCTTCCAACCTTGCTAATACTGTGATACTGTGATCATTTATATCTTATACTATTTAGTGTTTACAGCCTTTGTTTATATGTATGTGTTTGCTGCCACTTGCTGTAGTTGCATTTAATTAATCTGAAATAACAAGCATCTACACGGGTCAGTCTTCTGTTCATAATCTGTTTTTATTCCAGTTCAGTTCTCTGTGTACCCCAGCACACAGACTCCAGCTTCCAGCCCTCCAGGACTGGAGCCCTCTGTCCCCTGATATACCATGCAAACAGAGATGGTATCTTCTAGTCAGGACAGGTCTCCCTGAGGGAAAGAGATCTCTGTGTGGAAAATTTGAGAACCAGTGCATTAGCGTAGCACTGAAACATTTGGACTTCACACACACTCATGAGATGGAAGTACTCTGAAAACACTCAGGCTTTTGGACCATTCCTGTGGGGCTGTTTTTTCAGGTCTGTTGCAAACATTGTGTGCCTCCAGTCACTATTTAATTTTCTTTTTTACCTACATATGTACTTTATATAGTGTCTTTAGGATCAAGGAAGGAGGGCAATCTTTCATAACGATGTGGGGAATAACTACCTAGTATGTCCCATCAGGTCAGTCCTGGCTGGAAGTACTCTAAACTGTTTCTTGAATACATGTCATAGTGTTTAATTCAGCTGTGAATTTTTCCCTATTTTTTTTTTATTTTTTGCGAAATAGATAAACTTAAGAAAACATAAGCACAACAAATCTTTATTTATGTTATATAAAATTTACTAAACCTAGCTATAAAATTTTGTGGCTTGTATTTTATGATAACTTTTGAAAGACAGATAGTGAAAGGCTAAATTTAGAAAGTTTGAAAAATTAATCTATAGGAATGCTACTCAACTTGTTTCCTTATAATCATATTCGAGTAACACCAACAGGAGCAGCTGATGAGCTTCAGTGGGAACTATGCTTCACATACTTGGCATTTTCTACTGTCATTAGTATACTGAATGATTTCAAAAAGCAATATTATTTGTAACCATAACAAGTGTATAAAGTTTTGGGGTTTAAATCCATCATCATTTCATCTGTACATTTAAAGAGCATCCATGTGCACTGCAGTTGGGAACTGGCCACCAGGCACTGAAAACTGATCATTTCCAGGCATACATGCATATGTCAGTGCTATAATGGAGGGCTGCAATAACATCTCTGCTGCAAGCAGATTTACACAGATACACCCAGAACAAACATTTCCTGTCATTTTTTATCTCCTTTGTTAGACACAAACACAAATGTCTCCAAGGACAATCAAATGGGAACACTTTGAAATGAACCCAAGCAGTGAGCAAGTGCATTAACATGCAGGGTCCCATTTGAGTTTTCTAATTAAACTCAATTGTGTTCTCTGACTTGCATTTTAAATACTGAATATTTGGGGAGATTCATACTTCTTTCCTTCTAGCCTGGCTCCTTTCAGGCTTTGTTCAGCATGTGAATAGATCCAGTAGGGAAATGTGAAAGCACTGGACTATGCATTGAGTTGCTGCTTTGACATTCCAGAGGAAGATGCTACTAAGCTGTAAATTACAGAATTGGACATCATTGGTGTGAATTCAGATCAGTTTGGCCTGAAAAGCTGGGTTTAGCTATTTGACCTACCCTGACCTGTTTCTGTCCTTTCTGTCCTTTGTTTGGTAGGTACCTGAGTTGTTTGCTAATTTCTTCCTACTCTATTGTGTACAGAAATCTGATATATTCAAATGCTTTAGCCAATATCCCTTGCTTTGATGAAATAAAAATAATTTTATGCTTCATCATAACATGAAATTTCTAAACATTTTTGTTGCTGCCTTTTCCCTTTCTATTTTTTTCTTCCCAGTGTGCCACAGTTTCAGTAGTGCAGCCACAAGAAAAAAATAAAAAGTCTTAGAAAACCCATGAAACTCTGGATGTTGTTGAAGCTAACAGTATTTATATTATATAGTATATATTTACAGTTACCTGAGATGAGCTTATAAAGGTACTGAACTCCAGGAAGAAGTGCAGTAGTCTCTGCTTGAGTCACAGCCTAGTGCAGAGACCTGCTTGTGTGTTGGAGGGGTGGACCTGGGGCTGGTGAATCTGTGCTGTGCTTGAGATGGATCCTGAAGAGGCAGCAGTAGCCCCTCTGAGATGGAGAGAGAAGTGGAAAGAAACAGTGAAGTGAGGAGCATCACCTGTTTTCTCAAGTAAGACTCAGTTACAGGAAGGTGGAGGTTTAAGAGACTTAGTGTAGTTCCCTGGATTTTCCCTGTTATTTACTTAATGAATTTGAAGCATTGCTGAATCTCAATAAAAACACAGGTCCTTATTTTCTACTTTCAAAGCCTCTTAAGCTGAGTGCATGAACACCTCAGCCAGTACATATGTGGGTGCATATATCCTGTTCAGGCAGAAACCCCAGACCTCCAAAAGGAAACACAGTGGATGCAAAGCCGATGCCCATTTGCCACCTCTGCTAATCATTTCCCACTTTTTCAAAACAGATGGTTCTAGCTGTTGTCAGAGCCTGCTCTCCTGAGCAGGTTGATTAGGTCATTGGTCTGACACCAGTTGTTCTGGTTGTGTTGCTGTGGCTTCTCTGCATCCTGCCTGTGCCTGCTGCCTTCTCTCCAGCCCTGGTAGGAGACATCCTATCAACTCCCACACTGCAGTTCCCAGCTTTTCAGAAAGACAGATACTGGACACGGACACTACAGCTAAGTGGAAGAGAGCTCACTGAGGCACTCTGCTGCTGCTGCTTCTGCACTCTTCCTTGGGGATAAGATCCTTCCAAGCCAAGTGCTCCATCCTCCATTACTTGATGGCTCAAGCTTTTAAAATGACAGATGTACTGCAGCAGGATCACTTCACCAAGCTGTTTGCTTCCTATTCCCTTTTCAGTTTGGCCTTTGGAAGGACTAGGAGAAGTGGGAAAACATAACATTGTTACTCAGTAGAAAGGCAGGAGACACCTTCTTGGTTGTTCCTAGTTTTCCTTGGCTGCCATTAGGTAATTGTCCAAATCCAGAGGAGAAGACCTTCTGACTGTGAATTATATTGTTTATCATCCCTGTCTGTAATAGAATGGGGAAATTTTTGTTTTCACTCCCCCAGCACAAGTCATTAATTCAGCGATACTGTGTCCAACATTTGCTTTGTAGTTTAGCTGATGCAGGGTCTTAACAGGCCTGTGTAGTGGGCAGATAAAACTGTTATAAAAGGGGTTTTTTTAGTGGAGAGAGGAGGTGGTACCAAACCCTCTGCATTTCTTTCCATTTCAGAACAGGGGATTTTCACTGGAACTGTAAAAGTCACAGGCTTGAAGGGCATTGACTGGAATTTAGCAATGAGAAACAAGTCCTTTAGCTGACTGAAGCAGCCATCAGCGGGCTCCAGATATGAGCTGACAGCCACTTCTGCCTTGCAGCCCTGAGCTGTCTTGGCTGATTGCAGCCACAGCTGAGAGGAGAGGGATGTGTGGAGATGGAGGGTAATGCCTGACAGCACTGAACAGCCTGGATGCTGTACACAAGGCTGTTATGTAGACCAAGATAGGGTGAAGAAATAATTCAAGAGTGCTCACCACTACAATGTAGTAACAATTATTCCTAAGTTTAAAGAAATGTGAAGGGGAGAAGAGCCAGGAAGTCAGATAATATGTCCAAAACAGAAAAATGTATATATGTAGACTATTTCCTTAACACACACACACACACACACCCCGTTTTTTTTTCTTTGTTTCATGCTTTTGGAGACATTTTTTCACCTGATTTCTGTACTTTTTTAACGACCAAGGACCACAAATTAAACACATGGCTTTTTTCACTAAAAAAAAAAAAAAATCCACTTTGGTATAATGGTGAGTGTCCCCGTCTCTCATGCGGGAGACCAGGGATTCAATTCCTGCCAGGGAGGCAGTGGTGTCGTTTAAGAGTTTGAGTCAATGATCTTTGTGGGTCCCTTCCACCACAGAATATTCTGCGATTTTTCCCTTTCCACTCCTGCGTTGTTCCCCTGAGAAGCACAGTGCAGGGGTTCCTGGCTATAGCTGCTGAGCTGCTAATGAGAACCTGCTGCTCTTTGAATCATCCAGTCTAGGATGTTTTCTCCTGAAATGTGAGATGTAGCAAACATTTCTGGTAGTGGTACCTGCAGTACTTACTTTTTGTTCACTTGAAAAGCTTGTGCTTTATGTGGGTTTGATGCAATACATGCATAGAAACAACGTAATAAAATTACTCCATGGGTACATTACCTGCCTATTCACTGGTCACTCTTAAATTCTTCTGGACCTGAGAGGCTTAAGAAATCTGTGTCTATCAGCTGCTGCATGAGACAGTGTGAATGCTGTTGGCATAAGGAGCAATGATTCCCTCTTCCTGAGTTTACTGAAACCAGAAGAACCTCCCATTACAGCCCATTTGCATTACAGAACAGGGAAACTAAGAATCAACTCTCTAAGCTGGCGGTTAGAAATCTAGATGCCAGCAGTGGTGTAAAACAGGGCTTTTTTTTATTGTGCTTTTTACTGCTAGAAGGTGGCCATTCCATAAAGGAGTGAGGGTGACATGATAGTGGTCTTCAAATACCTGAAGTGGGGCACTAACACAGAGGGATAAATTGACTTTTGTAGCTGTGGGAAACAGGATGGGAAGTGTGGGTTGGACAAGAAGGTTGGGCAATGTGGAACTTGTAACATGGAAGATTGTTAGAACTAAAGAAAAGGTCTGTACAGAGAGATGTAGGTGTAGCTCATCTTGCCTTATGGTGGAACAATGAGCCAGATGACCTTTTCATGCCCCCTCAAACACCCTTTGTTCACTGATTCTGTGACTAACAGACAGTAACTTTGAAGAGCACACCTTAGACCCAAAGGATGTGTTGACTGTAGGGTATTCCCATGGAGGTCTGACCAAGTGGAAAGCAAATGTATAATCATCCAAGGCCATTTGGTGACATTATATTCCTGTAATGTCTTCAGATGGATCAATAGTCACGTTTCCCTCTCCCCACCCAAGGAGAATAAGGGCAAGCATCATTTGGCAAAAAAATTATCTCATGCCTACAAAATTGTGTGTAGATCTCCTTCCAGCTGTATTTCCTACCTATGCTAACATGCTAAATTGTGCCAACATGCAGTGACATTATGTGGGCTGTGCTAACAGGACACTGGCAAGGGGGGGGAGGAGCTGGATATCCCCCTTGAAGCATTCAGCTGGGAGAACAGTGTGCAAAGGGAATTTATTTTCATTAAAGTAGCAAGTTGAGCTGGAAGTACAAGATTTGCAGAGGCTGCTGCTCTCTGGATTTATGTTGGCATGCTAAGAACAGCCTGAGATCAGAACGATGGAAATGCAGCGTCCAGAACAGCAAATTCCTGCTCATTGATTTTCATAAGCCTTCTTGTTAAGTCTGTACCACATAAGCAGCTCTGAGCTCTTTCTTCCTCCTTTCATGCAACAACCAGCCACCTTTTTAACCAAGAAGAAAATTGAAATCAAGTCATAATGTACTTCAGAGAACAAAATTACTATTTATGTGGAATATGAAGCAATTTGGGGTTTGCACAGCAGGGAGTAAGATGGTAATTACAGTTTATCAATTTTCCCTTGCTTGTTTCCAAAAAACAAAATACGTACCAAAATGATTTGGAATGCATTTGGCAAATTTGACACCAGTAGTTAGTTCCTGAGGTTGAAGGGAGGGAAACAAGGTGGAAAGTTCAGTCTCAGACAGAAAAGAAATGTCTAGGAAAAAAACAGCCCTGATGCAAATAATTCCATCGTGATGCTGTTGTGGTGTGTGTAGGCTTAAACACAGGAAGTGTCTTGGAGGTAATTTTGAGCCAAACTTGCTTTTAATGAAGGCCCTCAAAGTTTTGTCTCTCACTTCAGTCAAGTCAGATTTCAACCTTTGGAAATGATCCTCCCTAGAATGAGAAATGGGCTGAATTTTTATACAGGTAGATGGGGTTTTTCTCCAATTTCTGTGAATTTTCCAGGTTAGCTTTGGAAGCTAAGTTATGCAAGTAAATTAGAAGAAATGGAAAAAACATGCATGTGGTTTTAGGAAAACATGTTGAATATATTAACACTGAATGAGAGAAGAGGGAATTCATAAAACATTTTACATTCTACTAATTCCTGAGCTATGCAACAGATGTAAGAGTAAACCAAGTGGCACTGATAGAAAAAGCTGTTTCAGAGTTCAGGTTTTTTAATACGAGATGAACACCCTGTTAAAATATGCAGTCCTATAGGCTCAGAATTGGGAAGGGCCTTCAGTGGTCAAGGGCACTATAAATGAAGATGTATGCTATTGGGAGGAGCATGCAATAGTTTCCACATTGTCGGCATTCAGATTGGTTTGGCTGTGGATCTAAGATCTAGGATGTTACTGGCTTACCTTAAGACTTTCCTCCAGACATTGGGCTAGCCCAGTATTGCTGCTGGTAGTAGTGTTGCCTCGTTGGTAGGCTCCATGTAGAGGTTTATGCAGAGACGTGGAGCTGTTGTACAGGGCAGATTTCTCAGCAAGGTTTGTTTCTGAGTGCAAGACTTACGGGTGTTTAAGGCTGATATAAGCCTTTCACATCAAATTGTTCAATCTATTTCCATGGGACAGGAGTTGTGCACTCACAGATTATTGTAATTCCATTGTCTCTATTTCACCCTTTCTGACATTTTCACAGAATCACAGAATCACAGAAAATTATGAGTTGGAAGGGATCCACAAGGATCATCTAGTCCAACTCACCATCTAATACCCGTACAGTGACCAAGAGCACATCCCAGAGCATAATAACAACCTAGATGCCTCACAATCTGGCAGGCCACTCCGAGCCGGAAGGGGCCCAGGGTCATCCAGCCCTACACCCCCCAGCTAGACCATGTCACTAAGCTCCTCGTCCAGTCTTCTCTTAAACACTTCCAGGGATGGCGACTCCACCACCATTTTGCTGTGCTTTTCATCCACGTTTCTCTGTGTTTCCTACTTGCAGCTGAACTGTGCTTTAAGAAAGCCATAAATGCTTTGCATCACTTTTTTCTTTTCTTTTTTTTTCAGAGAGAACAGGTAATAGACCAGGAATGGGAAGTTAATGGACCAGATCTTAGGGATATGAAAGTTTCTTTTCCTTTGATAAAATATCAAATGTCACATTTCTGTGTGCTCTAAACAGCTGTGTGGTATCTGCTGCATATTCCTGCTGGGAGAAACATTTCTAGTGGCGTTACCTTAGGAAAAACTCAAAGACAATATTTTACACCATTCCTTTTATCTGCCACCTTCAACAATGTCCGTGAGATCGCTGGTTTTGAAGTCACAATATCCTTTGCCTTCTGTGGCTACATATTTGCCTCTACTCGTACTTCTCTCATCACGTTTTTGTTTTCTTTTCACTGGTGGACTTCTTTATCCTTTCTTTTCCCTTGGTCTTTGTGAGACCTTAACCATAATTACAAGTGCAACTACTATCATCTGGTGTGATGTACATCTTATGTTTTTACATAAACATGTTTTTCCACACACAAGTCTCTTTCCAAACTGCATTCTTTTCTTTCTGATTTACAATTAACCTATTTCAGATACAATCTTATATGACCTTTCTTAAGGGCTACCTAGCTATTAGCTTGCCTCTGTGTACATAGGATGGAGAACTTGGTACGTATTTCATTCCATACCTCCTTTTTTAATCACTGTGAGCAGCATCAACCTCCATACTGACACAAGCAGACACTCTGTGTCTCTCTAAAGGTTGTACTCAGTATGTCTGCATGTTAACAGCTTCTTTTGGCATAACATTTCCAATGTATGGTCTTTCTTATGCTGAAATGTCACGCAGCTATAATTTCATCCAAGCTTTTAGAACTCCATATCTGAATTTATCTGAAGCATTTTTTGTTTTGTTTCTGCCTTTTCTGTGTGCTGCTATTCTTTTTCTACTTTCCTGTAATGAATCGAACCTGTCTTTGCAGTCAGAGCAGTTCACAGAGCAGATTCTCATTGCGTGGCCTCTTTTATTTATTGTCAGATTTTGACTCCTGATTCAAAGCAGCCTGCAACATGAGCCTCTTTCATTCCCTTGTAATGTTTTCTGCTTTCTCTTGTTTTCCCTACATTAGAAAATACTTCCTTTGAGTACCATCAAAGCTGACACATTTATCAACCAACTTTTTGGAAAACTATTACCTCATCAAATTACAGGTGATGTGATACAGGATCACAGCATCCTTTAGGTGGGGAAAGATCTTTAAGATTGAGTCCAGCTGTTAACACAGCACTACCAAGTCCATCACTAAACCATGTTCCTAATCATTACATCTCTCAAAAGCTTTGCTTATATTGTAGGCACATACAGGTAGTACTCTGATATGTTCCTCGATCTGGAAGCTGGACTTCCTATCCTTTATAATATATTTGGACAGGATTCTGCTCTGTTGTTACCACCTCTAAGAAAACTGCTCTGGGTGTCACTAACCGAGCTGCCCCCTAAAGTGCCATGACAATTTAAAGAGAGAAGGAAGCTTACAAAATATTTGGTGGGCCACATCTGCTTACCACTGGGCTTTTGAGTCTTTCTTTAACCTTTTGTTCATTATAGAAACAATGACTTAATCCATTTCTTGTTTTAGGGAAAGTGCTGTAAACCTTTAGCCTGTGACCCTCCCTGAAGAGCTGTGCTGGCAGGAGTGTTCGCTTCTGCTTCTCAGCCCTTCCTGCAAGCCTGAAACTAAACATCCATGTTTAGCTCTAACTCTGAAGTCTGGAAAAACTTCCCTTTGGTGCAGTAAAACTGAAAAGTCATTTTGCAAATTTCAGACACAGACCACAGAATTCAGCTTGTGAACTTTGCATAGCAGCAGTGTTGGAAAGCTGAAATGCCTTTGTATTTGCAGTAAAATGTATATGGGAAATGAGCTATTAGGGAAATTAGTTTAACTTATTATTTACTGCATGCCAGTTTCTTGGGATCAGTCATGTAGTCACAAAATATGAGAAAGAAGGTAACAGGACTCAAGTACAAGGTCCCTGGCCATGGGACTAATACTAGGAGCTGTCTGTACTGCCACCTACCCTCTAGTGTAGTGCCATCCCAAAACTTCTCCTTACAGCCTCCAGATCCATGGTGTCCTCAATGGAGGTGGCCTAATGCTACTACTGAGCGGTATTAGAAGGAAACATCCCATACAGTGTCATTGTGTACTTTTATTCTGCCCTTCATGGCTCACTCAATCGTGAAGGCAACTGTTGCCTATTAAGTAGTTAATGATGTGGTAATTTATGCTGGTTACATGCCTCCTGCAGCTGGTAATGCATCCCAATTATGTGAAGCAAGGCAGAAATTTGGAACATCTCTTACTCAGTCTTTCTTGCTTTCACAAAGAACAACACACTCTCTTTTCCTGTCTGCTATGTAGATCCATAGTGTCTGCTCAATATAGTCTCTCTGGAAGCATCCATTGGCTGGCTGTTGTGTTGTAGCATGATTGTCCTGCTCAGCCATGTCTGTCTACAGCAGGCCTGGTGAATGCCAAAGCTGGCACTGTGAGCGCCTCATTTGCATGGTGTGCCCAGCTGGGTGTCATGCAGCTTGATGGGAGTAGCCTGATTTTCTGTACAGACATTTCAATGGAGCTATAGGCAATAAATCAGTGTCCTATGGTGAGGGTTTTTACTTCATGTCACTCACAATAAGAATTCAGCCAAAGATCCTCTGTGTTTTACCTCTGAAACAAATGTCATCCTGCACTAAAAGGACTTGCACAGAGGATTACTTTAACATAACAGATATTTTTGAGCTGACTTACTGACTTGGCAGTGGGTGTGCTGAGAGTACTGTGAGGCTTGTTTTGAGGATGAAGCTTGTCATGCTAATCAGTACTGCTCCTCTGCTGTCTCCTGCCTGTCTTTACCAGTTGTCTCTTTGGGACAGAGCTCACCTCTTTTCGTTGCTTTGTTTTGATCTCCTGTATCTTCTTTACAGTGTGCTGTGGACCCTAAGGCTGTGATATGACAAGGGTTATTGTAATATGAATATTTTTTAGGTTTTTTTCCTAGAACCTGGAGTGCATTGAGCTTATGTGTCTGTGCTGCTGTTAAGAGTGCTCAAGAGTATAGTTGTCAATACTAAGTGCTGCCAGTTGTTTCTTTAAGGGGCGGTGTCTCACCATGATGTTTTAATTAATTAAATTACTTAAACCAAGTAAAATGTTCAAAATACTATAAATAATACTGTTTCCTCCTTATTTTCAAAGAAGTTTTACTGAGAAATAAATAATACAGCACACGTCAGATTTAGATAACAACAAAGAGAGAAGTTATTGTAAGAAAGCAAGCCTAAGACTCAGTCTATAGAGAATGATGTGTTCACTTGACATTACATGGCAAATGAAGGAAAAAGCATGTCCAAAGCCTTTGTAAAATCAGAAAGTCTTTATTTCTGTTGTTTGGGAAAAAAATGCAGAGAAATTTTCCATGAGAGAGACAAAATTAATAAAAATCCAAATAATATGAATTAAAAGTGCAGTATGAAATTGCAGTAGAGGTTAAGGTCACCTGAATATCCAGTAACCATGGACTACGACACTTCCTCAATTACACCTTTGCAAAATTTTCTCCCTAACCTTCCCCCTTCTAGTGCTATGCTGCTCAACAAGCTTTAGTCCAGAACCTGTGCACCCTGTGTATGTATAGTGCCTGGCATGGGTGGGCATCTGTGCTGAAGGCTGCAGGTGACACTAGACTCCAGGGAGGCCCTGAGCCTGTGAGAGAGGATGGAGCCAAATCCAGAATAGCCAACACCTCGTGTGATAAGTTAACTCTGGCTTTTCTTTACACTGTGGTGGGAGCACCCAGTTCTGATCTTGGTTGGCATTTGGGGGCTTTCCCAAAATAATACAAGATGTGCTACAGAGAACGCAGCAGGAGCAGAGTTGTGCTTTGTTTAAGGGCGGATGGCGAGCTGCAGCCAGTACTGAAAGTCAGCTAAGGGCTTCTGAGCCCCCTGCCATGTGTGACATATAGTACATCCTGGAGCTTGCTTGGTGATGGCACCTCAGCATTCTGAACATGTGCAATGGTCCCTTTCCCTCTTCACTGGAGATTTTCTCTCCTAGAGTTGGTTCTGAGCTACAAAATTGAGCAAAAGGCAAGCAGTGATGTGATGAAAAGGAGTATTCGTATTGCCTCTGATGTGGCTACGTCTGGATGAACTCCTGGTTTGACCTGGAGACTTCCTTCTTTTCTTTTTTTTTCCTTTCCTTTTCATTTTTCAACCAGCATTAGGGAATTCCTCACCAGCTTGTTCTTGCAGTAGCCAGGCCAACAATGACAAGAATGTGGAAATCAACTAAGCAATTATATTCACAGTGGTGGTTAACAGCATCCCTTCATCTGAAACAAATCAGTTACAGTCCAGTGAAACCTGCTGTACCTAGTGCCTGTACATAATAGCGCCCTTGTGCATTTTCAGAGCGTGCCGGACCACTTAAACAGGATCGATGGGAGGCAACAGGAGAGAAATTTTATGTTTTATTAACCAGAGACACAGAAACCTGGATATTCTCTTAGTTAACTCTCTTCCACATCGAGAAATCTGTCACTGAATTTATAAAGGTATTTTTCCCAGTGTCGCAAAATGTCGTAGGTATAAAGTCCAGGAGCATGACTACAATTAGCTGTGAACAAGAGGGATGAGCAATTGCCAAGATAGGAAAGGTTGGCTAACAGACGTAAAATTAGTGGGAGCTACTGTGACCTTGGTCACCTCTGAAAATCTGTATTTTCTGTATCACTGGTGTTTAATCTGCAAACTCTGCAAGTCTGTGAATTGCTTCTAAGCACGCCCGTGGCGAGTGGTTAGAACAGAATTGCACCTCTGCTGAATAGCAAACAATGTATGGACATTTCTAAAAAGACCTTTGTTTCTTGCTGGAAGATTTTCAGTGACCTACAGCTCAAACAAGACTACAAAAATGCAATTTGTTATGATAGATAGAAGCTTATAGAAGTCAGGATGTGCAAGAGGCAATTTGGAAGGTCTGCCCTAAGAAATGGTGCCATTAGTGTGAGCCCTGACATATAACTAGAGAAAATTTCACCCTTGGGGTTCCCTGACCTAAAGAACAGGCTTCTGCTTCTGAAAGTGAAAGACATTTGTGGTCCCGGACTGTGCACCATAGAAACTCTTTGTTTATGAGTCTTTTGTTGTGTTTTTTGTTGTTGTTATTGTTGTTGCAAGGAGGGGAAGACACTTCTTCCGTGTTTTCAGTGACTTAGTGACTATTAGCAGTTTTGGGAAGATTCTGCAGTGCAGTTTGGCAGTGTCCAGCCAGCAGCCATACAGTTAATGCAGCTAATGCCTGCTCTTGCTGAATTTGTTGTTTGAATTACTCTTTGGTCTGCACAATTATCTTGAAAGGGAAAACAAGCTGTTTCAGATTGAATTGAACAACAGGGTCCTAAATGGGAGGGCAGTGTGAACTAGAGTAGCAAATTTTCATGGATTAGTGGCCAAATTGTTGTCTCATTAAAGTCCAGTGGCAAAATTCCCGTAGGCTACAATAGGGACAGGATTTGACCCTAAGAAAAGATTCCATTTGAAGCATTTGAGTGTCTCCCAAAAGCCAATTATTAAATCAGAGGCGCCGTAATAACTGAGCCCAAATTTATTTCGGGACCAGGAAACACAGTTGGGAGGTCAGTACATGCTCATCATGTCATTTCTATGGTGACTTCATTGCAGAGCTGAGCACTGGCCCCGTGTGTAAGGGGCTGACAATAAGGCTAGGCTGAGAAAAAGACTGAAAGAATCACATTGTAATTGATGAAAAGAAGCTGTTTCCATCAACCACCTTGTCAAGGAACTTGGCAAAGCAGAAGCAAAAAAGGTCTCTTCTGGTGACTGACTTCCACCCTGTTTCTCTTCATTCAGTGCCATCAATAGGCACCACCTGGCCCTGCTCCAGGCTCTAAAGAAAGCTGCAAATAATCAAATGTTTGCTGACAAAACCACGCTGACAGAATGTGTCTGTCTCCTCGATACAGTTTAATATCTGCACATCATTATTTCCCCTTCCTCTAAGCAAACAAACAAAGAAAACCATCAGAAAATATACATTTACGTGGCTCCATGTGAAAAATGTTGTATATTTGCTTTTAACTTTTTTGTTCTTTTTGTTTGTTCATGATTAAATAGAAGAAATCAACTGGTAGAGGCTTTCCCAAAATGCTATTTTATTTTAAGCCCTTTTGCTAGGGACAGTGTCCCCCTAGTGATTCTGGACTCTCATTAACAAAACAATAAATGCCTTTAAATATGTTGGGATGCTCTGAGCCTTGGAAATTGCAGAGGAGGTCTCAAAATTAGAAGATTAAAAACTTTGATTGTCCAACAAAACATACCTCTAGAAAGCTCTCTTAGCCTCCTCAACAATCTGAACCCCTATAGTGGAAGCAAGTCACAAGTTGCAATATTATGGTGCAGAAACAACGTCCTGCTGGAGTAAATGATCTGGAGGGAAGTACTGTCTCACTGAGGTGGGATGGCCTGGCCTGTAACAACCAGGAAACCTGGTTTCTTATTTTGTCTTTATTTTCCTTAATGGTCTTTCTCCTTGGCTGACAATGTGTATGCAATTGTTTTAAAGCAAGTTCTTGTTATCAGAAGCCAGCCCTGAGATACTGTTTTCAGTTGAGCAGCCAGGTACCTTGTCTAGATCCATTCATACATGTTCTTTTTCCCTTTTCCAAGTGCTTTTTCTCTGATGTTATATTAGAGATAGAAATTACAGCTCTCTTTGGGGGACATTTTTAATGGATTTTTCTTTTTTTTACTTTTTTTCTTGGGGGGTGAAGGAGGGTATGTGCTCAACCCCTTTTAAGATAATGTTATGCAAAAGAAGGTTTATAAAATAAATAAAATACAGCCAATAGAGAATGTGTTGTTTCTTGTTACCTTTTCAGTCAGAATTGTGTAATTATTTAGGCAGTGGTATATTAAGTCTCTGGGATCTGAACACAATGCAAATTAGAGACCTATATAATTTATTAATATAGCTTTGATCCAAATAGATACAGTTATGCATCTACAAGTACCTAAATGCCCCTGGAAAGTGACCCTGTTTTCATGGGGTTTTGATTTTGTTTTGTTTGGGTTTTTTGATTGCTTGTTTGTTTGTTTTTGGTAAAAGAGTGGAGAAGGGAAACCAGTTCTCTTTTATCAAATATAAGTAGGTTTTCCGACTTTGTGGCTAATCCAAATGGGAAGAAAATATTGTACCTGCTAACTAAATTCAAATTCAAAGGCATTAAGTTGAGGCATTTCAGAGTAGCAGAAATTTATATCTGGAAGAGTGTGTTCATTGGCATTTGTTACATCCAGTCCCTGATACTAGACTTCACTGATTCTACGTGAGTTAAAAAGCATGAGTTTTCCTTCCAAGAAATGTAGCTTAGTATTATAGCATTTCTTTTGCTACAGAAATGGTATTTATTTTAAAAACCTGATTTTTTTTATAGAATAATAGCATGTCTCAAGTGGGAAGGGCCCCATAAGAATCCTTGAGCCCTACTCCCTGCTCCTCGCAGGACCTCGCAGGTTTAACATGATTAAACCTTGGTACATCCTGCCATTGCTTCAGCTTTCACTTAAAAGATGTTTGATTGTTTAATAATAATGGGATAATTGTCATTATTTACATATATGTTTTTGTCTACCCAACAAATTCTGAAGACGTATCACATCTGATCTGCTCTGGGTTCAACATGAGTTTTGCTGTGCAATTCGCTGAAGCCAGGGTTTTACAATATTGGAGTCCAATTTGTCTTAAGCTGGAAAGAAGGGCTAGGCTGTGCTAAGCCAAACTCTCTGGCTAGGGAACAAAGGAAGCTTAGTCCACTTTGCTTTCCATTTCAGTACGTACAGGGTATGATTTTGCCAGGCCCAAATGTCAGCTTTGTCGTTTCCACCCTAGCCTGCTGCTGAGTAAAGGCTTGTGTCAGGCTCAGAACAAATCAGCAAGCCTTGGGCAGAAGAGATGGCTTTTAGACAAACTTCTAAAATTGTATTTAAAGTTTTCATTTGTAACATTTATTTGAACAGAAGGATTCACTCAATGCTTTTCTCTTTAGATCCTCTTAGTTGCTCATCTTTAGACTTCATATCACTAATTATACTCTGGGGACTCAGACACCGAGATGCTGCCCTCCTTAGTTTGGGGAGTCCAGACTCCATCTCTGGTTAGGCTCTCTGTTGTGCCTTTTGCTTTTGACAGGGCTTTAGGAATAGCAGAGTGTTTTGAATTGTGAGGGGTAGAGTTGCTGAAAGGAACTGTTGTTCCCTTTGTTGTTTTCGTAAAGTCACACACAGGATCTAATTGACATTCTCTGAAAGCTTCTTCCAGAACTAGATATCCTTGACAGCATGTATGCAGCTTGCACTCAATTTGTCCTGGGACATGGTATCTGCCCTGTCTCAGCAGACAAGACACTGAGGTGGTTCAGAGATCGAGCTCTAAGTCAGAATTCAGTCTGTGTCATTGACATTATTTTTACACAGAACACTTTCATAAAAGTACAAATAACAAGTTACTAATAGCTGTGAAAATAATCAACTTTTAGTGCAAGTTCTCTTTAATGTGTGCTGGAGTAGCAGTAAGGCTCATCCTGCAGGTTTGGCACTAATGGTACTAATTTCCTTAGTTTTTGGCATGCACACATCTAATATCAGTTAGAAAAAACAAAAACCTTGCTTCAGGAAGTCATCAGAGGAAACACAATGACAGTGTCTCACTACTCCAGCCCAAACACAATGTTCATTGTCGTTCTTGAAAGTTCTGAGTGATACATCCTGGAAACAGCAACTGCCACAAGATAATCTGGCATTTGTTATCACTTCTGCCACATAACTGCTTTGCATTTTCTGTGAAAGAAAATCAGAAGAGAGAGAGGGAGATAGGACAGAATGCTACAGAAAGCTACATCTGTGTTGTAATAGAGCAGGAGAAACTGCTTTAGGAATGGAAATGCAATTGAGATTGGAAATGCCATTGCCCAAGTGGCTCTGTAGAAGCTCTCCTTGGGCCCTGGAGGAACCAAGTCAGCTCCTGGAGGAGTGCAGGACCCTGCTGTGTGGGCTGAAATGTCCCATTGGCTTCCTCCTGACTACTGCATAGTATTAGAGAGCTGCACCAAAAAAACCCTCTTTGTCTGCCCACACAGGTATCAGGACTGGGATTCCATCTTTAGTGCTCACAGACTTTTGTCCAGGCTCTGGCTTTTATTTATTTAAGAGGCTGCTGGTGTGGTTGTATGCACATTCTTAAATAACTGTTCAGTAAATCACTGGGGTGCCTTCAGCTTCCCAACTTTGCTCTGAGAGCATCCATCAACAACAGTACAGGATCAGTCAATCAAAAGTGCCGGCCTCTTCTCCTGGATTTGGAAAGGATGCTGCCATGTGGCAGCAAGGCAGAGACACTACCAGAAAGTAAGTGATGTTGATTAATGGCTGATTGGCAAAGTCAGCACTTCTGTCTACTGATGGGACGAAAGAAAAAGCTTTTCTAAACACACAAAAGACATGCCATATTGGACACATACTCTGACAAACATGCTTTTATTGTGAGGGATAATAAAGAAGAGTTTGACTTTTTAAGTTTTGTTCAATACTGAACATAATGGTACCCTACAACTTCAGGAGTTCTCCCTCACTCAGATATTATAGATAGTGTGATAATTTCTTTTATCTGAGTTTTAGCCCCAGGAGGACAGTGCTGTATGACAAAATCCATACAGCCATCAACAACTGACAAAATTGTACTGATGGTGAATTGTGGCCTTGTTTTCTCCAGAATATGAAAATACAGATTCATGGATTGGTTTGGAAGAGACCCTAAAGATCATCTAATTCAAGCCTTTGGCCATGGACTAGGATGCCAAGTTGGCCAAAGCCTCATCCAACAATGGTCCCCACACTGAGACATCCCTTTTCAGCCCTTGAATATTTCCAGGGATGGGGCATCCACAGTTTCTTTGGGCAACCTCTTACAGTGTTTCCCCACCCTCAGAGTAAAGAATTTCTTCCTAATACCTAATTTAAACCTTCCCCCTTTCAGATTGAAGCCATTCCCCCTTGTCCTATCACTACAGGCCCTTGTAAAAAATATGAATGTTATTCTAAAAATAGTCTTCTTTTTGTCCAATCTAAACCTACCCTCTTTCAGTTTAAAACCATTGCCCCAAGTCCTATCACAATAAGTCCTACTGAAATGTCTGTCCTCATCTTTCTTAAAATTGCCCTTTTTATTCTTAAAGGTCCATATAGGGAATCCATGTATGTTTTCAGCTCTGAATATCTAGGCCTTCATTTATTTTTAACACTGGGAAGTTAAAAATTGTTTTGCATTTGCTTTACTCTGATGTTGCTTCATGACTGAGGCACCAGGCAGAGGAGAATCGGTACGTGAGTTGGAGAAGTCTATTCCCAAGGATATATCCTGCATACAGATCTTTCACAGCAGGTCGTAAGTGACAATCACATCAGCCTCCTCAGTATTTTCAGACTCTGGCTCTGCCTCCAATGCTCCTCCCACTGCAACGTCCCTTTTTATCCAGGTGTTATTAAGTTGAAACCCAACTTTGAATAGCAGTTTTGAAGGTTTGGTGCATGAGTTGGTGCCTCCTGGCAAACAGAGGTGCATGAGTTAAATCAATGCTGTAGCTATAGTCATTGCCTTTGCCTGATCATCCATATATCAAATTAGTTTAGAATAACACTTGTGCATTCAAAGAACTCAGGCTGTGTTTGTTAGCCTTAATACAATCACACTTCATCTTTGTGTCATTTAGCCAAATTGTTTCAGATACAGAGTAGATGTTCTGATGGAGGAAGGAAGCTGCTGCGTTGGCCTCCAGCAATACTCATCTAAGCTAGGAGAGGCTGGAGTAATTGTGGTGAGGTGGACAGGCAACAGCCGTGCCAAGAATAATATTATTTGCATTTTAAGCTATAGCATCTAACTAATGGAATCAAGAACAGGAACAGTTTATTTCGAAACTCATGTGAAGGTTTGCCAAAGGGGTGATTTACAGCTTCCTAGCAGTAATGAACAGTTCAGCTGTCTTGACCAGCATGTGGTCACGCATGTTACAAACTGACATAAATATTTCATAACATCTTGCTGCAATTGCTGGTCCACAGAATTGTTTGTCAAACAGCTCAAGGAATCAGAAGAGTTTTAATCTTTAAATTTCATCTCAGAGTAATTGTACTTTTCTTTTTTTCATTCTGAACTTGGATAACTTGTTTCATAGTGTCCTTGATTTAAAACAGTTGGAAGAGGAAGATGGGAGTTTCAGTCTGGAACTTTTTTGGAAAAATCTCAGGAACTTTATTAGTTATTTGATTTATAGTCTAGTGTAAAAATCCTTCTAGTGTGCTTTTGAAACTTGAAGCAGTTAGGCTCGATCTCAAGAAAGTGATAAAAATTAAAGCACTTGTAGGAAATTAGGGGTATTTTGTCACCTGGAATATTTGGACATAGTCTACTCATACCATATGGAAACAATAGAACTGAAATTTGGAGGAACAAAGAACGTGGAAAATAAAAGGACTATATCACTGGAAGAATATTTAGAGATCCTGAAGGAGACGTTTGATAGAAAGGATGTATCGTTCTGTATTTGTATTACTGTACAAGTTGCAGTCCAGATGCTCCGGTATCGGGGCCAAGTGTGCTGAACTCTGTGTGTAGAATTTAGCAACAGCTCAAATTGAGTTGACAGTAGACAAAGATAGCAGGGAGGGTGCACACAAAGGTGATGAGAGCTGGAGACACAAAAGGTCAGATTGCACGTATGGAAGCACTTCGTGCATCTTCCTTTTATCCTCTCTGCATTAAAAAGGAAGAAAAAGTTTGAAGTAAAGGGCTCAGACAACGGGTCAGGTCAGAGGGTAGTCACAGTAGGCTCGCTACTCTCCTGGTGGTGACAAAAGTATGTTGGACAGTTAGATGACTGGTCCACATCTGCTTAGGAAAAACGTTCTTGGCAAAACAACAGTCCTGAAGGTCAACATGGAGATCATCTTAGGGCTGGTTGGAGGCTGGATTGGAAAAGGACATGTGTTGATGCTAAGTGTGTGTATATATATAAACACATGTATGCCTGTCTGTGTATATACAGCTTTAGCTCCCTGTCAGTGTTAAAAAGGGGGGTTGCAAAATACAGCTGTAGAAATGCTGGAGGGAAACGAGAAGGAAGCAAGTTGCTTAATGCCTTGAGAGACAAAATTATCAGAGGGCTGAGTCTGTGGAAGGCTGAGAAGTGGGAAGAAAAACTTCATCATGGTGCAAAGCACAGCTAAACTCTAAGATGAATTGCCAAATGATGACAACACAGAGATCTCCTGCTGCCTTCCAGAGGGAGGCTGGACACTTAAGAGTGCTGTATGCCTCTGAGCTGGTGTGTTACAATGCCAGTGGGCACTGCAAGGCAGTTTCTCTGTTGACCTCCAGCATATGCTGCTTGTGTTGAAGTCCATCAAGGACTCACAGTGCAGATGGACTGCAGAAGCAGCAAGGGAAAAACAAAAGTTGTGCAAATTACTGAAATGGGAAATAGAGGCTTATGCAGAGTTCCTGCGGGATGCTCTGTGTTTACCTGCATGTTTAGTTGCCTTCAAGTGGTGGTTGTATCACTGGAGGTGAGGTTAGTCATGCTTTTTCTACCACATTTGTTTACTAAGAGGACAAATTTCTTATTTAGACCCTTGTTTATTTCCCATGTTCCTAATATTTTAAAGAAAATATTGTCTCTTTCTAGAGTCCTCTATCTGAGAGGGTATCTAAATACTTTGTAAACATCTCAAATGCTCTGAAGCACGCATATGTTAGAGCTCTTTAAATAGCTATCACAATTGTGGTTGAGGAGCCAAGCCTGCTTGTCCTGGCTTTGACAAGGATGTGCAAAGAATATCTGGCACTGCTCAAGAGGCTGCTACAGAGCTTTGGTAAACACGGCATACAAGGACATATGAATGACCCAGTGGACAAAACATTTCTGGTAAAGTTAGTAACAAAACTTTTCTTGGTTTTGTTCAGATTAAGGTTCCATCCAAGCAATTTTCTGTTTAAACAGCCAGTTCTATGGCTTAGGCAGTGCTTTTCAGTGCTGTTTAACCAAATACTGCCCTCAGAAATAATCCATGAACTGTAATCCAGCTCCAGCCTACACTTGGATCAACCTCATTTTCTCAGGTGGCAATAGCAAATGAGATGCAAATTGCAGAGAGGCTCCTATCCTCCAAACCCACAGCATGGTGCAGTTTGCATGCAAGCAGTAAGTGCACAACCCTCATTTTATGTAATTTCTAGAACCTCAAAAGAAAATTAGTGCTTTCTATAGCACCAAACCCAAATTATATGCAACCACAATTTACATGATCAGCTGCATGTACATTGGGAGAAATTTCTAGACATTGTAAAACTGGCTTTTAAAACTGTATTCTCTTAATATTTTGGATCACATTTAAACCTTAAAATTGCCTTGATCTTTCTTCTCTGGCATACTTGCTTGTTTAAATTGATAATGAAGGAATGAAGGCTTAGGAATCCAAGCATCCAAACACCTAGTTTTCCTGTAGCATGGCAGTCCTGTTCTCCTGCTTTTGCACTGATTTTACTCTTCTCCTTTACAAAAAGACACTGAAACTTGTATGTAAAGACAATGAAGCATGTATGTAAAGACAATGAAACATGTATGTAAGGACACTTGTGAATCTAGTCAAAATGAAAAGAAATATCAGGCTCACTTATTGCTCCATAAAGTCAAAGAAATATTCCCATTATCTTGGCTAAAACTCTATGAAGATCTTAATACTGCTTTGATGCGAAGAAACAAGGCATTGAATTTGGCTCAAAATTTGAGTTTCTTTAAAAATACATAGCTGTATCTTTTCACCTCTTACTTGACGTTAACTGTTTTTCCACCTTTCATATCATTAGGGCAATGATGCTATTTTTAACCCTCTGCAAAGTTTGTAGGTCCTACACAAAGCCAGTCACCAAAACAACTGTTCTTTGGTGAAATTTGTCTAGTTAATCTTTGAAAACCTGTTTTTCTCAATGCAGCAGAATCTTGTTTACAAACAAAACACATTAAGTCTCTAGCATATAGATTTATTTTTTTTATATGGAGAACAAATTGCTTCCCGAGACGCTGACAAACTGCAGGAAATCATGATGAGTTCTCTACTAAATTTGGTACAGAGCCGTACCCCTGCAGTCTGAAATCACAGCAGAGGGCTTGAGGAGTTCAGCACTGCAGTTCTTCCTATGGATTAACGAATAACTCCCTGAAGGCATTTGCCTTACAAGTTTTATTTATTGAAGTGAACCTTCTGTATCACGTGGGAACAGCATGGCTTTGCTCCTTCTTGCCTGGGACCCTGTCAGGTCTTGCCTGTCACAAGCCCATGAGAGATGTCCTCATCGTGAAAGCATTTACTTTTGTGAGATAAACTGTGCAGGATCAGGTCCCCCTGGCACGGGGGCTTTGTTATATTCCAGTTCTGCTCAGTCTTATGTTGATGTAAGTCAAAAATCACTGAGGATGATGGAAGTATATCCGTGTAATCCAGTAAAAGGAAGTTACTTGCAAAAGACAAAAGAGTTACTGGTAAAACCTCATTAATAGGAGGAACAACTTATGTTGTAATTGGAATTAGTGAACCTCATTAAAGATAGCTCCCCAGGGAACTAAAATAAATATGAAACTGAGTTATTTAATTGTCCTTGAGGTTTTCATGGTGTTGCTAGGGTCTGTGGAAGAGGAAGGAAGAACAACATGAAAGGATTAGAAATCCACTATTATATCACTTTGTAACAGGGCGTGGCCAAGACTGTGGGATTTTTCAACTAGTGACTGTGAACTCAGAAAGAGGAATAGACACTGTGGGAAGAGTTTGTAAATCACAGTCACCAAAAGGTTTGTCCAACAGTAAGTGCTGAGAAGGTGCAGTGGGGATTCTTCCTTCCAGTTTTCAGAGATGTCTTCCCCATGCACCAGAGCATCACGGGTTTGGTTTTTTCCAAGCCTGAGAGTAAACAGCTATACCTCCTCATTTGTGAGGAACAGGTCATGCCAGGGCTCTTGCAGAACGTCAAATTCACAAACAAGTGCAGGTCATTAATATGAATGCAGGCCACGCCTATTGCTCCAGCCCCACCACTCCGGAGCACTGCAGACACTTTTCCGCTCCTCCCCACGGGCTCTCTCAGCACAAGAGAGCAAAGGGAACCATTTCTGAGCCCCCTTTGACTCGGGAGACCCGCTCGAGAATCCCTGGGCTTCTCTGGGCTGCTACGACCGTGCGTGCTCGCAGCCCAAACTCCACACCGCTGCTCCCCCTCCCCGCCCCCCCCCAGCCGTGGTGCTCATGCCCGCCGCATCCCGGCCCCACGCTACGTCTCGGCCCCATGTGGCGCGGGCAGGCTGCAGCTGCAGCAGCGAAGTGAGCATGTCCTGCTGGCTGCTGCGGCCAATCCCTTTTTCCTGGGGCGCTTCCCTTCCCCTCCTGTAGCCATGGAAACAGTAACTCGTGCCCGGCGGGGGTCAATCCCCAGCTGTGCTTAGAGTAACAAGGGACAGTGTGACTCCTGGCCCTCCCCGCAGGGAGAGTCAGCACCGCCCCTTGGCAGGGCAGAGGCACTGCACATGTGCTTGCCGGGGAACGTCGCAAATGCCTGAAACCGAATTGCGAGAAATTTTCCTCACAAATCCACGGGGTCGTAATGGAGGGGTCACAATGCAGCAGGGATATATTGTAAATACATATGAATTAGAGGTAATGTGAAGGTACAAGGCATTTAAAATGAGAAAATAAAAGCTTGCCCATACAATGTCCCTTCTTCCCTCTTTTGATGCAAACTGTTTTCAATACAGGTTTTCCAGAGTAGGATGCAGTGCAGGACAGGGCCTTGGTCAGTCCCATCACACCAGCAAGAGAAGCTTGAGTAGCTGAGAAGTAACACTGTGAAGAGGGTTATGAAGTCAGATGGAGCCAAGGAGGCCACAGTAGGATCTGATCTCTACAGAAAAATTCTTTGTCAGTGTAGAAAATGGATGTTTACTCAGCTCAGAGACTGCCAGGGCAACTTCCAGTTGTGTGGACGAGGGATGTGGTCCCAAAGGTTGGCTGAGAACTGCGGCTGGAGTCCCAGCATCACGAAGGGCAATGACCTGGGACTGTACAAACTGCATAGCCTCCTTGTTCTGACCATCCAAGAAGTCCCACAGCCCTCCCTGTGCTGTGGCTGCTTGTTCTCTAAAGCACAGGGAGTGGATACATGCAGTAAGGCAAGGCTTTGCTCCAACAAGTCGCTGAGTTGCTGGCAATTGTCTGAGCCGTAGTGGACTCTGGATGTTCTGCACTAGCTAAGGCTTAATTCAACTCTTGAATAAGTACCCATTACAGTTATCTTGAAAACAATTTTCTAATACCATAGGAACTATTGTTCGTGTGTTTGTTCTCACCTGCAGAGGAATGATCTATAACAAGTAAATTATAAAGCCAAGCCATGCTAGCATCCCTCCTGTTTGTATTTAGCTCTGAGTGAAACACCCTCTTCTTGCTGCTGGAGAGTGCCCGTTGTGATAAAACTAATCATTATTTGTGAATTAGCTTCACTCTTCAGTTTCTGAAATAAGTGACTTTTATGGGCTTAAGCTGCAAAGGGGGACCTGCCACGTAACAGACTTGGTGCTGTCAGTGATAAGAAAACAGAAGCATTTGAGGTTCTTTGCAGTAAGCCTTTTTCAGAACAAAACCTCTCCCTTAGCCCCCACATAGCATGAAGCCTTGTGGGCAGCTGATATTTTTGCCTTTGTTTTGTTTCTGGGTAGTGACATAGCATCTGCCCTCTCCATGCCGACTCATTTCCCACACATTTAAAACTGAATTGGAGCACCTGGCTTTAGCTCTGCAGGGCTGTGGCTCATCATCTAGTCATTAAACCTTTCAAGACCAGAAAAAGAGGGGTACAATGTAGCTTTCAGGCAGTCTTAAAAAAAAATCCAAGCCTAAAAGCTTTAATCTTAAACATAGCAATACCTCAATGAATTCCAGCTTTTGATCTGGGGCAGAATGTGTATCCAAATTCGTTTCACGCTGTGCTGTTTCACTGAATATAACCACTTCACTCAGGAGTCCTACTCCTAGACCTTCACAGAAACTTCGGAAATCAGCCTTAGAGCCAGCAATTTCTGTTCTGCTCCTGGCCCTGCCACAGAGCCACTGTATAATGGACCAGATCTGTACTGGAAAGTGTTTTGGAGATTTAACTGGTTGTGCAGGCAGTGATTTCCTGATAATGTTTGCAGTTGTTTCAGTATGAAGATGCCTATCACTGGTGTAGCTTGTTCAGATGCAATAAATGCAGAACTGCAATGAGTTAAAGATGTGTGTTACTATGTATTACCTTGGACTGTTAACAGCAGAACTGTGGTTATGTTTAATCTGCTTAAGTTGCTATCACAATCCAGAAACATGCATTCATGCATGTAGGTCTCCAAATTTGTTAAAATTCAAGTTCAGAGTCTTCCATTTGATGTGTCTTAAAATAATGACTTGGCATTGCAGATAGTACTCCTGGCACTACACAGACCTAAAAACTAGAAATTAGGTATGGAGCAGAGTTGTGTCCAAGGTGTGCACAAAATGCTCTGGTTTGATCCTCTTCAATCTTATACATTATTACATTAATTTCCAATACCACATCAAGAGGTTTCCTGGTGCACTGGGAACAGGCTGAGCACTTTCAGCCTAGTGATCTCCCCTCCAAGAAGGGAGTGGATGGGTAAAGCCCCAGGGGAACTGAAGGGCAAGTGCCCAACTACAAGTGCTTCACTTTCATGGAAGCTGTAATTCATCGATTCATAAAATGGTTTGGGTTGTAAGGGGATCTTGAAGATCATTCCATTCCAACTACCCTGCATTGGACAGAAACATCTTCTATAAGACCTGGTTACTCAGAGCCCCATCCAACCAGGGTCTGGCCTTAAGCTCTTCCAGGGATGGGCAGCCACCGTTTCTCCAGGCTACCTGTGCCAGTGTCTCACCACCCTCAGAGTAAAGAGTTTCTTTGTAATATCTAACCTAAACATATCTTCTTTCAGTGTGAAGCCATTCCCCTTTGTCTTATCCATTTGACATACCCTTGTCAAAAGTTCCTCTCCAGCTTTCTTGTACCCCCTTCAGGTACCGGAAGGCTTCTGTAAAGTGTCTCTCAAAGTTCCATTAGAGCTTTCTCACTGGCCCTTGTTAAAGCAAAGATGGATGCTCCTGATCCTGTGGGATGTTTGGAAATGTCATTCTGACACATCTCAACCTACCAGAAAACAAAAGAGTGGGTTACTATAGTGGCCATGTAGACTGTTGTTTCTGTAAGGCATTATTATTATTTACCTTCTGTAAGTTATAATTCTTAATAGAAATGAGCTGAAATAAAGAAAATTTTTCTTGTGTGATCATTTGATGAAATATTGAAACTTTCCCCTATTGTCATGTGTGGGAAATCACTGAAAGGCTTTTATTTCCTACTGAAAAAAATAGCACAAGGAGATTTTCAAGGATTGGATGCATCAGTGCTGAGGATATAGTGTTTCTGCCTTTTCTGTCTCTTTCAGAAGAGTAGCCGCCACTGGTTTACTGTGTTTGCTGAGTTTCATTCCTATTGTAGGGGATGAGCGGGTGTCAGGTCTGAGATCCTGATCAGCCAACCTGTGATATGACTCTCTTTAGACACACAAGTGGTATATTTACTGCCAAATATTTCTGTCTCCCTTTATTGTCCTCCATGTTCAAAGGTCACAGGAAGTAAACGGCTTGAAATCATATCCTTTTTTCCCCATTCATTGCTGATAAACTTTGACATTCACAGTGTCTGTATTTGCTATTCTGTGATACAATATTGGCAGTGTAAAGCCAAATACTGATGCAGAGCTGATGTCCAGTGTTGATCATAGTCTATAGTATTTCAGAAGTCTACAGCCTGGGGAATGCAGATGATTACAAGCTTTCTGATGAGAATGTGTTGCTTTTTTTTTTTTTTTATTCAGAAATGATGATTCACAAAAGCTCAAACTTTATCTTGTGGGAACATACCAGTTCTGCTATGAAATTCATTTGAGGGAAGGTTTCTCATGTCCAGAAAGGAAATTTGGGCCAGAAATGTCAGGCACTTAAGCAGAACCAGACATGTCCTAGGTACTATGTTCAACAATGACCATGGAGACCTCAATGCTCTTTCTGGGTTTGACAATAAAATCCTGACCTCCTGCCTCCCAGGCAACTGCTCATCTGATGGCTGGAAGAGGAGCAGTTTCTCTCTGCCACATTCTTACACACTTTAGACAGTCCTGAAAATATTTTTTCTATCCTGCTGTCTAATCTTCTATTAGCATAGCAGAAATACTATTAATTAAGAACTTTTATAATCTTCTTCACAAACTGCAGAATGCATTTACCATGGCTGTTCATTGGGCTGAGTCCAGCACAAAGCACTGACGGTCATCTAGAGCATCAGCTCCTGCATGCACTGGAGCAGGATATTCTTAGGCTTCTGGCTAGGCAAGATGAAATTGTCCTATAAGAACAAGGTTATCCTACAAAATCTAGTGTTGGAGCTCCAGCTGTGAGCCAGTGTCAGCTACTTAGTAAGACTTATGCTACTTCTACTAAAAAAAAAACAAAACAAAAGGTTAACACTGAGAAAGCATCCTACATGTCATATCTGTCTTCTGCAATGCAAATTTGCCACTAATACATGTTTTGTCTGGTAGCAAACTAAAAGGTACCTGAAGTTGATCAGTTTGGTATATACTATTTGGTATCCAAATCTAAATCTTTGCTATCTAGGGTTTAGCAAATGTGCGGCTGATTTACAAGAAGGGCCATGAGGAGAATCCAGAGAACTGCAGATCTCTCAGCCTGACCTCGGGGCTGAGGAAGGTCAGGGACTAGATCATCTTGAGAGTCATCCTGTGATGTGCAGGACAACCAGGGGATCAGGTCCAACCAGCATGTGTTTGTCCTGCGTGACCAAGCTGATCTCCTTCTACGAGAGTGACCTGTTTATACATGAGGGAACAGCTGTGGATGTCATCTACCTAAACTTTAATACAGCTTTTGACACCATCTCTCACAGCATTCTGGGGAAACTAGCTGCTCCTAGATTGGATGGGTGCACTGTTTGCTCCTTAAAAAACTGGCTGGATGGCTAGGCCCAGAGTGTGGTGGTGAATGGAGTTACATCCATGTGGCTGGTCACAAAGGGTGTTCCCCAGGATCAGGGGATCAAGGTCAGTCCTGTTTGACAACAAAATGAGGGTTATTCTCTTCTCCCAGGTGACAAGTGATAGATAGATAGATAGATAGATAGATAGATAGATAGATAGATAGATAGATGGATAGATAGATACATAGATACATAGATAGAATGAGAAGAAATGGCCTCAAGTTGCATCAAGAGAGGTTTATATGGAATATTAGGAAAAAAATCTTCACAGAAAGTGTTGTCAAGCATTGGAATGGGCTGCCCCAGAAAGTGGTGGAGGTGTTTAAAAAGTCATGTAGATGTGGCTCTTATGGACGGTTCTGTGGTGGACTTGGCAGTGCTGGGTTAATAGTTGGACTTGATGACCTTAAAGGTCTTTTCCAACCTAAACGATTCTGTGATTCTAAGCATGTTGATGTGATTTCTAAAGGAGTATGATTGCTGGGGTTCCAGGAAGACCATAAAAACTAGTAGGTTTGATTTAATGAAGTAATATAAGAGGACCATAAAGTGAAATAAATACTAAGAATATATATACTATAAAATTGTATACACTCAGAGACAAACCAAATTCAGATGGCAAAAGAGTGTGAGTCATCAAAGCCTTACTGGTGTTGAGACTGCTAATCCAGAATCTGTAGGGTCTAGGTGGTCTGAGCCCCACTTCCCTGCAGGGCATGACTGCCTCCAGATCCTCAGGGGCCACATGCTGTTGTTGCCTTCCTCTTGGATATCCTATCTGATAGTGCATATCATACCATTTGAATATGTCTTCCTTTTTGCTTCCCAGGGAATGGCTTTTACACTTCAAGAAAGGCTGCAGCTGGGAATTCATGGCCTCCTTCCTCCTTGTTTCCTGAGCCAAGATGTTCAAGTCCTCCGTGTGATGAAAAACTTTGAAAACAAATCTAATGATCTAGACAAGTATGTCAAAAACATCTTATTTCCTTCTCCAAGCCCTTTATTTTTCAATTCATTAAATCCTTAAGGAAGGCTTAAGGATCCTACTTCAAGGCACACATTTCCTTCAGAGTCACTTTTTTCCAACTCTCCAGCAGCAGCAGTGTTTTTTCTGGCTCGTCCATGTTCAATTCAGTTACACGCCATCCCAGTTCCAAAGAAGAATCACAGAATGGTTTGGGTCAGAAGGATCTTAAAGATCATTTTATTCCAACCCCCTACCGAGGGCAGGGATGTCTTCTACTAGATCAGGTTGTTCAAAGCCCCATCCAACCTGGCCTTTACCATTTCCAGAGATAGGGCATACACAGCTTCTCTGGGCAGCCTGTGCAAGTGCCTCATCATGCTCACTATCAAGAATTCCTTTCTAATATCTATCTAAACCTACCCTATTTCAGTTTGAAGCCATTACCCCTTGTCCTATCACTACAGGACCTGCTAAAAAAGTCCCTCTCCACCTTTTCTTTAGGCTGCATTTAAATACTGAGAGGCTACAATAAGATCTCCTGATAGCCTTCTCTTCTCCAGGTTGAACCACTCCAACCCTCTCAGTCTGTCGTGTAGGAGTGGTGCTCCAGTCCTTTTTTCATCTTCATGGCTCTCCTCTGGACCCGCTCCAACAGATCCAATTATACATTACTTTTTTCTACCACTACTACTGGAGAGCTCTGGTATGCTTTGGGTACAAGTACACACACAAAGAAAGCAGTTCCAGTCCCAAAGCACTGGATATAAAGTGAACACATGTACTGCATTTACCTGTCTATATGCTCATCAATACACTCACTAGACTACTGGAGGGAAAACCATAAAAAACCCTGTCAGTAGGTAGGAAAAAAAATTTAAAAATCCAGAAGCAATGTTGTGTATTGATTAATCCTTCTATTCCTGAGCTTCCATTGCATCCACTGTTGTTCACCAGGGCTATTGATGGAAGATGCTGTTTGTTTCCTGCTGTGATGGACAGTGGCGTTTGCATCTCCATCTCTTTCAACTACCATTGATCTGGGTACTGAGGGAGCAGGACTCTTACCCTGTAGAACAGTTGCATTGGCTTTTCTGAGTCACAAATACCTGCATCAATCTTGAAAGTTACATGCTGTTGGCTGCATGTGATGCCTTTGGATGTAAATTCCAAAATTCTGAGATTATGCATGGGTCTGACTTCTAGCCCTACTGAATCTTTGTGAGCTGTCAGTGAAGATGGGGGAGCTGGCCAGGCCATGTGGGAAATTTTGCTCCAAGTGTCTGTTCAGGATGTAGCACCAAGGAGGGTCAGATCTTGGGAGAACTAAGTAGATACTGAGTGAGACAACAACTGCTTTTTGTGAAACTGTGAACAACCATAAATACTGATAAATAACTATTTTATTTTACTTTTAAGGTATATTGTTCTTATGACATTGCAAGACAGGAATGAGAAGCTTTTTTACCGAGTGCTGACTTCTGATATTGAAAGATTCATGCCCATCGTTTACACCCCAACGGTTGGCCTGGCTTGTCAGCAGTATGGTTTGGCTTTCAGGAGACCACGGTGAGTGAAGAGACTGTGGATGCTTCTTTTTTTAATTTCATGTGAATATTTCTTTTGTATTGACAGTCCCTCTTTATGTGGGTGGCCCAAAACTTCTAAAACTCAATTCTTCATCAAAAGATGGACCAGCAAGCAACTTTGTGTGTGTACATTGGATGATGAGCTCGGGAGTCGAGAATAGCTCTGCCTACTTTCTATAAACAGTGAACAGAGTGGTTTTGTTCTCAAACAGTACTGTACAGTCTGTGTAGCTTAGCTCCAAACAGCTCACTGAACCTACGGCTGCACCCATCCCCATCTGCTGTTTCAGGAGCACTGAGTGGCTTCTGCAGCGCTGGCGTTTGAGTAATTGCTGGGGTTTGGATACATTGTGCTGATTTTGAACTTTTGTGTGCACTTCCACAAACCACCCCACAAGAATAATTTTCTAGGAGCCGATGCTCTGCATCAGTGCCTTCCTCTCTACTCAGAACAGTTGGTGTGTAAATTCATGCAACATTGAACACTCTGTATCATGTTGGAAGACCCTATTCTGCATAATTTTTGTAATGACTAATGCTCAGATAAACCCCTCGTTAGCATTCTGTAATAAATTTTCGTCCTGTCCTGAAAATTCAGTGCTAAAGTTTGGTTTTCTCTGCAAGCTTTTTATTTTTTTGTCTTTGAAATGTACCAGTTGGCAGATAAACATTTTACTTGATACCATTTTCAAAGCATTTTATGAGTGTGAGGTTTGACTGCAGTCAGCTAAGAATAGTGTTGTAGGTGGGGAAACAGAGGCAAGTTCTACTCACTGACTCAGCATCACAGGGGGACCCTGAGACAGACCTCAAAGATGTAAGGGATGTGTGGACAGATAATGAGTAACATATTAAGGATGGTCTTGGCAAACATGCTTGTTTCCTGCTTGTCGTCAAAATTTCTAATAACGCCACTGTATTCCTTCACATGAGCTGCTCCTCAGGATTACTTTCTGGCTTGTGTGTATCCCAGGTAATTTTGTTCTGTGCCCTGATGTGCACCTTCTGGATCTGCTGGCTGTGGTGAAGTTACTCATCTAGTCAAGCCTTGACCATATCCCCTCCTCCTCAGTGTGTATAGTGAAACTGGAGGAGGAATTACTCTTCGTACAAGCGGGAGGACACTTACTTCTTCTGGGCATGAGTGAAAGGTAGCAGAGATAAGAGGGCCCAGACAGTGTCTTGAGGTGTTGAGCTGTGAGCACTGTCAGTCAGGGAAGAGCACACTGCTGGTTATCATCTAATCAATATTCACACAGCAACTCCTGCTGTACAGACAATCTGTCTTTGCCTCCAGGCTGCCTATACCTTGCAGTAAGTTAAATGAATATTTGGGAGCTTTGCTTCTTTTATTTTCCATTCATTGATATCTTCAGGAAAGCAGGGATGCCTTGCCACATACTGAACTCTTTCTGCAGTTGTTTTTGTTGGAGAATTCCCGTCACATTTTTCTCATGTTTTAAATTCACAGTATTTTACCACAGTGGTAAGAACATCTGTTCTCTTAATCTGACACTTTTGCTGCTGAATTTGGGCTGAGACTCTTCTGGATTCCATCCATGGCTTCTGCAGGGAAGGGCAAACAACCTTGCCCTTATTACACTGGATTTCCTAAGGTGGGGAGTGTGTGTCTCTGAAGATGCAGAATGAATTTCGACGTAGCTTCAGATTTGGTTTTAATCAAGGTTGTTTTAGCAGAAGAATATTTCTGTTGCAAAAAGTACTGTGTGCAGTTCTGGGCTCCCCAGTTCAAGAGGGATGTGGAGCTGCTTGAGAGGGTCCAGAGAAGGGCAACGAGGATGGTGAAGGGACTGNTGAAAAGTAATGAGATTAAAATGGGAAGTATTAATATGTGCTTTTTCCCCCAATCTGACTCTCACTGTCTTGGAGTATGTATTTCCTCTCTTGAAGCACATGAGATACATATGAGCTGACCTGCAAGATATGTGCTTCAGGGTAGGATGCCAACACTTTCTGCTAGAATCATTAGGGAGCTCAGGAATTAGGGTCTAAGTTGGAATTTTTAGCTCTTCCCATGCTTGTTATCCTAAGGTACAAAAAAGCTGATTCTTCTAACCTAATTTTATTTGTATCAGAAGGTTTTTCAAATGACATGATACTCATGTCAAATATATTTCACTGATATTTCAGGTGGAACATAGCATCTGGAACTTGAGAGGATGTTCAAATCATTCAGTTTTGCTCTGCTGTCACAGGAAGCCTTATCATTTAATCCTGTTCATTAACTAATTATGTTTTATTTTAAATCTCCAATAACACTTCCCTACATAACCCATTCCAATACTTAACTCTCATATAAATAAAAAGCATTTTCCCCCTAGTATATAGCCTAAATGTTCTTTGCCATCATCACCCTCTCTGCAGTAGCATTTTCATAGTAGAATAATGGGATTGTATTCAGCCTGGTAGTTTGTGCGGCTCTGTCCTGGTGTTCCCACCCTGGAGTGTCATGGTTGGCTACATTTCTCCTGAAATGCACCACAGAAGGATGAGCACTGCTTTGCCGCGGAGAACTGGCAATGTAGAGAGGTCAGAGCAGTAAGTTTAGTTCTGCTAACATGTTCCAGTGTGCCCTCACCTTTTTTGGCCTTATCAGAGTGGTCTGGACACTGTAATTTGTCATCTCCCTGTAAATGTTTTCTTTGAGACAATTACCCCACCAGATATGTGCCACTCTAGAACGGTGCTTAGCATGTCTCATTGTTACATGTCCTGCTATGAATTCTGTTCTACTGGGTTAGGGTCATTCTCTCCAGGGAACCAATGTCTTTTGTCCTCCGGAGTGCTGCATTTCCCAGCCTGACAATTTGGGAGACAGAGAGCTGATTTGAATGTTTGCTGTAGCAATTACCTTTGCATTCAAACTGTTACATTTAGTGCTGTCAATAAGTCAGGAAAGATGGGATATCTCAGTTTTAAAATTCCACATGGTACTCCAACATGGATGGATATACCCATATAGCAGAGCTTTTGATGCAGAGGGAAGTCTACAGAATATGATGCAGTCTGTTTGCAGACACAGCTACAGCAATTAGTGACCTGTGGACACAATTAGCTTCTTCCCCATGTTGAGATCTTTCTCAGCCCCATTACTGCTTGGCTTTATGTTTGAAGGTTGAACCTGGAAAACTTAAAGTTCAAGTAACTTGCTTACAAAACAGCTCTGATACAAAGCCATCCAAAGCCAGACCTTGACCAGCAGGGTCATCATCAAAATACATCTATCAATGTTTACATGGCTGCAGATTTTCTTTGCAGATATTGCTGTTGTAATTGCAGAACTTGATGCCTTTTTTGTGGTCTTCCCATACAAATCCTTAAGTTACCTGCACTTTTATGGGGCTGGTCTCTGGAGTTCTCCTTCCAGGTAAGGGCCCAGCATCCTCCCTGCCAGCAGATTTATCTGCTCCAAATGGAGTCAGACACCTGCTGTTCTTTTCTTTTTTCTTTTCTTTTCTTTTCTTTTCTTTTCTTTTCTTTTCTTTTCTTTTCTTTTCTTTTCTTTNAAAAACCTACCCAGCTAGCAGTCTAAAAGTACAGGCTTTCTCTATCGGGCAGTAGAAAAGAGAAAGGAAAAAACCCACTTCCAAATATCCAACTCTTCTCATGCTTACCTATGATGCTCACAGACTCTGCACTTCTTCTGGTGGACCAGCCAAAGCTGCTGGTGCCCCAGCAGGTTCCTGTCTCTGCCTTTCCCAAATTCCTACTGTTTTTCTCTTCACTGCTTGATTTAAATTCTTCAGGCATGATTTTTTTTTCCTTTGGCCTCAGACTTTTTGCTACATGATGAAGCCTCAGGGGTTTAGAATGACCGAAATAGAGGTGGAACCATAAAATTAATAAAATTTACATTCCAGCACTGTTGCCTAAGAGTTCTGAATTTTTTGTTGGGAGGTATCTATATTGAATACATTTTTCCTATCATGTTTTCCAGGCAGCTCCCTGGTGAGTTAACAATGGTTTTTAAAAGCCATGCAGTAAGCATTACAACCTTCAGGCTGAAGTACAGTTTCATTTTGTATTCTGAATTTTTGAAATAAAAAATATAAATTATTGGGTAATTTAAAAGTGCAGGTTGAAGTACCAAGCAGTAGCACCTCTGTCACAGTAATGATGAAGGACCATGTGATCTCCTGTGATCAAACAACGTTAATAAGCACAAGGGAAGAGTAACTTTGTCCAAAGAGAAGTCTTCCTAGGCACGGCTCCTTTCTGCAGCAGTGGCCAGCCACAGGAGGAGTGCAGGACTAGGGTAAACAAATAGGCTCAATTCTTAGGGGCTTGTAGGGTTATACTCCTCCTCATTTTGTCTCTCAGGGTCTTGTGGTTCCAGTTTTATTATGAAAATCTGTTGCTCTGTTTGGCTTCACAAGTTCTGGAATGATTGTGAGTGAACTCAGATGTATATACGTTGTCAAGGCCGAATGATGTGACCGGAAATAGTGTCCCAAGGTGACAAGGCTTGTTTCATATATAGAACAAATATGTGTTTTACAAGGTGTGATGATTAAGGGTGATCCAGATGATCCAGATATTTCTTTCAGAGCTGTACAGCTTCAGATCCTGTGGCTGCACATGTACAGCTTTGCAGTCTGTCTCCTGCAATCCATCCCTGGCATTCCTTCACTCTTCCCTCCCACCACCCCTGTGCCTCCAGAGATGTCTGTGCAGCTGTGTAATGATCTGGTTCAAGAATAAGTCTGGGTAGGTCCAAGTCCTTTTTAGGCCAGACTAGCAGTAATCCAAATAGCCAGTGCAACAGGAGTTGTGATGACATGATGAAAGGGACATGCTGAAGCAGGAGCAAGCTGCTTAAGGCACGGGGACGGCATGTTTGCTTATGTTCCACAGCAATGATAACACAACTAGCTTCCAGCAGAGGACAAGTTATCCAGGGTACCAAGGAACACGGGCCTTGGAAGTGGTTTTTTTTGCTTTTCAAAGTCCAAGGAACCCTTTTCCCCATCAGAAATTTGGTAGAAGGAAAGCATGAAATGTAACAGAGTTAGGCTTGCAATATTCTGAGACACTAAATGAGGGAGGAAAGGAGGAATCTTTGTTCTGTGATCCCATTAACAGATAAAATCACTATTTCCTTTGGAAATGCTTCTAGCACCCCTATAAACTTTCAGACTATGGTTGAGAGTCCTTTTTGCTTTAGAGTAAGAATACAAAGGCCTCTACCAAAAAAGTTCATAGTAGTATTTTGATATTTTTTGCTTAATTTTCTTTTTTTTAAATGTAAAATGTACTTAATTACTATCATGGGGGGTCTTATGCATGACAGGGCTGAGCATGTGCAATGCTATTTAAAAGGGATGTTTTAAGCCTGAGGATCTCTTTTTAATTGTGAGAATGTCTTTGAAAGAGACTATACTTTTTCACAAAGAGAAAGCAGAGTGGAAACTTATCAGAATCAAGGTTTTATTTCTTCTGTGACAGTGAGGGATAGTTTATTGTAGTGGCAGAAGACACTGGTTCATTCATGAGCATAGCAGTATTTATATGTAGCAGTATAAAGTTGTCAGCTGTTCCCCAAAAACTTTTGGCATCCCCTGAGAGCAGTACTGGGAAAAAATGATGTATCAACATTGGAAGAAATTTATGAAGACAGAAGCAACTTGCCTAAGTTCACTCTTTTTTTTTTTCTAGAAACATGAGTATCCTTGAGGACTGTTTGCAGAACAATGAGAAAAATGTTGGAATTAAGCTGAACCTGGAGAATGCAAGCTAACGGGATGCAGATGGTGTGAAAATTAAGTCTGACAGAATAATGATCTGTGTCTCTGATGAAAAATGAGCAAATGAAACATCAGTCAATCTAAAGAATTGCCTTGTCAGCAGGTCTGGCTCTGCTGAGTGGCTTTTTTTAAATGGTGTTGTGCAGTTTGAGCAGCAGAAGGAAAAGTTACCCCCTTTCTGGATACTTTAAGCCCAAAGAAAATGGAATTAGAACAAAGGTGTAAATCCTGTAGAGTTGTCCCTAATCACAGAATTGTCTGCCCTCCCTCTTCTATAAAACAGTGCACTTCAGTGAAGTGTTTCTCAAATTGAGGAGAGGAGGACAGATTGGCTTCTGGGCATACAGAGGGAAGAGCTAATCTGAGGGAAGGGCATACAGAGGGCATACAGAGGGAAGAGCATCAGTCCTAATCTGAGGTTCCATGGAGGCTGGGGAATGGAATGGACACTGTTGCTATTGTGAGGCTGTACCACAGTTACAGTTGGCCCTCTTGCACTTCATGCCCTCCATATTGCGGCTTCACATCTTAGCAGCATGATTTTTCTGCGATGAAGGAGGCCACTTTTCGCAACTGCGCATGCGCGACCTGGAACATATGAATATTCAATTAGGCAGTTATGAACGTGCAAATCAAGCTGCACAGCTGCAGCAGCGGCAGCACCGCTTTCCCCGGCCCTGGCACAGCAGCGGCACCGCTGCTTTCCCTGGTCTCACCGCTTTCCCCGCCCTGGCACAGCCACTGCAGCAACTGATACACAGCAACACAGTGCCAAAACAGCACCCGGCCGCGTGAGGTTGCAGGGCAAATTTGCATGTTAATGAGCTGCCATTCAACATGGAAGGTGGGCTTCACAGGACCTGAATAAGACCACAGTTCTGTGGTATAGGAGATCCAACTGTGTTGCATTGCAATGGGAGTGAAAAAGTATTATGATCCATTTTTTTAACCAAAAATACAGTCAGTGCTCCTTAGTCCATATCTCCAGTCTTTTTTCTCCCTCTCTTCCTTACTTATACTAAGAAAAATATGTGTGCAGTAGCTCTAACCATGAGAAACTTTGATGGGCATGAGGTAAAATTTCAGAAGTTAACAGCAAATCTCATGTTAACTTCTGACAGTCATGCTTTCCACTGCTATCAGGGATGATTTAGATTTAAGTCTGGTGAAATTTCGTGATTTACCATGAGAAGCTTGAAGGAAGAGGTGGAGTGACAAAACGAAAGAGGTTGACCGGGTGAAGGAAATACAAGAGAATGTGTTTGCCTTTGATCTGACATAAATCTCTGCTGCTGCCACAAGAAACAGCCCCACCTCAAACAAAAAATGCCAAAGACAGGGAGTAGGGAGGAGAATTATTTAGAATAATGAATACCAGGATGTAAATTGGAGGGGAAATGATGCTAACTACGTGTATCGTGCAAATGAACAGCAATATCCACTAGGCTGTGGAACAGCTGTGGACTGTCCTTGGTGACCTGGGAACATTTTTTATGAGCAGTAAGCCTCTTTTTAACAGTTTAGTTTGTGTATAATTTATATTCATAAATGATACATTTTTGTTTTATAATTTATATTGACTTCTATATGCCACTGCAAGGTAACTGAGGTGCAGTCTCATGTTGCTGTGTAATGGCTGTGTCAGAGCTAGCAAGTTTACACCCTTATCCTCTAGTAACAGGTCATCCATTTCTGAAAGAGAGGAGATGGGCTGCCTAAAGACCTGTTTAGTTTTTGACAAACTTCTCCAAGAGGTCTGCATAAAGTGAGGGCTTCTGTCCACTGCCACTGTAATTCTTATATTCCCTAGGATTTGTTGTGTAAGGCTGTTGTTTCCGGAGAACTCTGTGTGCAGGCCCATATCCTGGACTGCATTAAAAGCAGCATGACCAGCAGGTCAAGGGAGGTGATTCTGCCCCTCTACTCTGCTCTGGTGAGACCCCACCTGGAGTGCTGCATCCAGCTCTAGGTTCCCCATCATAAGAAGGACATAGACCTGTTGGAGAGAGTCCAGAGGAGGCCACAAAGATGTCTGGAGAACCTCTCCTACGAAGAACCTGTGAACCTGTGAACTAGGGTTGTTCAACCTGGAAAAGAGAAGGCTCCAGGAAGACCTTACAGCACCTTCCAGTACCTAGAGGGGTCTACAAGATGCGGGAGAGGGACTTTCTACAAGGGCATGTACTGATAGGATAAGTAACAATGGTTTTGAAAAGAAAGGGTAAGTTTAGATGAGATATAAGCTTTTGACTGTGAGGGTGGCGAGCCGCTGACACAGCTGCCCTGAGAAGTTGTGGATGTCCCATCCTTACGAACGTTCAAGGCCATGCTGGATGGGACTCTGTATATCCTGGTCTAGTGGAAGATGTCCCTGTCCATGGCAGGGAGTTTGACCTAGATGATCATTAAGGTCCCTTCCAGCCCAAACCATCCTGTGATTCCATGACATGATTATGGAAGAGTTCCTGTAAAACCTGATGATATTTTCTGTATTTGCTGCAATTTATGGCATAAGTTAGATTTTTTTTTTTTTGGCTTCATTAAGAGTATACCAAGTTATATTTAATTTATCTGAAAGCTGACTGCTATGGTATTGTCAAAATAACCTTCTTTTCTTTGTCAAACTTTGTCCTAATTCTGTGTTCATTCCTGGGGACTCGCTAGAGTGCCCTTTAAAAATGAAGGTGTAGGTCTTGGAAGAATTTGCACAATTCAGGAAGGAAAAATAATCAGGGTAGGAATTAATTTCCCGGGGATTTCTGATCCCACCTTAACCTCTGTACTATCACATAAAACACAGTACATTATGTGCTTAGCAGTGAAAACAGATAAGGGCTCCTTGTTCAACATCAACTGAGAAACAGCACTAATTGACAATCTCAACATGTTTCTCTTTGTAACCCTGTAATCTTCTAATTGCTGAGATACTGCCAGGATCCAACATATAGGCAGTTTTAGGACTGAAGCTCCAAAAAGGCAGAAGAAAATCAAGGCTGAGTCAGATTTTCTTACACTTAAAATTGTTTCTGAACAAACGGCTTCAAGCCCCTGGAGCGTGATGAGTTTAAATGCAGCAAAGGATACTGAATTTGGGGAATGCCCACACTTGCTCCCTCGTAGAATCCCTGGATGGTAGGAACTTATGTCTCATCTCAAAGCCTGTTCTTTACCTATCTGCATCTGTAAATTTATGTCTGGGTGACAGAAGACAGTCTGGTTTCTCCCTCTCCTTCCTGCACATCATTTAGAAGGGAGCTCTGGGTGCTGAGGGTAAGCCAGAGTCAGACCCCATCCTGCAGACCTGCTTGGCACTTCTCCTGCCCTTGTCTCCAGCAGTTGAATACTTAAATAAATAGACCTTCTCAGAGGCCCTCCTAAACACCAGTATTGAAACGCCACTGCTGAAAAGGACACCGTAAAAATTTGATTTGTCAAGTTTTAAAATACAAGGACATATTCATCCTTAAATTATGCTATGACCTGAGAGTTCTCTGGTTCAACCAGAGAATCTGGTCCTGAGAATACTGCAGGGGCAAGCAGCTCATGACAAGCCAAGAGCAACATGGATTTGTTTGCCTCCTTCCTTAATCCTAGAAGGTGGATAGCAGAAATCCATTGGAGACCTGATCCCAAACTCCTACATTTTCATATTGCTGAATAATGACCCATAATAGTAGTTACCGAGCTGGTCTTTCTCCATCAATTCCCCCTGTGGAGAGGAAGAAAGGCCTATTTATCCTTTAGGCTGTTTCCTTAACAGAACCAATAGATTCCAAAAGAACCAATCAATTCAGGATTCCTCCTGGTTTCTGTCCACTGTCCCCTAACACTGCATATTTATGGTACCTTCTGTTCCCTTCCACATCCCTTTCATCCCCTTTCCGTATCTACCTGTGGTGCACTATAGCATCCATACTATCTTGTGCTTCTTCCCTTCCCTCACCTCCTCCTTAGGGAGCAGCAAGCACAGCTTTCAGTGCTCTGCTTGCTGTCCCCTCTGATTTCCTATCTGTGCCTTTTTGATCCTGCCCCATAACCATTCCCTTTTTATCTTTGGTTCCCTCTATGATTATCTTTTTACTCCTTTACCCCTTTTCTCTGGAAAAAGGAGTCTTCTGCTTAGTCCTGCAGCCCAGGAAACCTATAATGCTTTACCAGGTCTGGGCTTAGTAGGCTTAGTAGTAAGTGCTTAGTAGGTACTGAGTGGGAAGCAATGCCTGTTGTGTGTAGCTGTCTTTTTGGCCAACTGTCAAAATTATTGTCAGAGAAAAGGCTTATGTTCCCCTCCCCAGAGTGGTGGGAACATGAACCCCTTTATCTTTCTATCTCAGTAGTAATTTTCATAAAAGGGTGTAGGAACAAACATCTTTGAGACTTTTGCCTTTCTGATAAATTTGTTGAAATGAGCCTGCAGGTGAGAGAGAGCACAGAGTGATTGTATAATCACCCATTTCCTAAGGGGAAAAAAAACCCCAAACCTGCTAAAATTAGTGCTGGGTGTTAATAACCTGGTAGACTAGGAGATTGATCCAAAAGCTTTGTTTTAGTCTCTGATCTGGACCTTCTTGCTGTGCAAGAGGTTGCACTATGCCTAAGCACGGGGCTTGCACTGAAGCCTGTGTATGCTACTCTCTGAGTTTGGGTGCAGTCACTTGTATGTGTTTATTCAAATCTCCCCATTCTTTAGCGGTTTCTTACAAGTTTAGCAGCTTGCCACTCCTTGTGATTGTGTAGATTCCCCTGTGTGGGTTTGGGGAGTTGGTGTGGATAATGAATCTTTCGTTATTGTACTTTGGAGCCTGCATCTTCTGGCTTTCATACAGAAGTTTGGGTTTCCTGGCTAAAATATATGGTGAAAATGCTAAGGGTATTTATAGTAGTAATGCAATCATTCACCTTGCAGATCATTTGAAATTAAATCTCTTAGTGTACTTAAATAACAGATATACTGCCTTATAAATCTCTGTATAAGTTTTATTAATAGTTGATTGCACTTGGATTCTATTATTTTTTCATCAGTACCTCACAGTGCTGTTCAGCATCCTACAATTTACAAAGAAAATTATCTAAAACAGCAAAACATTCTTGGCTCTTATTATAAACAAATCTGCAAAAAATAGCTGATGAATCACTACAGAGATTATGTCCAATGTGATGATTAATTGTACTGTATTTAGACAAATCAGTGTATGCTAGCACATGCTGTCTCTCCAAAGCCTGTAGCCCACAGGCATTTGTAATCTCAAGCTCCCTAAAACAGCCAAGCAATTTCAAAGTTTATTTTGTTATTCTGAAGCCTTTTGTCCTGTTCTGGCAGAGATCAAAACCAAAATAAAATCAGTAGTGAGGGTGCAGCTGGTGGAAATGTCTCTAAAGACTGGTATTGCTCAATCTATCAATTTTGTATACGAGTTTTGAAAGTATAGATAACTAAACCCAAATGCAGGGCTTTACTGTAACCACATTTTATTGCATCTCTAGCACAGACTGGCCTTTAATCCAGAGCAGGTCCTCCAACCTGTTCTCTGGCACAGCAGTGAGAGTTTTCTGTGGTTAGTATGTAATAAAAGCCAAGTCCATCAGCTGATCCCTCCCTCGCGTGTGTCCCTTTTGCAGCCTTGGGCAGCCAAAATACCTACCAGTCATCTGGGTTTGGGGCATAATTCAGCCAGACTGCGAAGAGCACAGAGCAGCATGCAGCAGCAATCAGCATCCTTTCATGATGACAAGCCAATTTCTTAATTCCCTGACTCTGAAAATAATGTGTGAATTTTAACATTAGTCTGAGACAGTCTTGCTCAAGGTTTTCCCAGAGCACCATACCTTTTGGTAAGGCAATGGCTGTGGTCACTGCAAAAGTTCAGCTTATGCCATGCCTGTCAGAGCTCTTTTCTATCCAACATTGTATCTCACTGCAGGTTTCTGCCTCTGTCTCACAACTTTTTCATTACTGTTCAACAGCAGTCTGGTGCAGGCTGGGATGCTGGCAAACATCTGACTCATTTCTTTTGTTTGATGTTTTTTTAAGCCGTGGTTTCCCAAGGATTTCCTATGTCTTCTAAGGGAAGTCCAGGCCTAATTAAGTTAAAACACTCAAGGACTTTTATGTGGGCAGAATTTCATCACCTTCAGGTTGCAAGTGGAGAGACTTAACCTTTGTCCTGAACATTTTTGTTCTGAGAATGAGCTATTCCTGTCCAGATGAAAATTGGCTCAGGATGCCTTCTTGTCTGACACTAATGTTGGGAATATGTGCATTTGCTTAAGAGCTAATTTACATGATAGTTTTATCATCTCCTCACTGTGGAGCAAGTTTCCCTCATAGCACCCAAACTAGAAGTTAATAAATGCCAAGAAAATAAAGAAAATGAAACAAAGCTTGAGTTTTGTTGCCATATTCACAGTCTAGTCTTGCAATTCACTGCACACTGGTACAGTGTCTTCATCCTATGTATTAAACCCTGAGCAAGTCTGACCATTGCAGTATGAGTAAATATTGAATAATGCTCCTAATACATTCCTCCCTTACCAAGGAATTATCTTTTCTATTAGAGAAAAATCCTTTTGGAGGACTGGTTGAGGAAAAGAAGGATTAAGCTGCAATATTTGTGTTGTGGGGAGGGGGGATGATTTTCAACTCCTGTCAATTTAGGAGCTTTTGAGGTCATTCTAGCTGTTTCTCTTTTCATCCACAGGAACATAAATGTACAGTCATTTTCTATCTCAGTTAGTAGGGGCAATTCATGTGAAACAAAGAGTGGTGTCCTTTTGCTTCATACTACTACATGTATCAGTGACCGAGTCTCATCATCTGTTCTGCTCTTTTGCAGCTTTTGACAGTATGATGTAAAGTTGGTAGGTATAATTGCTGACTTTTACTCATATATGACGAGTGTAAGGAGGCTGTTAATTGTATAACTATTAACAGGTAACTGAAGTCATAGGAGCACTGCCCAAATCCACAGCAGAGACTAAGACTGGTAAGGAACACATCACTGGCCAAATACGTTTTACGTGGAGTTTGATAAAGCAAAGGCATTGCTTGCATTTGATTGCATTGGATTTCTGGTTGACTTCATGTCCAGTGAAAGGAAGCAGCAATGGGCTCTAAAAGTGAGGCAAGACCATACCAGGAGGGTTGCAGAGCCACAGGAGCACTGGTAATTGCCAAGGAAAAGCTATTAGGAGAGGTAGGAAGACTTTTGGGCAGGAGGGAAGTAAGAAGAGATTTAGAGCTGTGAGAAAAGAAGTTGCATAATATTTTTCACTCCGCTCTGTGCTTTGGGAAATGAACATTCTCTGTAAATAAACAATAGTGCTTTAGAGATAGCACTGCTGGCTCCACTGTTATTTCAAAGGGGAGATAGGTCACAAGTCAGCATTGCTAACCAGGAATATAAAGGGGAGCACTACTTAGCCCTTTTAAAGAAGTAACCACTTCTTACATGAAAGGATTAAAGGCTATCTCTGTTTCCTAATAACTGGGACATGTTAAAACTAATTCCTTCCCAAATTTCTAAAAGAAACATAGAATCATGGAATAGTTTAGGTTGGAAGGGACCTTAAAGATCATCTGGTTCTAATTCCCCTGCCATAGGCAGGGACAGCTTCCACTAGATCAGGTTGCTCAAAGCCCCATCCACCCTGGCCTTGAACACTTCTAGGGTTGGGGAGTTGCCAGACTCTCTGGGCAGCCTGTGTCAGCTCCTCACCGCCCTCACAGTGAAGAATTTCTTACTATAATATCAAATCTAAACCTGTCCTCTTTCAGTTTGAAGTTATTATCCCTTGTCCCATCACTACATGTGCTTGTAAAAAAATATTAGTGTTATTCTAAAAAGCCATGACAAGTATCTAGCACAACTTCTTCTGGGCCACAAGTGCGCCATGTTTTCTTTGTCTCTGAAGTCTTTCTAAAACGAGCCTTGCAGTTAAGGGATTGTCTTCACTGTGGGACTTTCAGAATGCCATCTAATGGGCAAGATCTGACCAGTACTGAGGACCAGAGCAGGATTCTTCCCATGGCTCACATGGTATGTTGTGTAGCTTTAGAATTCCTGGAGTACTTTCATGAGTACAGTCAGGATAAAAACAGAAAAGAAGAGATAATGTCCGTGGCTTAGGGATGAGAAAAGATATTGTATGGTTTGGGTGAACATACTCAAGCCTTTCAATGGATTCTGCAATGACCTGCAGTTTGAGAGATCCTGCAGGCCAGTTTGGGGAGCCTGACTGGTTTTCTGACATCCAAGCAGAAATACTGTCTTAGTAACAAATTAAGAAGCTGTAACTCCCCTTGAAGTGTTCTGGACATTTACAGACATGCTCGGTGGCACAACAAAATCTAGTCTGGCTTCTACCTTAAGTAAAGACAGCTGTAGTGAAACCTGTTATGTTAAGAGACTAAATAGGAGACTGCACCTCTGAAACCTTAATGAACGTAGGTTGAAGCACTGTCAGCTCTTAATTATGCCCCACAAAGCTAACAGTTCTCTGAAGGTTATTATTTAACCAGAAATAGTGGTACAGTGCCTAGGTTCTGGATTGAAATTGCTAGGGCAGTTAATTTTTACTAGACTCTATTTCTTTATCCCCATGCATGACTGAACCTATGTAGAATGGGAAGTTCCTGGGCACAGGTGAGTTTTCTGGTCTGGAAAAACAGGTTGTGTCTCTGCTCTACACAATGCCCACGTTATGTGACTTGATCAAAATTATTTACATTTTTAGCATTTTATTTTAGTTGAATCTTTGTTATTGAGTCCCAAGGAAATTAAAGGAAAAATGCTTCATTTCTTTTTGTTTCCTTGAAGCAATTTATCAACTGCAATCCCAAGAGAGATGAGGAAGGCATGATGATAAAGGCAAAATCTGTTGCTGATTTTTCATACCTCCTTCTGAATGCTCAGGCTGCATCATTTCCACAGAAATGGATGTTTATTTACTACTGATCCACATAGACCTGTTTCCCTTAGTATTCAGAGTTCTACCTTGCTGCTCTCAAAGACACAAATAAACTTTTGCTCCTGTTACCTCTCCCATAATCATAGAAGCATAGAATGGTTTGTGTCAGAAAGGATGTTAGAGGGCATCTAGTTCAACACCCCTGCCATGCGCAAGGTCACCTTCCACTAGACCAACTTGCTCAAGGCCATCCAACCTGGCCTTGAACACCTCCACGGATGGGGCATCAACAGCTTCTCTGGGAAACCTGTTCCAGTGCCTCATGACCCTCATAGTAAAGAATCTGTGTGTTCTTGAGAGAAACCTGGCTGCTACTCTTCCCTGTTCAGTCATCAGCAAAGCTTTTGCCGAGTTCAGTTTGTGGAGCTTGTCTCTTCCTTCTACCTGCCTTGAAGAAGAGATTTAGGGAAGATTAACTGTCTGCCAATTTGGGGCGTGTTATTTTAACAAGTTTGACAGCTCATCTCTGTAGGCAATGGTTGTCATCAGGAGGGAAAGCACAACTCTCCTGGGAATCATACAAAATGAGGACATACCTGTGATGCCTGACTCTAAAGTCTGATGTGTGTCTGTTTCCCTTAAAAATACTGAGTTCTCTCAACTGCTTGTCGGTTGGTCATTGCACAGGCTTCCAGCTCACTAATACCAGGATCCCCTTCTGAATGCTGCAACACTTAATGGGAGTCCACAAAGCCTCAACCAGTTTCAGGAATGTGCTTCAGCTGGATGCCTGAAGGCATTGGAAACTTCTGTGTTTCATTGAAACTGAGCTCTTTGCTCTCAGATTCAGCAGTTTTGAAATAAGGGGGTTGCTTAGGTACATGCTCACTTCCTGATGTGGTTGTATCAGTGAGAAAGGTCACTTTCCCCAGATGGATCACCATTTCTGCTCCTGAAGGTTTCCCTTACAAAGCTGGCAGTGCCATCAGGGTGTTATTTGTTAGTCTAAATTAAGCCATCTGATATTGCCTGAAGTAAAGTAAGGGGCAGTTAACATAAAATACATAATATTAAGGAAGGGAACACAGATTCTGGCAGGGGAGTCTCCCCATGCTTGGTTCTTGGTCACCAGCCTGGCTATCTAAGCCAAGCCAATCCAATGAAAGCCATGAGAGGCCCATTCCCAAGGAGTGTAGTGAGAGCAGTCATCAGATTTTGGATGACCCAGGCTGAACTCTTTCTATTGGCAGATCTGGAGCAGGGATTGGAGAGCAGCCCACTGACCTCCTGATACAAGGGTCAGAGTAAAGGGGCAGTGGGTATCTGCCCCTCTCCACTTTGTATGAAACAACTCAGAACACGGAATGTCTTTCAAATGTTAAATAGCTGCTGGACTCCCTTCAGCATTGAAGAGATGTGAATATATGAGACACACAGCTAGACACTTAAGGAATACATATATGTCTTTATTATGTATAGAAAATGTTACCTTAAAATAATGCCATTTTATAAGCATATCACAATTTGCAGTATCTGCAATTATGTTTCTGAATTTAATTTTAATTCCCAATTAATAAGTACTTCCTAAACGTAGATGCCAGCAGTACAGTACTCCCTTTTTATGAAGATTGACATCCGTGAATGCTGCCTTTGAGACTGGCCATGTGTATGTGATTAGTTCATTGGTTACTGGCACAGTGTTAAAGAATTACGCTGAATAAATGAACCGTTATTTTGTGGTTTTGCCTTTCTGAACTGTCTGCATGATTGTGACTTGATCAGTGTTGAAGTCAACACCTATATTTTTCTTCTTTTCAAAGTAAAGGGCATTTTCATTTGGAATCCCACAGTTGACTGTGGGAACATATCTGCCCCCTATGAGAGTCATGTGAGATAAGCCCTTGCCAGAGTAAGTAGCCCAATTACATTTGATTATCCATCACTTACATGGACTTACAATGGAAGTTGTTGTCAAGCTACTTTTACCTAATATTTCACATTAGAATTCCAAACTGTGACCAGATATGAACTTTCTGGGGCTGAGCAATAGTTGAGAGGTGCAAACAGAAAAAATGCATCTCTGCATTTTTCCAAGCGTTGCTAATCACTGGCACAACTCCTGCTTTTGTGAGCAGATAACAAGGCAAGAAAAATTGATGCCTCCTCCTGCCAAGGGGAGTCCTGGAGTTAGAGCCCTTGGTTTGTGCTCATTAGACAGCAGCATAAGCAATTTTCCCTGAGACAAGTATGGCAGACGTTGCTTCTTTTGGGGTTAGCGCAGCCTAAAAGGAACTTAAAAAAAATCCCAAAATATCACAGCAGAGATCTGTCAATCTAAATAATACTGTCCAGTTATTGGAAGAATCCCTGATAAGGGTACTATTTTTGGTAACACAGCAAAGACGCAAAAAAAAAAATCAAACCAGAAGTCTAAAACATGTTTGAAGAGTGATCTCTTCTAGCTCCAATTTCATTTAAAAATAAGGCATCTTTCTTTAAACCTGAAGACCTTTATATTGAGAAGTGATACCCTTAGTGCAGTCAGGTATGCTGTTGTTCATGTAAACACTTCATACAGAAGTTACATCCAAACACTGAGTTTTCTGTTCCACTTCTCATAATTTTTTCAAGGTTTTCATTTGGTGAATGTCAAAAACTGGGATCAGATATTCATGAAAAAAAAAAAAAAAGAAGCAGTGTTGCACGGCCAGATTTGGCTTGATCAAAGTAAATGCCATGGCAGGTATTGATCTAGTCAGATGCAATTGGAGTTCTGTTGACTACAGAGGGAACTCAAAATACCTAGCTCTGACCTTGTTAGCTGAGTGAGAAGGATAATGCTTTCACTGTTTGAATGGCCAGCTATAAGCTCCTCAGGAAAGAACGGTGAAACAGGGCCTATGGCAAAATCACCAGCTGCTCCTGTTTTATCAGAATTGGTTTAACTAGAAGACTCTTCTGCACTAAGGCAGAGTTTTCTCCACAAAGTAAATAGGTTTCACAAGGGTTAAATGTACGACGCTGGTGGCTGCTGAGTGAAGTTGCCATTAAGGGTCTTGAGCCTTGAGGTTTGAAAATGAGAAGTTACCTTGCTATTACAGAATCAGAATACTTCTGAGTTGGAAGGGACCCACAAGGATCATTGAGTCCATCTCCTAAGTGAATGCCTACACAGGGGCTGAACCCACAACCCTAGTGCCATGAACACCATGTTTTATCTGTCTGAGCTAATCTCAGGGTCATGTCATATTCTTTTATTTTTTTATTCTTACATAACCTAAACCCCTATCCCATCATCCCATTATCTAGACCATGTCACGGAGTTCCTCATCCNAGGCCATGATGTCATTGGATTACCAGTGTCGTGACATCTCATTTTTGTATCAGAGAGCGTTGTTTTGTGCTCAGGAGCTCATTTCCCTGCATTTTGTTTTATTACTTGGGGCTGTTTTACCTTGGAGTTACTAATTTTTATTACAAGGCTTAATTTTCTTCTTTCTTTTTTTTTTTTCTCTTCTTTCTTAGGGGATTGTTTATCACCATTCATGACAAAGGCCATATTGCAACAATGCTAAACTCCTGGCCTGAAGAAAATATTAAGGTATGTAACATGTCTTCTGAGGACTGGGAAATTACAGGGAGTTGGGTACAAAATGGTATTTTTAATGGAACTCTTGGCATAATTTACGGAATTGGCTATTTAAAAGAACAAGCAAAGAATTATTCCCTTCCTCAGAGAATTCTTATGCTGGACTTCAGTTCAGATTCAGTTTCCAGTCCACTTGGGACTTCAGAGACTCTGTCATCTGTATGAAGTCAAGAACAACATTTTCAAAGCTAGCAGAATCTTGTCAAAAAAAAAAAAAGGGCATGACAATAAATTTGTACAGAGTAGGTGTCCTAGTGAAAAAATAAGATATGTCTGTTGAGGAACTGTGTGGCTAATTTGTAACTGGTTAGATGTACCAAAGTTCTTAAAGGTATCTCTGTAACCAGCGGCTGTAGGACTCCTTTGCAAATCCAGTGAGTCATGCAGCATCAAGAACGCTGGCAACTCTGCAAATCATGTTTGATATCCAGCAGCTGAAAATATTACTGACACCTCACCCAAAATTTATTCTTGTGAAGTGTTTTTCACTAGAGTTTGGGACTGGGCAAGTCCCTGGCATGAAACAGAGTCAACACTTAAGGCAGATTTTGCCAGTCACCTCACCTCCTCCTATCAGTCTGAAAGTACATGTGCCTGGGAATTTCCCTGGCTATTGACAGAGCTTTGGTCCCCTATCAGTCATCTGCTTCTTCCAGGAAGAAAGGTTTGGCAGCTGAGAAAATCTTGCAAGCATTTTCCATTTCTAAGGGGCAGGGGGGAAGAAAATGTAACATGTTTTTAGAAAAAGTGATTGCATTCATGTAACATTGTCTTTGGAACCATGGAAAAGAGATGCAGACTGGGTATTTTGTCCTTGCTGTGTCCAAAGATCTCAGTATTTCCATTTTTTTCCGATTCAGGATCGTGAGCAGAACTCATTATGGCTAATAGATATGTTTATACAGATGGGGAACCTGGCATAGAACGTCCAGAGACTGTTGTTGAAAGAGCTCTCTCTGGCACCCAAAACAGACCATAGGAAGGGCAGTGGTCCGTGAAAGAGATTCAGACTATCTGCTTTCCAGATTTACCAGACTACAAAGGCAGCTAATTTTATCAGTACAGCTCCCTGTACGTTTGTGCACAGACTTCTCCATGCCTGAACTGGTAGGTACTAAAACACTTGAGATTTTGAGATAAGTAAAGAGGCACATGGACTGCACCTAAGTCCCTGGAGGAACCTGGTTTTTTTTAAAAGGCTGAACACTACCACCTGTAAGTCGCATTAAAGACAGAGCAGAAATACCTGGAGGTACTGCCCACATTTTTCTCTGTGTCTCATTAGAGTTTCATGGCAACAGTATTCACTGTAGAAAAGAGAAATCTGGGCCATAACCCTGGATCCTCTGCCTGGAAGAGCTAGAAGGGTGCTGGTTCACTGCTTAGCTTTGCAAAGCCTAGCCAACCTCTAATGAGCTCCACTTTTGCTCTTCCTGTCAAAGCTGGGCTGCCCTGAAAGATTCGTAAGAGAGCCACAAATAAATGTGAATCCAGTTTCTCCTCCCTGTTACAAAGATTAATGGATGTCTCCCATGCTATATATTCTGTTCCAATACATTTTTCCGTATTGCCTTGAGTATCTTTGCCACCTATAGACTGCAGCGTACCTAAGACTGAAAAAAAATTTCTCTCTCTGATAGACATCTGAGTGCTCTTAGGAGATTTTCAGGTTTGCCTGAGAACACTTATTTGTTTGGATGAAAGGAGATCAGTGCTCCAGAGAAATATCTTGAATCATTAGAACTTTTTTTTTTTAATATTCTCTGCATAATTTGAATACTATTCCCTTGCATCTAATTTCTGGGTAAACCTGTAGCACTGCCTGTGCTTGCTGCTTTCCCTATTCCCGCCTGAGCCTTTCAGTCCAAATCACGTCCTCGGGGTGTGGTGACGAAGTGAGTGCACACCCAAAACCAGATGGAGTCCACCCAAAAGGAGACTTTCTCATTGCTAACACTTCACATTGACTCAGAAGGAAAATAAAATAGAAAAACATTCAAAAATTGATGGGATGTGTGTAAAGAAAAGTTGTTATCAGAGCTTTTGGGACAATGCTGAAAGTTGAAGTTTATTATTGAATTCACAGCTTTTCTCCCACAGCTTTTTCTCCCTCCTATGCATACTGGATTTCGGAACTGCCCCAAAGTGTGCCTGACCCTGGGACAAATCCAACAAACAGAATAGTGAACCTAAAATTTGGGAAGTTTAGTCATATCTGCTTGGTCATTTGCCTACTTAGGTCTCGACGTACAGAGTGGATTGAACAGCTCAATTACCTTTCTCACAGTCAGGGGGACCAGGGGCAAAAGTACTCAGTTACGATGAATTTTGTTTTGTTTATCTAATATTGGCTACTCCACAGCTACTCTACAACTGTGTGAAGACATGAGTTTGTTTCTTCCACAGATGTAGTTCATAAGCACAAATATTTTTTCTTCCAGGAAAAAGAGATGAAAAAATCAGGGCCAGATATCTTTTGTGATGCTTCTTGTTATACAGCTCAGGATGCACAAAAAGCCATACTGGTTGATTTCTGCTACAAGCAAATTTAGGTGTTGGCAAGCAGAACTGCAGCTCTCTCCCACTGTGAGCAGCTACCCGTCAACAACATTTTTGCTACCCTCAGAAATGAACAGTCCCCAGCTAGTTAACATGATGTTGTGTAGAAGGAGCAAATATCCATTGCAAAATGCATTTGCAAAATGGCATTACTGTGAAAACAGTGGAGTTGGTTTTGCTTCTAGAGCCTTGGGAACCCCATATAACAATCTTTTTTGATTTTTCTTAGGCTATTGTGGTCACAGATGGAGAGAGGATTCTTGGTTTAGGAGATCTAGGAAGTTATGGCATGGGTATCCCAGTTGGGAAGCTTGCTTTGTACACAGCTTGTGGTGGAGTTCACCCACAACAGTGCCTCCCTGTCCTTCTGGATGTTGGCACAGACAATGAGGTAAGACTGTTCTTCATAAATCTGACATGAGGGGAGAAAGCATTGAGATTAACTGAAGCCAGTTCCCTAAATGTGGAGGCAAAGCTGGAGACATCCAAGATGAGACGATGGTTAGACTAACACTGCAGTGAAGTGAGAAGGTTTAATTCTTTTGATGCACCAGAAACTTTTGCTCTTACGGGGAACTGAAATAAACACTAAATAGACTCATGGTCACTCATGGTGAGAAGAATTCAGAGCTGAAGGGTCAGCTCCACCTTTCAGCATGGCAAGGTGAGTTGGCAGGCTTTGTACAGGAAGTAACTACAGATTTGTTCTTCCTCTGGTAATTATGATCAAACAGGCAGATATTCATGTCTGTGTAGAGGTGACTGTATTCCAGAAATGGAGAATCCCTGGTGAGTGGTTTGGGAATGATTAATTTCACTGTTTTGTCAGATTGCACATGTTACTGCACATGATAACCAGGCAAGAGGACTCCATCTGTTTGTAGATTTTTGCCTTATTACTCTGGCTCAGAAAGGCCACAGTGAAACATTTCAGCAATGCCAGAATGGACATCTGTGAGGATGTCTTTTTTAAAAATTAATATACTATAGCTGTTTGTGATGGCCTGGGCTTGTCCATTTTTGTAAAATGTATTTGTGCCTCACATGACCCCAAGTAAACCAAAGACAGGTTTCTTGAGAGAAATAACAAATCTAGAGTATAAGAACTTTGATTTTGTGCATAAAAATGAATTAATGGGGATATTTTCAGACGTCAGTGTCACTGAAAGCAAAATTTTCTGCACCTCTTTCACTTCAGCCCCAAATGTCTCACCCTAGACACTTGAAAAGAACGAAAGAATGCAAAATCAGCAGCCATGGATGACATCTGAGATTCCAAATTACCTCTTTGGTCTCTGGTTCCAGGATTATGTTATCCCTTTGGCACAATGGTCTGTCATGGACATATGAAATATAGAGTGTGATCAGCTCAGCCTGATCCACAGTTTTTCCTGAAAAGGAGTAACCCTGAGTTTGAATCCTCTTAGGCTAAAGCAAGAATTAAGTCTCAGTCTCTCACTTCTTGGGGTCTCCAGTCAGTACGGCACTGTACTTGACTTTGGATCCACCATCTCTTCGTTCTCCTCCGTACTGATCTGCACACCACTAGTTCTGGCATGCTCTGAGCCCCACAGCTGGAGTTTTCCCCAGAGGGACCTGGGTGAAAGTGCTGCCCTTCCCATGGGAAGCTTCTAATTGTGCTGACCATCTGTTTCTATCTCAACATCTAGGAGACAGTAAAATTGAAAGTTACACCAATGATTTTTAGGGCTCTCCAAGGGTCAGGTGGCATCACAGAATTGGTATTGGGTACTTTTCTTCTGCCCAAGATCAGATGTAACTTATGCGTCTAAGAGCTTTTCTATTGAGGTAATTTCCACATCTAAGATTAAGATACAGAAGCTGCTGTTTTCCAGCAATATGAACAATATATTTCCCCACAATATAAATAATTTATATATTTATTTAATGGCTTTTTTTGTGTGCATAAACCCAGATTAATTGAACTCTAAGCACACCCTAGCATATCCTGCCCCACAGATAAATTCAGGTAGAATGCAGGAAGTATAGTAGTCATGTTATATTTTTAGCTTCAGTTGCCAACCTATCTTTCTGACACTCTGTAATATGTACATTGTATATGCTTTCAGAAAATCAGTCTTTTTTTCTGAGCTTGGTAGATCTCAGTTTGCCTGTGGGAGAATTTTTTACTCCATTAACAAGCCCCAGAGCACATGGTAGGAGTGCAATCAGTGTAGGAGCAATCAGTGAAGGAATGCAAGGAGACCTCATTTCCATTTCATGGCCCTGAAGAGTTAATGTATCAAACTCAGAGGAAGACCTCTTTCATCTTTCTTTCTAAGGGAAAACAGCTGTGGCTGTAAAAACAGATCTGATATTAACATACCTGCCAATACTTAGAGCCATATGGCTGCAGGACAATAGGTTTGAGATGGCTCATCCCCCTCTCATGTGGATGATTCAGTTCCTGAAATTAGAAGGGAAGTAGAGTTCCTTTGCTGTGACTCACAGAAATGTTGGCAATATTCTGGCCACTGATTTTGGTCAGTTCTGTGCTGTCAACTTAAATGCTTAAATGACATGTGTCATTTCAAGTTACTTGAGGGGACCTTCATTGCTTGAAGCACTGTTTACAGCTTTCCTGGTAACCGAAGTGCAAAATTAAGAACTGAATCCATAGTGAACACTCCCCACACAAGGTCAGTTTTAGTCACTGGGAGTGAGGCACCTTGGCAGAGAGCCTTTGGTAGAGCTCTTCTGGGGATGTAGAGCTCCATTTCCTATGGCAGTCAAGTGTTACATCCCTCTGACTTTATTTACCCAGAAAGGTAGTCCATAACTTCCTATGGAAATGCTTTGGTAGGCTAGGACATAAATCTCCATCCATCCATGAAAGAGAAGATGCCAACAGAATTGCTTTGTGTCCTAGGCTCTCCTGAGGGATCCACTCTATATTGGACTGAAACACAAGAGGGTTCGTGGGGAGCAGTACGACGAACTGATTGATGAGTTTATGCAGGCAGTTACCAACAAGTAAGTGGGGTTTTATACATGGCTCCTCCAGGCTGCTTCCATTTAAGAACAAATGTTGCAACTCATGAAATAAACATTACTATAATTGATCATCTGAGCAAAGGAAAGTCATTTCAATGCAAGTAGCCTGGGTGGTCTGCAAATGACTCTATGCTTGAGCACTCCATGTCAAAAATATTTGTCTTCAGAGAACTGAAATTGGACTGATTATTTATAACCGTTTCCTGTCCATATAGGCCAGAGGTGTCAAACATATGTCCTGTATCTGGCCTCCATCATGCATTTATAAGCCTCATTCAGCATAGTCAGAACCTAAAGTTTGGGTTGTTTACATTTCATAAAGGAAGTTTCTAGCTCTCACCATTGTGAAAGAAATCATCTAAATGGAAATGGTATGTTCCTTCACATAGCATGGAGTCTGCCTGTCTATTGCTTTGTCTAAAATAGGAACTTCTTTGCTGGCACTGAGATCTGTGAAGTGAGAAGACCAGTATTAAAAGCATTGTCCTGTTAATGGTGGTGCAGACTAACTGCATATTTCCATTCTTACTAACTGGGATAGAGGGTTTCTGATGTATCAGTGAGTTTAATTTTGGAAGAGCAGAACAACAACCTCAACCCTGTATGCACACCTCTCTCTGAAAATTTAAAAAAAACCAATGTGTTAAAACCTCTGTGACTGTCTGGAGAGCTTACCATAAGAAGGAAAGTGAGGACAACTGTTAAAGAAAAAAGAATAATACAGTAAACCCTCACCTCTTTGTGCCTCAAGTTTGGGGGCTTCACCTCTTCGCAGTTTTTTTTCCAGCAAAGATGCCATAGACTTCCCTCGATTCTTCACGGGGTTTTTCCGTGTGCGCATGTGCAGAGTGCCTCTGCCACACCAGGGGGTGGGACTGGCCCACACTGGGGGGGACAGGGAGGGTGCTGCATCTCCACTTATGCCAGGCACAGCCCTGGGGTCACCCCCACCTTGCCACTTGTGCCTGTGCAGCCCTGGGGCTGCCCTCGCCTCGCTGCTTGTGGCTGCACAGCCCCAAGGCTGCCCCCACCTTGCTGCATGTGCCCATGCAGCCCTGGGAGGGACCTGTCCCCCTGTGCCCTCCCACACTGTGCCAGAGAGGGGCAGAGAATATCTCCTTTGCTCCCTTGTCCTGTCACATGGTGCAGGGAGGTGCCGGGAATGCCCTCAGCACTCTGGGGCTGGGGGGCAGGGGGGCAATGGGTGGGGTTTATTTGCATATATATCAGTCGCTCTTCACATAATTCGGCTTTTGCGGTATTTCCCTGGTCCTGAACCCCTGCAAAATTCAAGGGATTACTGTATTTGAAAAGCTCTTAGCCCCTAAGGAGGTTTTCCTGCCTTTCCTAAAGCAGCAGATGATATTAATAAGGAGCAGCAGAGAGCTGCAGCCTGTGCTTGATTACCAGGCTGCTGCCAATCTGTATGGTCTTTTCTTCACAGCTGAAGGAGCTGTGTTTGATCTTCACTCTGTGTCTCCTGGCTACTGGAGTGTGTGTGTGTTCCTGCAGAAATGGAAGGGAGTGGGTGGTACATGTGTCATCAGCATGCAGTTCATCCTGTCTCCTTGGAGGTAGGAGACATCATGACTAGCACCTACCATCCACTAAGAAGCGTGTCTTGCGCACCGTCTGACTGCCCAGCTGGCTGTGGGTGGAGGGATGTAGCAAATAGGGGCAGAAATGCAGAGAACCATTCAGTCACAACTGATGAACCAAATTTTGAGGAGGATGAGTGGAGAATTGCAGCATCTGTGCAGTGTTGTGCTATACACTGTGCCCATCCAGTGCTGCTGTTAGTCAGGAGTCTCTCCTCTGCTTTCAGCAGCATGATGTAGACATGTGCCACGTGCATCAGCCTGCCCAGCTGCGACTGCCCATTTGCCATCAGCCAGTGCTATAGCCCCTGTATCTGTGAATATGAATACAGCAACACCGCCTTGCCTGTTGGATTAAAAATACCTACAGGTGACTGCAGAGAGGAGAATTCTGTTTGTGTTGTGGTTTGTTCTTCTTTATATTTGATAAAAAGCTTGAATGAAATGCCATTTGATTGCAGTGTATCCTTGTGTTAGACGCTTGAGGGTTATCTAGTGGGAAAAATTCTCAGAGCCTAGAAAACTGCGAAACATAACTAGGAAATCACAAGACATTCTACATGTAGAAAATATTTAAGAGTCATCAGGGTTGGCTTGTGGGGTTTCTGTTTGTTTCGACTGTAGTCACTAATTATTTCTTCAAGGAAACTATCCCACTTCCTTCTGACCAGACACCACAGGGATATCACAGTGTTGGTGTTGATGATAGAATGGGAACAATAGAATGAGAACACAGATGATGGTCTCAGCCATCATAAATTTGGCTCTGAGATTTATGCTTGTGGTGTTAAATGCAAAGCTCATTGCACCCACTATTCTTGTGATGTCAGTGAAAAGGCCAGAAAGACAATTTGCCTTTTCTGTGCTTGTTGTTGGAGGGGAAGGATTGGCTGTCATTTCCCTGTGTTTAGTTTACATGAGCTAATCTTCACATTGAAGGGAGAAGACTACACAACAATGAACTCTTATCTTGTGAGGAGGTGATGTAATGTCTAATGCTTTCATCCAAGTACTGGGAATCAAGTTCCTGGGGCCGCTATCCCAGCTTTTCGATTTCTCTTAGCCAGGATGAATTGCTTGAAGACAGAAAACCCCCCTAAAGTTCCCAACAAAGTGTGGCTGGGAATTTCTGCTTTGCACTTCTCCTTTCACATCTGTAAAGTATTTGTTGATCCTTGAGTGAGTGGAACCACTACCCTATATTATCATCCTGACCACCAGTATACTTTAAAGCACTGTTGGAGTATGATCCTCTGTAAGCTCTGGGATGGTGAATAATCCTGCTATCAGCCTGAGTTTGGCAAACTTCTATAAAACGGATTCATTTGATCTCAAATTTCCACTGGAATAACTGGATTCAACCCAGTAGGAGCTCTCGCTTCTGTTACAAAAGGAAGCAGTAATTACTCTGAAGTTCAAGAACATGCTGCTTTATTGTACTCTGCTTCCACTTATGAAGAAATCTGTGAGTATGAGCTGCTGCGATCCCTTATGCAGGTCTGTAATGTCAAATGCAAATTTGACTATGTGGGGGAGAATCTTTTGGGTGCCAGAAATCCCTTGCAATTTGGAGGTTTCCTTTTCCTTGATGGTCATGCAGAAATTCTGTCTGCTTCCTGAGGGAACTTCAACTTCCCATGGAAACCATTTGTCAGTTCCTCTGCAGGAGTACCTCCCACCCTGTCAAATCACTGCTGGCTCAAGGGACATTTGTCACTGAAGTGGAATATGTCAGAGCCCACAAAAAAAGCCAGGGGAGTGAAGATTTAATCTTCTAATGGAACAATAATTTCAAACAGATGTCAAATTTCTATTGTTGATCATACAGTCAGTAGAAAGGGCTCCTGGTCTCATAATAGCCACCTAGTAATGAAACAAGGAGTGCATCAGAAGCTTCAGAGTTAGCACTTGCTGTATTTTGAAATACACAGAAGTGTGACTTCTGGACAATTTTAGAAAGAAAAGTCCTTTCCAAAACAGCTGGATAAATGTCTGTGTTTTCCTGCTGCCTAGACCTCCATTCATTACTCTTTCACATAATACATATGAAAGCTCTTTAAAAAGTGCTCTAAACTATTAATTTTGCTCCTCTTCTGTGATTCTTGGGAGGCAACTACATGCAAAATTTGGCCCATTAGGTGTGAAAGAAGCAGCTTGACAAATTGCTTTTTTCTCACAATGAAAAATACGCTTCACATGGAAAAATGCACTGCTTCAGTTCTCTCCCTGCTCAGTTACTGTGGCAAAGGACAATTTGGTCTTAAACTGGTGCTTTTCTGTAGGCTGAAGTAAATATTCACCTGAAGTGTCCAGGGGTCATAATAAACCACAGAATTTCTGGGTCCCCACTATATGAGCAAATTAAGGTTGAAATCAAAATGCTATGAGAAGTGTGTGTTGCTGAGGCTTGTTCTCTGGGCTCTGAAGGACTTCAGCCCAGCATCTACATGTATTAATCCCCAGACTTGCTTTCAAAGCAAATTTTTTCCCTCCTTCTCCTTTGTTCCTAAACTGAAAACTAGTTCCATATCTGTCCTATTCCATTCACTCCTTCTGTAGCTTTCATAATACAGTTACAATACACCCTGGTGGTTCCAAGGGCCCAGATGTGTTGACGGATGGCCTATCCTGGAGCTCCAGCCTCTATTTTGAGCTGTAGCCTCAGTCACTTGCTAGCAGATGCAGACCATGCAGCCTAAGACTCTACAAGATGCAGTTCCCCAAGCCAGCAAACTGTGTTGCAGAAGCCTCATTAACCTGGCATAACTTCATTCCCTTTCCCTTTCCTGCTTATTAACAGAGTGAGCAGGGAAACAGAAGCTTTCTACCAGCCCGTGCCATAAGGCAGAGCACAGAAGGTATCTGGAGATCAACCACTCAATTTCTCAAAATAAGAAAAGAAAGAAAATAACTTTGCTGAATTTATTTTTCGTTGTGCTTGCTTTGTACCTGATTTCACTTTGCCTCGTCCCTTCTCATTACTTTTGCCCACAGACATACCAAGTCAGGTCTCGTGTACAGAATCTGCTTGAAAAGAAGCCACCTCTGTTTCAGCAGTTCTCCAGGGTCATGGATCACAAATTCACCAGCACTTTTCAGAAACAAAATCACCAGTACTGATGTCCCTATGTAATTTCTTCACATTCTGTAGTTAACTTGGTTAATTGATCCTGAAAGATTAGATTTAAGTTTCTAGACACCAGTTTCTAAGCACCAATGATCTCAACAAAGCCCTCACATCTGCATGTCTTTTAGGAGACCTGCACACCATCACTGGTGTCACGGCAGGGCTGGTGGTGTAGGCTAACTCCAGCCCCCACAGGAACACAAGATGGATATTCTCCTTGGCCATCTACCCCAGTTACCGTGGCCAGAGGGGCTCTGACACCTTCCATAAGGGAGAAGTTATGGTAGTGAGAAGAGCCACCTAAGTGGTCTGTTATCCCGGCGTGATGTGGGATGAGCTCATCAGCCAGCATTTGTAATCTGCTTTTAGCCAGCATTTGTGATCTGGTTTTAGCCACTGGATGATACATTAAGTCAAAAAACAATATTTAGGTTTCATTAGCTTGAGTTTCTGCTACTGAGGAATGATTGAGCTCCAGATGTGCTGCAGCAGGATCACTGTTTTAGTGGACTTTTATTACCTTGTGTTAGAGTTACAGATGTCACAAAGCCCTTTGCTCAAGGCTTTTTGTGTGTGCTTTTCTACCGAAAACAGATTTACCACAGTAGTTTCTAAATGATGCAGCTGAAGAACCTCTATTTAGGCAGGTGGTGACATTCCATTCCTTGTTGTCTGTAAGAGCGTGGCTCAAGGCTACATTTGAGGGTCAGCATTAATATGGCTGCATCTCCTTGTTATGCCCTGTTCCTAATAAGATTTGTACCTCCAACTGCAGTCCTTCATCAGCCCCACTGCATATGACTAAGAATAGCCATCTTTGGCATGTCTTCCAGCTTCCAGTAATGTATGATTCTGGGATTTCCTGATACCTATCACTGTACTTCAAGGGTCACTTTAATTGATGTAGCACTCAGTGAATTCACAGCAGCCCCTGGGCCTCAGAGCATGGTAACTATGTTTATGTTCCTTTTGATGAAGTCCAGGACACCGTTGGCTTTCTGGGCTGCCAGCACATGCTGTTGGCTCACATTTAGTTCTTTTCCAGCAATGCCACAAGTCTTTCTCTGCAGGGCTGCTCTCAGGTGGTCTCTTGAGAAGGTGCATGACCAAGCTGACCCCTAAACTGTGGCCAGGTATTGTATGGCAGAGTACTGCTGGTCTGACTAGAAGCCTGCCAAGGATTATGTTAGCAATTTAACAGAAAGATTGGCCTCAAGACACTGGCCAGACTCAGGTGTTAGTGTTGTTTTACTTGCTAGAGTGGACGGCGTTTTTCCAATGCTAAATGCTGATCACTTGCCAAGCATGATACTTTTCTGATGATGGGCTTCTTTACAGAAAATGCAATTTTTCTTAGAAATCTAAACTTTGGTTGGTGGTGTGCTGAGCAGCAATAAGAAAATCTCAAGGACAAGGGCAAGGACAATTTGGTTCTTCTCTGCCTTGTTTGGCCTAAGACTATAAGTAGGAGTTGCAGCCCCTCAAAGCAGATTCCTTGCATCACGAATGACTGAAAGCAGTGCTGTAAAATATTAAATTCAGGCATGGACTGGAACTTCCTTCTTGTGATTTTTTCCATAAAGGAACTGGAACTTTTTGCATTTTTTTTTCATGTATGTAGGAATATATTATACTCCCTGCTCATTGTCAAAAAAATTGCCCTTTTGATACTGGTCAACAAAGGTTCTGCACAGGTCCTTAGGGACCAGACAAGTTCTGACTTGTACAGTTTTGTTCAGATGCTTCTCAAATGGTAACTGCTGCCTCGTGAATTTTTTCCTCTCTGACCTCATGGCTTATAGTGAGTTTGAATGAACTCAAAAAGGTGCACACAAATGAGGATGAAAGGATAAAGTTGCATAATGAGATTGTTTAGGCAACTGAGAAGTCTTTTGAATAAAGGAGATAATAGCAATGACATCAGGAAAGCATCTGCCTCCTTCTTCCTCCTTTGTTCCTCACGTTTGTTCCACCATTTGTTCCACTTGGTCATCCAAGAGAAATGTGTATCATCCTCTACAGGTGATACAGACTTTGCTAACAGGATCTTTCCTCTTAGCACAGCCCAGGGATTCCATGTAGCTCTGGGCTGATTGTAACAGTACCACAACAACACAATACAGTGATAAACAAAGCATGAATCCTATGTTTCTGTGTTTTCCACAAAATGGGATCATTTTTTAATAAATATTTTCAGGTGAAAATTTGTAGAAGAGACTGGTAATATTGTCAGTGTTTAGTTCCTAGAGTCATCGTTCATTAGGTGACGGTCTTGTACTATTGTTGTTATCCTTTGTATATTTTTCATTGAAAGTACTGTTTGTGTGAGATTTGCTAGGCAAAGGCTGCAGATTGGATTAAAATAAATGTATGGGACCATTCCATAACACATTTCCCAGGGAGGCTATTTTTACATGAAGGTATGAGAGCCCAAATTTGGGTCACAATTCTTTATGGCACAAAAATCACAAATTATACAAACTAATGAGACAGCAATATAATGAAAGACCATGTGATTTATTTTTCTTTTGAGGACAAACTGACAAAGTATATCTTTTGGTTTCCAGTTCTATAAAATGGGTAAATTAATTCCAGAGATAGCAGAGAACAGGGTTCCCCAGATGGTGATTTGGCAGCCAACAATGAACTGGGAGACATGGTGACGGTATTAAATAATGAACCTTGTAGTGACACCAGTTACCAGTTTTCTTTCAAAAACACCTCTATCCAAGCACCATTTTCAACAGCCTGCAAATGTAAGAATGACTCATGCTGAGGGGAAAGTTCCAGTTCCACAAGGAAACGTGTAACAGCAGAGATCCCAAGAAATGCACACTGCAATGTGCCCAAGAGGAATGGGAATGTTTTGAACTCAAAATCAATCAAGAAATAAAATCTTGCTTTTTTGAAAAGGAGATAAAGAATTGGGGAATGGAAGAATCCCAACTAAAGAATGGCACTAACTTTATTTCAATGTACCTTGTCAGTCTAAAATGCTAATGATCTACATTTGAACTTTCCTTTTAGATAAAGGCAGTCAGATCCTGCTGTATAACTCATGTCCCAGATGCCAAGAAGATGATAGAATGCTCTAGAGAAGATGAGTCATTCGCAGTCAGGGTGAGATTACTGGAGGGAGCCAACCTTAGCTGGCTATGCCTTTCCTGGACTGGAAAACATTCAGTCCTGATGTGACCTGCTGCTCTTGGCTTCAAAATCTCCTTCAGGCTCTGACCTGAAAGTTAGAAGAGGAATCACATGAATCAGTGTAGGGATCTATGAGAACTGGAAACAAGCCAAGCAGACTGACCTCAGGAGTCTTCCTACCACAGCAGTTTGCAAAATCTCTCTGCAGGTCCAGCCTTAAATCTGTCTGTAAATTTAAGAATATTTAAATATGTCTTGGAGAGAATCTTCAGAAATCGTTGTTCTAATACTCACTTTACAATCACATTTCCTGCACCTATAGACAGTAAGCATGCGAGTACTAACTGGGACTGCATTTATATCAGATGTCACAGATCAAACAGCAAAATTTCTTACCTGGTCCAACAAAAGCATGCCACATTAACAATGATTCCTCCAAAGAGAATTCATTAAATTTGGGTTCTTAATGGGAAGTACAATATTTCCAATGAAACACAACAATTTTGCAAGATAAGTTTTGTCAAAATCCAGTTTTCATTTTAAAAACATTATGATGGGGGAAGACTGGCCAGTGTAATTCACTCTGTCGAGTATTTCTCTGTGTGCTGGTAGGGAACCACAAGGGATGGAGCGGAACAATTTTTACAGACCAGATCAACAAAGAAATTTCAGACTCTGAAGGGCATCATAGCATTGCAGTTGAAAGGGTGATAAACCAGTGACCTACAGGGCAGGACATATATTTAAGATCTTCCTAACAAGCTGTGATAATTATAAAATATTACATTATGTTGCCTAATTTAGGTGTCTAAAGTTAGGTTTCTCAATTTAAGTTGGTCATTTTAGTCTGTCTTCAGAGAGACTGTGAAGAAGGAGGTGTCTCCAGGGATGTTATCTACTTCCATTTTCCAGTTAGATTACTTCAAAGAAGCTGCTATTGGATGTGCCCTTTATTGTCTGAAAGGGCAGTCAGAGAAGTACAGCTGAGCATTACACAACAAACTCTTAGATATGTAAAAATAGTGAAATAAGTCCCATTCTGTTGGCTGCATTTTGTTGGCTGAATTCCAGCACATGTAGCAGCTCTCTGGCCACCCTTTCCCTTTGCAGTTACAAGCGTTCTCCACCTTCTCACCTGAGCTGGACTTTTTCCTAGCATTGTTACCTATTAAAGGACTTCTGTGCTCCAGTCCTAAGTTGACTACATATTACTTTGAGATGCAACCCAAATATTCTTTGAAGAGCACTCTGAATTCCTTTGGGATGAAAGGAATCCTGTGGGTCCCTTCCAAGTCAGAATAACCTGTGAACCCGTGAACCTGTGTGAATTAAACAAATATTGAGATGTGCTGTGGAGGAAGGACAGTAAAACTGACTCATCATGTTGATATTCACAAGCACCCAGCCCCCTTCTACAGCCCACAGCCGTCATCTCCCAGTCCCAGCCACGTGGGGGAAAATGAAGCTGGAAAGTTGTGTTCCAGGCACAGTTTCCCCCTGGGCTCAGAACGGGGAACAAGAATAACTTGAGCCACCCGCCCCTGGATGTGCTGGCCTGGGCCACTGTAGCCAGAGCCCACACTGCACAGCAGGTGAGGCACGGCAGGCCCAGCCTCACGGAGCCTTGGCCAGAGCCAGGGCCACTGCCCCCAGACACCATTTCAAGAAAAGTGCCGTCGCAAATTGCCCCAGTACTGCCAGTCCCCTCTCCCACCCCACAGCTCCCCAGACACTCTCCCCCTGCACCCCTCGGGGGCCCAGCCAGCCGCTCCCCGCAAGGAGGCACCGGCACTCCCAGGGGGCGAGGGCAGTTTCCCCACCCACGGTCCCGGGGCATGAGGTGGGGGCTTGGGGGTATGTCCTGTCCCAAGGGGCTGCAGGTGATCAGGTCCCCCTGCACCGACCAGGAAAGGGGCCAAGCCCCCAGACACCATTTCAGGGAAGGTGCCACTGCAAATCGCCCCAGCACCACCGGCCCCCTTGCCCTGCAGCTTCCCAGGCACTCTCCCTGGCCCACTGCTCCCCACGGGCAGGCACATTAAATGCATCCCAGATGGGATGAGCTACAAGGCTCCCAGCTCCCTCCCCTCGCTGACCCCAGTGACTCCTGGGTTGTGCTTATTTACATATTCATGAGCTTGTTTACATATTCATGAGCTGGCTGCCTTCGCAATGTTTTCTGCACATGTACACGGCACCACTTTTCGCTGAAAAATGAACAGCGAAGTATTGAAACCACGGAGAGGTGAGCCGCAGGTAAGTGGGGTTCTTCTGTACTTGGTTCTTTCATTTAAAGCATCCAGTCTTCAGGTCTTGCGATGACCAATTTGTGGTCCATATTGATGAAAACTTTAGTTCCCACATTATGCAAAGGCTCACATAAGCTCAAAAATGGAGTTCATACAGTGAACATATTACCATAAAAAAAGAAAATCTTAAAAAAAACCCCTTAGTGAGAAGGGCTTGTATTCCAGCACTGTCTTGTCATACTGAGGGGTAGAAAGAAATGGGCCGCCATACTCTTCTTTGCCTGGCTTAAAGACAAAAACAGATAGAAGTAACTTGTGCACTGTCTCATGCTGCAGACCACAAATGGGAATTGAGGAAAGAATTCTGTGTTCAAAAGAGGAAAAAAACCCCCACATTTGGGTTATTACTCTTGCAAATTGGAGTAGTTAGGGAAGCATACCCATATGCTCCTTACAGAGCTGGTCACAGGTACATTAATGCTGGCTGAGATCATTGATTTTGTTAAGCAAGTCAGTGGTATGAATAAATAAAACTGAGAAATAGTTTCTATAGCAACTGAAGTTGCATAAAGATTTGCTAATTCTTTGCTGTGAGTTATTAGTAAATGTTCTGGGTGGTAGTGTGTCACCTCCCTCCTAGCCTTGTTTTCCTTGAGCATTCAAATTATGAATAAGGGGAGCATCCAGATCTTCAACTAGACCAGGCTGCTGAGACCCCAATCTAACCTTTCCCTGAATGTTTCTAGGCATGGGGCACCCACCATCTTTGTGGGCAACTTCTGTCAGTCTTTAACCACCCTTGCTGTAAAAAATTTCTTCCTTATGTGTAGTCTGAATTACCTTATTTTAGTTTAAAACCATTACTCCTTGTCCTGTCACTACAGGCTCTAATAATCTGTCCACATTGTGCTCCTTTTCTAAAAGCAAGCGCAGAGAATGTAAGAGCCAACCCCTGCCCCTTTTTGAGACTGGGGGGTTTATGAATTGAGTTTCTCATGATGGAAAAATAAAGGTGCACAATGCATGTGCTTATCATTGTCTCCTTACTGACAGACATACTTGAAATGGAAAATAATAATGATAAAAAATTCAAGGCCCTCCCAGGAGAGCCTAACTGCTCACACTGTGAGTGTCATGAAAAGATCCTTTCGTGACAGGAGCCACGGTTCTCAGATGGAGCATGTTTTATCCAGTATCAATTTCTAGGCTAAAGCAGGGCTGTCCATACCTCAGATTTCAGTGGTAAAGGAGGAAAGCCTGAATGGGAGGTATGTAAGGTGATGCTGCTTTTGTGCTGCTTACAGGCCCAAAGAGGTTCACATCTCTAACAAAGTGCAGCTATTTAGAGCCCCTTCACCTGGCTGCAGCCCTGAGGTTGCTGGTAGTTGGCATTACTCATTTCCTGAGCTTCTCTCACTGCCCTGTCATATTCATGTGTGAGAAATGAGTACTTATGGCCCTTTTCAATTTCATTTGCAAAGCTTTCATGCAGCCTAGAGGCATACAAAGTCCTGAATGTGTATAGATCTGAAGCAGTCTGAATATTACTCAATTTATGAACTGCACACTTGTCCTGAAATTGCTGGATAATAATGGAAAGTTTGCAAATATTTCCTGCTTTTTCATTGTACGAGTCACTAGCTGTCATTGCGTGCTGGTTTCCTGCAAAGCAACTCAGTGGAGAGAAACATTTCCAAAGCACAGAAGTGTGGCTCCAAAGTCCCACCATGAACCACTCACTCCATGAGATCTTTTGAGCAATTTTTTCTCATCTCTTGGCCATTTACTGTTGAAGTGGGCATTTAGTGGTGTGTCTTTAACTGGTGTTCCCTTTGCAGTCAGATCTGCTGTACATGGCATCTGCATTAAAAGAGAATCTCCTTTGCTTTGAGAAGCTCCTCTGGATATTTGTTGTACCAAAAGTCCAAAGATGCATATATATGGGTATATAGGGATACATATTTAGAAGCCACTTGAGTTATGAATACAGTTTATTCTTAGTGACTCTGCATTTCTTAGAGTGTGGACATTGGGCCGACTGTGATCCTGTTTGCTGTTACTGAGTTGCATTTCTCGTACAATTCTTTTATCTCTGCCCTAGAGTCTCTAGCTATATTGTCCTGGTACAAGACGTATGTATTGTCCTATGTTGTGTAAATACATTTATCCATTTCAAATTACTCTTAACCTTGCAGGTATGGCATGAATTGTCTGATACAGTTTGAAGATTTTGCCAATGCTAATGCTTTTCGTCTCCTCAATAAATACCGCAACAGATACTGTACATTCAATGATGATATTCAAGGTAAGTGTTATTAGGAAAATCAAATATAAGCTTCACCCTGTGAAGCAGAGGTGATTAACGTCACAAGACTCTTTATTATACAATAGTCATGTTTGACAAGTTTTAAAGTTTCAACATAGGATTTAAAATTACGTATAACCAAAAGCACAGCCATCTGAATTGAAAAGTGAGTCTCCACTGTTTTTAGGAATTTAGCTGTTCAATGCAGAAACATTGTTCAAGGGGAAAAATAGGTCATGTGCTTTAGATTATTCAGGTAACTTAGAGAATGCCAATAATTTTCTATAATTTAGTTAAAACAATGCTGACATTTTAACAGTTACACAAGGCTTTCCGTTTCCATGAGCCAAGTGGTCATTAGCTGATCCTGGCATTGTCCCTCAATTGTTATCCTCCTTATTTCATGCACAAATGTAAAGGTAAACCAGCTTTTTTCTTCTCCATGGATGCTAACTCTGCAGTAATCTGAGAACATATCTGTTCTCCCCTACAGTGGTTAACATAACTCTTCCAGTGTCAAAAAGAAATGACAGCAGCAAAGCTGGTGATATAGCCAGCATGTCTCCCAGGCCCTGAGAGGCTCCACAGTCAACAGGATTGCTCAAATGTCCAGAGGGATGCAATCTGCATCCTGGTCTGATGCTGACTTTGCTTTATACTATTGGGAGGGCTGCTTGGATCTTGGAAGATCTTCCCAAGTGATTACAATCAACCAGTTCTCCTCTGACCACCTTCATCTTTTCTTTTGTCTAGTCCCGCTTGAAACATGCAGAAATTGCCATTGTTTGATTTAATAATTTGCACTCGATTGGGTTTGTCCTCAATTGTACTCAAAAGAGACTGGAAGAAACATCAGTGTTATTTTTCATACAATGCTGGCTCCTTTGTGAACAGATTTTCCAGTACTATTTCTGCATCTGCTGCTTCTCTAGCAATATTTTGCAGTGTGTGTAGCAGCTTCTTCCTGTCATGACACAAGAAGGAGTAAGACACTGGCTTGTGGGAATATGGTTGCTGTAATGGGATGCATGTCCCTGCTCAAAATGATTTTTATGAAGAGGGTTTAGAGGCAGAGGAGCTAAGACATTTCAGAAAAGGAGAGATAGATGCTCCTGTACAAGAAGACTCATCAGGTGTTCTTGCCACTCACAAAAAGTTTCAGTGAAGAGAGAAGCACAGAAAGAGAAAAACCAGGATGTACATTTTTTGAAGTTTTGAATGAAGGAACCATGAATTCAAACTTTCCTGAAGATGGGCATATGAAGGCCATAATAAGAAGCCAATATTGTAAAGATTTATTTTGGATTAGTTGCTCTGCAAGCTAGTCAAAGGGGACTCAGCAGTCAAAAAGAAAAAAGACCAGGTGATGTGGCAGATCACACATCGGGGCCTGGATGTAGGTTCCCTCGGCAGAACTAGGGTGAACTGGAAAGGTTTCCTGGTGAATTGGAAAGGTTTCTTTGATTAATAGAGATAAGAAAAAGATAATGCTAAATTGAAGATTCTGAGTGGGAAATAGGAGACTGTATCTTTTATAGTTTTGTTTTGGCCATAGGTCATAGCTGAATGCCACAGACAGTTCCAGTAATGACTGCCCCAGAGGAACAAACCACACCCAGGGGGATGCTGGGTGTCAGTATTGTCATAAAATGGACCTTAGTTGATTCCCCTCAGTTAAATGCATGTCAGAGCACACAGGTGTCAAGCGCCCTGAAAAATCTTTGCAGTTTTATCTCTTAGTAGTAAAACTTCATTAGATTCTCAGATAAAGCATTTAGCTGATATTAGTTTCATAGTAGTAGATAAGGAGAGAAATCCTGCTGATCTTTCGAACAACAAGCAAGGAGTCAAAGGAAGCAAGCCACTTTTTTATGTAGCTGTCAGAAAAAAAAAGAGAAACCCAAGCTAGGGTTTCAGTCAGAAAATAATTTTGAGGTCTTTGGGGAAGTTGGAGTAACCTGGATCTACTCAGTTAACTCTGTCTTGAGTTGAAGCTGCGATGAGTAATCTGGTTTACTCACCCTAATATATACCCCTCTATAATACCTCTATAATACCACCCTATCCATCCTCCCCTCTGCATTCCTAGATGATATGAGAAGGGTAGGAAGTGGCATTTTGTCACTTATACCCTCCTGTTTTTTGGGTTTGCCTCAGGCTTTCTCTTTACTAACAAGCTAGTGTTTCATGACTCCCCTACTTGAAATGTGGGAGAGTTCAGTGTAAATGGTATTTAAATGATTAATGAGAATCATACAAACCCTTGTTTAAGCAGGCCTGATTCATTTTACTCAAGTGAGACAGGAACAGACCTCCTAAAGCCTGAATTATTCCAGCTTCTGAGCCAGTATTGTTTTAAGTATGTTGATTTAAAAACACATCTTAGATACAAGCAGTGCAAGTTAGATCAGGCCTGAGCTGCACTAATTTAAACTCATTGCCCATTGGTCAGTAGGACTCTGGATGTAGTGTGCCTAAACACACACAGAGAGCTGAGATGTGGGAAAGAAGTATAAATTGCTTATCCTAAGCTCCCTTAAGCCTCCTTCTTGCTGCCCCAGGGCATAAATGAACAGAAAAACAGTTTAAAATATTAACATCTACTTTATTTTTGTCCTACAAATTACTGTATTGCCAAATCCATCCTAACCCCACAGAATGAAAGTGACTCAGACCCCTTCCAGTTGGAGCCAGCCTGCTGATGCTAAGCAGGATGCCTGCCAGGTACCACAAACTGGGAATGCACTTACTCCGAAAGCCATTAGCTGGGAGGTAGCAGTGGCCACGCATGGGAGCTTCCATTAAGGGAGTGCTGTGGGGGTGATGACATCAGTCCTCTCCCAGCTCTGCCTGGGTTCATGCAAGGGGCAACAGCTTCAATTTCAGCTCTGAGGGACAAAATTGATTGTCACTTCTTCCTTTTTCCCAGTAAAGTAGCACGGTAGGCTATGAAGCACATAAAAAATTGAAAGGACATGAGAATCACAGAATATGCCACGTAGGAAGGGATCTACAAGGATCATCAAGTCCAACTCCTGGCCCTGCACAGGACCATTCCCCATGTGCCCGAGAGTATCATCCAAATGCCTCTTGAACTCTGTCAGGCTTGCTGTAGCTCCTGCTCTTTTTCTGCTCTAACTTTGCTCTACTTAGTTGTTCGCAGTGATAAACAGAAAGCAGACATCTTAAAATTCTTACAAAAGTGTCAAGTCTTTGCAATCTCTGAAGCAGGCATCTCTGGATTCCTCCCTCATAAATTATATAAATTAATCTATAAATTAATATAAATTACTTAATTTATATTAATTATACACTACTTACATTATTCATTATATAAATTAATTAATAATTAATTATATATTATTATTATATAATTATATTACATAAAGTCATTGAAGACAAGTGTTTGGAAGGGGCCTCTGGACACCACCCAGCCCTCAGTCCAATAAAAGGTGATTTCAAACTTAAATTCAACTTTGATATTAGATCAGGTTCCTCACAGCCTTGTCCAGCCAAATGCTTTTCAATGTCTACAAGGATGAGTATTCACAATCTCTTTGTACTACCTGTTCCAAAGTTTTCTCATCTTCCTCGTGCATTTTTTCCCCTAATATCTAGCTGGAAGTTCGCTAGATGCAACTTAGCCCTCAGCCTTTTGTTGTGCACCTCTGAGAAGAATCTGGCTTCTTTACAAAAACTCAGTACGTGGTTGTAAACAGAAAGTAGATATGTTCTTCGTCTTCTCCAGGACATTCAGCCCGAAGTTTATCAGTCCTCTTTGTATTTCCTGGTCATATTTGTGTTCCTCCACTAGACTTGCTGCAGTTTGTCAATACGTATATTTCTTGTGCTGAAAGCCCCAAACTCAAGATGCTAATCTAGAAATGACCTCAAAAGTGCTGAAATAAAAAAAACCTATTACTTTCTTTGACTTACTGTCTAGACTTCTGTCGACAGTTCAGCAGGCTGTTGGTCCTCTGTGCCACAAGGGCTCATTGCTGGTTCATCTTCAACTTGCTGTCCACCACTACCCCAAAGTCTTCTGCAAAGCTGCAGGGCTTTGCATTTGCCCTTGCTGACCCTCATAAGGTTGCCCTGACCCAATTTCTTCAGCCGGCTGCAATCCCTGTGAATGGCTGTTATACCCACCACTGTATCAATCACTATAATCAATTTGTAATCATCCATGAACATTATGAGAGTCCACTCTGTCTTATTATCCAGGTTGTTAAGAAAACTTAAACAGTATTGGCCTCTTTGTACCACTGACCATTGACTTGGAGAACAAGCCCTATGGGGAGCGGCTACGGGAACTCGGGTTGTTCAGCCTAGAGAAGAGGAGACTCAGAGGTGACCTGATTACTGTTTACAGCTACCTGAGGGGAGGTTGCAGTCAGGTGGGTGTGAATCTCTTCTCTCAGGTTGACAACACCAGAACAAGAGGACATGGCCTTAAGCTACGCCAGGGGAGGTTTAGGCTGGATGTTAGGAAGAGGTTTTTCACAGAGAGAGTGATCTCTCATTGGAATGGTCTGCCCAGGGAGGTGGTGGAGTCACCATCCCTGGAGGTGTTTAAGAGAAGACTTAATGAGGAGCTCAGTGACATGGTTGAGATGGTGGGAGGCTTGGATGGATGGAGCATGTTGCCCGTGGTTCCACGCTTGTGGGCCTGATCCCTGGGTGGGCGTTCGCTTGGGAGTTGGACTAGATGATCCTGTGGGTCCCTTCCAACTCGGAATAACCTGTGAACCACAAGCCTTTGAGCCCAGAAGCCCAGCCACTTTTTCACTTGCTTGATTGTTCACTTGTTTAGTCTCTGTCTGTCCAGTTTGGCTATAAATATGTTTTGGGAGATTATTTCAAAGGCTTCATGCAGATCAAAAAAAGCACATAGAGCCCTAGTTCCATGCTGAGAACCTTAAGTGTGCAAAGTTACAGGGTTTCTATGGATTTCTGCCTATTTAGTAAGGATTATTCAACACACAAGTCCGTGAGACCTGATGAGATGCACCTACAGATGCATCTGAGGTATGTGGCCAATGCCATTACAAAGACATTCTTTGAAAGGTTTTGGTAACTGAGGGATTCCTAATTCCTGAATAAAAAACAAATGTCACACCTATTGTCATGAAAAGCAAGAAGAAGGATCCTGGGAATTTTTGCCTAGTCAGCCTAACTGCAGTACATGGGGATTACGAAGTAAATATTCTTGAAGGTACACTTAGGAACATGAAGTTGAATGAGTACAGTATGGATCTCCTAAGGCAAATCATACCTGACCTGCCTTCTATGGTGCTTACTCAGTACTGAACAGCGGAAGTTTTCTGCAAGTTTAATCAGAATTGCAGAAAAATTAAGAAATATTTGATATGGTATTTAATTAATTCTATCTGATCACATTATTCAAAAGCCTTTCACACATACCAGCAGGGCAGAGAGAACAGTGCACAAAATTATAAAGCCTGTTGCCTCCTGGCTTTGGCCATCTTTAGTAGTTTTTTAGAACTAGACCTAATAAAAATATAAATTATTTATCTCAGAGAACCACCAGTCTGAAAGTTTCACATATACGTATCTAGTTAGAGAGACTAAACAGAGAGGATTCCTAACATCTTGAACACCTACACAATTTAAATGAGACTTCTTAAAGGCACTTGAAGGTGAGAACCCTCAAATCACTAGTAACATTAAAAACCCTCAGCCTTTTCTATTTCCACAGTACCTTCGCAACTAAAGTAGTCTGCAGATAGCGCTCAGGGTTCAGTTTCACAGAACTTCTCTGAGTCTTCCCAGCCATTAGAGCAATGATTCCCCTTGTTTGTTGGATGTGTGACTGCTGATGAGCCTCAAAATATCTCTTGACCCACCAATCACCTTTTTTCATTATCCTAGCAGATAACCTTTCCATAACCTTTCCAGGACACTTCAGGAAGCAGTGCCTGGCCTGAAGGAACAGTGCTCCAGACCTCAGCTGAAGCTGGGAACAAGCTGACACAGCCAAGTGCCACAAATCTGAGCCGTTTCGAACATTTGGGCAAGTTAGAAATCAATCATGTTCAAATGTGTCCTGTTTCACAGGCATGTTTGCAAGTGCTGTGAGAAGCAGGTGAAACGAGGTTTTGGCTCAGCAGTAACTAATTTCAGCAGGTTAAAATGATGCAGTATCTTACTTTGTTGTTTCAGCTGTCATGGAAAATGCATCAATAATTATCACAGGAAGCTAAGGAGAGGGGAAGTGCAATAGGAAGGGAGTGCTGCGTGACACTATATTGTAGAACAAAGCAGGAAATGTCCTGCCAGGCAGCTCATAAGCAGCACACTTTCCCTGGGGATTGACCCAGTCTGGAGGTAGGTGTGGGGATGTTCTTAGTCCTGTGAAGGTTCACCATTACCTATCCCTTGGACCTGCTGTGCCTTGCAGCAAAAGAGGCTCCTGCGTTTTCCCTTGGTGCTACTACATTAACTATTTAAGGGCCAGCTCCTAGGTTTGTGTTTAAGTTACATGCTGACTGCTACCCAAGCCAGGTCAGAACAGTAGGAACTTCAGTCTGTAAATGGGACCCAGTTTCTTGTGCTTGGTGGTGCAGCTCTCTAAAGATCAGGCCCCCATCTTCTGTCATTTGGGGGGTTATGACATTTATTTCCCTTTCCTGTCCTGCTTTTCTTGCCATTTTTCTTATGCCAGCTCCTCCCCTGCAGTGAAGAGCAGCACAGGTCAATTCTGTGCTAAGTTATCTGTGATCTTTTAAGTCCAGGGTAAGGAGGCAAAATGAACAAAACAGGGCTGTGCTCATATCTAGTTTAGCTTAGTTTTATGGAACAACATCCACAGAGTCTCCATTGGCATCTCCATTATCAGGCAGCTCTTCCCCATGCTACCACCTCTTCTGGGTCACCAGTATCCCTGGTGTTACTGAAGAGAGCGAGTTCTGTCCCTGAGCATCGATGCTTTGCATTTTTCTGCTCTTCTCATTGACTTGCTCCATACGATTTCTAGGTTATTTTCTTCCTTTGCAGTAAGGACTAGCCCACAGCCATGCAGGGGAAGACCTTAAGCTGCAAACATTTGGGAAGCTTTTTGCTCCAGTTTCCTTGTGTTTGACTTTTGATTATGTATTTGCAGTGGATCTGGACAAGCTCCACTCTGCTTTCCAGTAATGGGCAGGACTGCTGCAGGCTGTTAATGTGAACCAGGATTTGGAAAAGCCCTATGCTTCCTCCTCATCCATAAATTTAGATATATTCTTGGCTGCCCTTTCCTGGAGCTGTTAAACTGAAGTTTGCTGTTCCCTGGGCCCTCATATTGGCATGGTTTTGACGAGGTCAAGGGTAAAAAATAAAAGATCAGGCTCAGTTGGGCCATCTCTTCCATCAGTGTGCTGTGCAGAAGGGGGAATCACCCACACGGGTGTCGTGCGAAGGAACAGGCAGTGGTGCGGTTGCATGTTCCCGCTGCTGCTGTTGTCAGAAGGATTCAGCATCAGATGGTGATGCTCAGCTCAGTCAGCCTCCCGGGCCAGGTGACAGGGCAGTGCCAGCCGTCAGCCTGAGGGGACTCCTACCCCAAGCACCATGGGGTCCACACTTCCCCCTGTGTCCCTTGCTTAGCCTCTGGGTGCTGTCACCCACAGCACAGCCTTAACATCAGCACTGAGCAGCATTGCCCTGGTTCCAGTGCTGTCCATAACTGCTTGTTCCTCTGTCTAAGCGCCTCACTCCTCCTCAGAGTAAGGACCCCGGGTATAGGTATCTCTGTGCTGCACCCTTTCCCATCTGTGCAGTGTCTCCACGGATGTTTCACGTGTTTTGCTCGGGTGTAGCTCTACTGACATCTACTGGGGCTTGTTTTCACTTACAGTAGTACAGGTGGAGCATCAACGGCGCCAAACTAGAGAGCTTTTACTTAATACACACTGTATTTTACAATATTCTGGATGTGTCTGAGTGTCAGAAGTTAATTCCTACAGGCGTGGCCATGTTCCCGGGTGCACCTTAGTGTTAAATGCCTTAAGCTACGCCAGGAGAGGTTTAGACTGATTGTAAGGAAGAGGTTTTTCACAGAGAGTGATCGCTCATTGGAATGGACTGCCCAGGGAGGTGGTGGAGTCACCATCCCTGGAGGTGTTTAAGAGAAGACTCGACGAGGAGCTTAGTGACATGGTCTAGCTGTGGGGGTGTTGGGCTGGATGGTCCTGTGGGTCTCTTCCGGCTCGGACGGGCCGGTGAGCCTGTGAGGGAACTAGGTTTATGTTCACAGCCCTGGGGTATGGGTTCGGTCTTTGTATGGGTGCTAGCTGGGGAGTTGGACTAGATGATCCTTGTGGGTCCCTTCCAACTCGTAGTATTCTGTGATTCTATGAAATGCCTCTTTTCTGGGCTGGTCCCATTGCTTTGAACTTCTCAGGGAGGGTCCTGAGGTCTACTTGCTATTTTGTGATATGTTGAGCATTCACTTTGAGTCTTGGACAGACAGGATGATTTGCAAGCACTTTCCTTTCTTCTCTCTCTGCTCCTCCCTATCTTACCTCAGATACAAACCCGCCAACTGGCTCTTGCTAGTTACTTAGGGAAGCAGTTATCCACAATATCAGCATTCAGTCTCTTTGGAAAACAGACCAGTATGTTCTTGACACGAGTCATGGTGAGGAGTTCCCTGCCCCAATCTGATTTTGTCATTCTTTCAGAACCTAAACACAGTGATTATCCAGTTCATTACATGAACCAGCTGTGAACTCTCCTCCATAGAGATGCTCTGTTGTTGCCTAGAAATTGTAATTATCAAAGAAAAATACGGAGCGCAGGCCAAAGTACAGAAACTTTATTACTTGAGTAATGGGAGTGAGATGCAGTTTGGGATTAGAAACACATGGTAGAGAGAGGAGGAGGATTAGGAGTGGCAGAGCTGAACAGAGTCCTGCTGTTGTTAGTCAGAGCTGCAGTACAAGTGCAGGGGGATGAGTAACGGCACACCCAGTCCCACAGGTCTCTGTTCTGCAAAGTGCATGTTGCTCTGCAGACTGAATCCATGCCCCCTTTTTTTCCCATACACCCCACTTCTCAATTCCTGCTAGTGACATCTTTAAAAAATACCTCAAGTCTGCTGAATCTCTCAAGAGCATTTTCCACTTAAATGGGTTTGCAGATGCCAGCATTTGTCCCATCAGATTTCTTGACAATCACAGGGTATAAAGCAATTTTTCCTGGCTCAGAATCAAGAGAAACAAGATCTTTCTCCAGTTACATTTCTTTCTTTTGAATACTTTCCAGGCATCTATTGCTGCTAATACTGTGACCTGACACACTGTCACATTGTAATTGTTTCACTTCTGGATTTTTAACTCTGATCAGTTTCCCACTCCCACCCACAAAGGGATTTGGGGATTTCTGGGCAAAGTAAACCTGGGAGATTGTATGGGAACATGTGTGAGTGTACACATAGATAGATAGGTAGATGTTCATACTCTACTACCTGTCACAAGCTTGGTGTTGCTGACAACTGTGAGACCGTGGTCTCTCCCCATTTCTTTGCAGTTCAAACAGCCACAGTGGGATCCCTCCCTGCATGGTTCAGATGTCTGCAACAGAAGTGTCTACATGTATTCCCATTATCTCTCTATTAAAAATGTAGTGTTAGACACTCTTCTAGAGTGCACTTCATTTGACCCAGTTCAGGTGCCTGCTTCAGCATGAACATGGGCAGGATCATACATCTTTGTTTAGAGGAGTCCCTCCTTAGCATCTGGCATGGCAGCACACCAAGCAGTCCTGCTGATTACAGACTTACTAGAATACAGGGAATGAGCATGGGTTAGACATATGACACCCAAAAAATGCAAAATCTAAAAACTGCAATTATCTGGCATTCTTTTAAATTCCTTGAATGTTCGTTATCTTCCTCTGTAATTTTTCTATTCCAGTTGCATTTCATCAGGCAAAAACACTATTCTAAATACGGCATAAAAAGACAGAAATTTAGTTCATGAGAAGCAAAAGGAAATCCTTCAGTTGTCTGACATGATAACAGGTACTGAAGTAGCAGGACAGTCAGTGGCTGGTTTCCTCCCCATTAACTGCCTTTTAAACTGACTGAACTCAGGTAGTATGAGTCTGGAAATGTAATGATACAAACTGTTTTCTGAGATAATGAAGGGAATCCATCCTTGATGCTGAAGCAAGTATCTCAAGTGATTAATTGCAAGCAAGACACTTACAAAGCCATCAACCATTAGTCTAAGTCTATTTTATGTTTAAGACGTGAATGTTTGCAGTGACCTCATGAAGTTGTGGCTGCCTCATCCCTAGAAGTGTTCAAGGTCAGGTTGGATGGGCCTTGGAACAATCTGGTCTAGTGAAAGGTGTCCCTGGCTGTGACAGGAGAGTTGGAACTACATGATGTTTAAGATCCCATCCAACCCAAACCACTCTATGATTCTATAATTTTATGAAGTGATGCTGCCATTCTATAGTGGTCTACCGGTGTGGACACCACAGCACTAATGTTTGGTGCAGGAATGTGGCTGCTGTCACCTCTGCTAAACCCCCATAACAAACTCCTGGTGAAGCTGGAGGCTTGTGGTTTGGATGGGTTTACAGTGGACTGGATCAGGAGTTGGTTGGATAACAGAGCTCAGAGAGTGGTGGTTAATGGTGCTGTGTCCGGTTGGAGGCCGGTCACTAGTGGGGTGCCTCAGGGTTCAGTGTTGGGACCTGTCCTGTNCAACTACCTGAAAGGAAGTTGTAGTCAGCTAGGTGTCAGTCTCTTCTCTCTGGCTACCAGTGATAGAACAAGAGGACACAGTCTTAAACTGCATCAGGGGAGATTTAGACTGGACATTAGGCGGAACTTTTTCACAGAGAGGGTGATCTCTCAGTGGAATGGGCTGCCCAAGGAGGTGGTGGAGTCACCGTCCCTAGAGGTGTTTAAGAAAAGGTTGGATGAAGTTCTTGGTGGCATGACCTAGATATTAGGGTAGTGTGTTATAGGTAGGATGATGTGTTGGTAGTAGGATGGCAACAGGTCAGGTTAGGTAACAGGTCTGACTAGATTAGATTAGGTAACAGGTGATAGGTTGGACTTGATGATCTCTATGGTCTTTTCCAACCTTACTGATTCTGTGATTCTGTGATTCTGTAAACCAGAATAATTCTTAAGGTAGGGTAGTTATTAATTTTTTGAGAACTAAACTTTTCTGAGTTATAATCATAAAATGTTGGTGAGCAAGTGGTACTAACAAATTCTTCTGTTCTGTCCAATAAAGATTTTCTTTGTCAGAGTAGCTTATATAGGTTCCCTAAACAAGATAAGCCATGTCAATAAAATTACTTATCTGATAGGGGTAATTGTGCTCTCACTAGGTTTTCTGCTGGCATGGAAATAATCAAAAGAGTGAATCCTTCCCCAGTGATGTACTTCTAGATTCCTAGCTTAGCTGTAGCTTTTGCACTAAAGAGCAGGTAAAACTGAATTTGCTTTCTGGGTCCTTGAGACACGAGGCAGCTCCATCTGCTGGTGTTACCGCTTGTGTTCATGTCTGCTCATGAGATGCTGTTTCCCAGCCGGCCTGTTCCCTGATGGCTGGAAGCATCCCACATCCTAAGGACCCTGCAGGGGACCTCACTGAAGCACTGGATACTTGAAACCCTGATGCACAGGCTGATTACACAGGCGGGGAAATAGGAAATGCTGGAAATTTGATGAAATCGGGTTTATTAGTCTAACAGTGTTCATTGCCTGCCCTGCCCAGGACAGACTCGTTACCCACACAAGACTCGTTACTTGTGGGCTCCTTGATTTCTCACAAAGCTTCTAAAAATGACCATGTAGAGACCAGCGTTAGAGCTGGGGACAGATCAGAACTGGAGCGCATCCAAACTCATATCTTTTAAAATGTTTTGGAATAAAACTAATTGACTTGATGATCCCTATACGTCCCTTCCAACTTTACATAATCTGTGATCAAACTTCCTCCTTCATTCCCTTTAACACTTGCATCCAGCTTGCCTAGGTGACCTGAGGTACCACCAGTTCTTGAATCCTTATTAGCTTGTGCTGTAGCTGATTTCCTCCTACCATGTTCCTTCACCTGGGATAGGACATTTAGATTAATACTACATGTAATTTGTATGGACTAAAGACAGGTTTATTCACTCTGGACATCTGCCTCCTGTGATAGATGGAAAGCTGTAGACACCATGGTGGCTGTAACAGCAGGACTCTACACTCCATTCACTGCAATATTTCTCACTAATCTGGGGCCAGCTCTGGTTCTCAATGACCCCTTAGTGCTTGGCAGCAAGGTGTGATGGCTCTGAGTCAGGGTATGAGAGTGCTAAGGAAGTTAAAAAAAAAAAAAAAAAGGTGGTGCTGGGCTGTGAAGGTGAATGGGAGAAGAGGATGATCAAGAGGATTTTGTGACAATGGGAACAAAGTTTTGCTACCGATGTTTTATGTGACCTCAGACAAGTCACGTGCATTTTAAACTCTTGGGAGTTAGGTATTAACTTCTTCTGTCATTCTAGGATTTGGTGTCCCTTTGACTCCACATGGAGGGAAATCTGAGTTCCTCTGCCTTTCAAAGGAGTACTTGAATGCTAATATTTCAGCATAGGGAAGGCACTCTGATCCTTTAGTGACAGAATCTAAAAGAGTGGTTTCTACCACAACGTTTCTAACAATACATCAGCAGGGTAGACAATCCATTCGCCAGGATGTCCATCTCATGGTGTTTCTGTCTTTCAGGCACAGCATCTGTTGCAGTCGCTGGCATCTTTGCAGCCTTAAGGATCACAAAGAACAAGCTCTCTGACCATAAGTTTGTTTTCCAGGGAGCTGGAGAGGTAGGAATGTTTTTGAGCTTGTTCTTAAATATGATCTAACTTCAAATTTAGAGAGAGAAAGGTCAACCATGAAGCTTCCCACAAGGCTTAACTTCATGAAAACAAAGCACCAGAAGCAGGTTCCTTGTTGCTGGACAGGATTGGGCCCCACAGGTGGATCTTGTTGCTGTATGGAAGTTACCACCAATCTTTCAGTGACCTCTTGGCCCCCGAGTCATGTGCGGACTCCCTGGATACTACAAGTCTGCCACTGTAGTACCTTTAGAGAAGTCCCTTATGAAGCAGGGTGCCACAAGAATATTAAAGGAGGCTGGTTTGAGTCCTCAGGGTTGGTACCTAGTGTAAACTAGAACTTCTTCAGCAGTAGAGTTCAAAGGACTCAGACTCAAAGAACTCTAAGAACACAACCTTGCTTTTTGAAGTCAGTCATATTGCCCCCGTATCAGGTAGTCCGTATGGCACCCTGCTCAGAGAGAGAGAGGGAAGAAAAAGCCTGTAAAGGCTTGTCTGTGGACTAAACGTGTTGGTCCAGGATCTGTCTTAGCTCTCAGCCACTCTGGAACTTTGGGAAGGTCTGTTATTGTTTTTCTATCCCTCAGTGAAACAAAGATTGCTTGTTGTCTTTCTCGACCCCTGCTGGCAGATACATCTGTGCTGGTCACCATCTCTGTGGCACAGAGACCCTTCTGCCTTTTTCGTCCCCATTGGGGCAGGAGGGCCAGGCACAGCTGTAGGACCACAGATGTACACACAGCATGTCCAGGACTGCTTTCCCAGGCAGGAAGGGAGAAGGACTCTCCTCCTGCAGCAGTCCTACTCGGCTTTGAGTTCCTCTGTACTGGCATGGCCAGCAATATTTGTTAAGTGTCTGCCCCTTTTCATCCCCTGCAGCAGCTGGTTCAGATGATGGACACAGCCTCTACCTGTCAAGGTATCAACTCTACTGCTCCAGCCTCACCCGCAGCCTGCTCTGATGAATGATTGTGAGGTTTTTTATTTATGGCAGCATCTACAATGCTGAAATCAGCCCCATGCCATGGCGCTGTACAACCATGGACCAAAAAGTCTCCCCACTTTGTGCAGTGCTGGGGAATGACCCAATGCATCTCTCATTTAAAGTCTCCCCCTATGAAAGATGATGATACCCCAATGAAGTGTTTATATACTGTGTTCCAGGCTGCAATGGGCATAGCTCATCTCATCCTCATGGCCATGGAAAAGGAAGGAATTTCACGAGATGATGCCATCAAAAAAATTTGGATGGTGGACTCCAAGGGACTAATTGTGAAGGTGAATTTGTCTACAGATCTGAGCTCCACTCACCTGCCACCCCTGCCAGCTAGAGAGGCCAGAGCAGGCAGCTAACTTGAACCCCTGCTCATCACTGGAGTAGAGGCTGCAGTTTTATTGGTGTCAGCAGAGCTCTTCCTTCTTTCAGAGGATTAGGTCTCCTGGGGTCTACAGTGTGCCAGCAGCACTGGCTACCCTAAAGCAACAGTTTGGGCTGTGCCTCTGAAGTGTAAGGGTACACTACTGGCCATGGTCTCAGGCAGTCCTGGAAGTCTTGCATTTCATACAGGGTATTACAACAGCAGCATCATGCCCTGCTTGGTGACTCAGCCTGGCCCAGCTCCATTCTGCACTGCCTATGTCCCCTCAGAGTTGTACCACCTTAGACTTGAGGAAACTTGTGTCTTACATACGAGTCTGTGCCAGCCAGGTTCTTCCTCCACACAATGTACTTTGGTGGGTGAGAAGAGCAGGGACCAGCCCAGTCTGACATCATACCAACACCTTGATGCCTGACTGGCTGATGCTGAGGTCCTGCTCTGTGGAATCTGGTTTAGACAGAGGACCAAGAGATAAGATGAAATGAACTGAGTAAATGAGTTACTACGTTATGTCTCCACCTTTTGCCAACAGACCAAAGCTTGACTCCTTTTTCCTCACAGGGCAGGAGCCACCTGAACCATGAGAAAGAAATGTTTGCCCAGGACCACCCCAGTGTGGACACACTAGAAGAGGTTGTGCAGAAAGTGAAGCCTACAGCAATTATAGGTGGAGTTCACTTAATACGTACAACCGTTTCATGTCTATTCAGTTCTTAGGAGTTTCTGTTTTTCTTGCAGAGTCTCTTTTTGTTGTCCTAGTTAAAACAAAATTAGCTTTTTTTATTCCTATTTTGTCAGTTGATTTCTCCACATCCTTTCCCCTTCAACCATGGAACACAGGCTTCCTCTCCTTCGGAGCTGTGGGAGCCCTTCCAGACAGAGCTGTAGAGGGATGTGCTAGGGGAGGCAGGATTTGAGGCTCTCAGCAACAAACATGGCCCTGGCAGGCTGGGCAGAACGAGGATGACAGCAGACACCTCAGGCAGGTCTTTGGGAGTCAGTATGATGCAGTCAGACTGGCCAAAACACTGGTGCCCACACTGTCCAGGGAAGCACAGGGCTCTATTTTGAGACAGGCTTTTAATCTCATGATAACGTGAGAAAGAAACATCATCTGCATCTTTAGAGAAGAAGCCTGTTCCCTCCCACAGTTGCTTTACCAATAGAGGCATTCCGGAGGGATCATCAGCCCAATGCACTCGACTCAGGCAGTCAGAAAGCACCACCTCACTCTGCTCTTGTTCTTTCAGGTGTTGCAGCTGTTGCAGGAGCTTTCACTGAAAAGCTATTGAAGGACATGGCAGCCTTCAATGAGAGGCCCATCGTGTTTGCCCTGAGCAATCCCACGAGTAAAGCGGAGTGCACAGCAGAGCAGTGCTACAGCCTCACCGAGGTACTTTTTCGTGGTGCCCAGCAACAGGATGAGGAGCAATGGCCATAAAGTAAAACAAAAGAAGTTTTATCTCAACATTGAGAAGAACCTCTTTACGTTGAGGGTGGCAGAGCACCGGAACAGGCTGCCCAGGGAGGTCATGGAGTCTCCCTCTCTGGAGACATTCAAAACCCACCTGGACATGTTCCTGTGTAACCTGCTCCAGGTGACCCTGCCTTGGCAGGGGGATTGGAATAGATCTCCCATCCAACCCTGATTATTCTGTGATTCTGTGTACTGGCGTTCAGCCAAGGGAAGCTGGATGCTCCCGGTACACTGTGGCCATGACTGTACCAAGGAAACCACAGTGGTACATGATGGGCAGACAAGTGACAGTGGGCATAAGTTGAAATAAGAGTGCTTTAAGTTGGTCATAAAGAAAAACTTTTGTGCTGTGAGGAGGAGAGTCAGGAGGTGGAAGAGGCCCAGATTGCTCCTGCCAGTTTTCAAGACCAAACTGGGTAAAGCCCTGAACGACCTGGTCTGATTTCATAGCTGGCCTTGCTATGCGAGCAGGAGTTTGGGTCCCTACCAGTCTGAATTACTTTGTGATCCTTTGAGAAAAGTGCTTGCCTCCTTCACCCACAGCTGCCTGACATGTCCCATCCTTCCTAGCCTCTTTTCACTATGTTTTGCAACCTAATTGTTTATGTAATAGCTTAATCACCCAACTCAGACCCAAAGTCACTGGAGAATTATTGCCATGTTGATTTACTTGGCATGAGAGAGGAGCCCTTGTCTCACTCTTTCCTTTGCCTTACCCACCACCTGCCTCAGGCCAGAGCAATCACCCAGCCCCAGACTTTTCTCCCACATGAGTCTCTCTTCACACTCCATAGATGATGGATAGAGAGGCAGAGAGACCCTTCAGGAAGGCCAGAACACTTGCAGTGCAAACACCCACTCAGTGGTCCTGTCCATGACCCTATTTATGGCTCTGGGGACCAGGTCCTCCCCAAGTGTCAGCTGGAGGTGGCTGTGGTGGAGATGCCTCTCACTGACTGGCTGGAGATTTCTCCACTTGGTCATAGGTGTCCCCTGCGCATAGATCATGGTGAGCAGCAGAAATCTAAGACTTCTCTTCTGAATCTGGATGCCTCTTTGTCTCTCTTTGATCAGGGTCGGGGAATATTTGCAAGTGGCAGTCCGTTCCCAAAGGTAACCCTGCCCAATGGACAGACCTTCTTCCCTGGCCAAGGAAACAATGCCTACGTGTTCCCAGGAGTGGCACTGGGAGTAATTTCCTGCGGAGTCCGGCACATCTCTGATGATATCTTCCTCATCACAGCAGAGGTTTCAAACTGGCATTTAATTAATATTTTTTAAAAGCTGATAAGGGGCATATGCATCTGCTTCAGGTGTTCTCAAGAACCTGGCCAGGGGTGATGCGTGGAGGTGAAATGGCACAGCCACAGCAAAAAGCTGCAGTCTTCTCCCAGCACAGGGAAAGCTCACACTTCCACTGCACCTACAGAGGTGCAGGAGCCATGACAGGGTTCTCCTTTTTCTCCACAACTGCTGTGCTAGCACAGCACTTCCACCATTGTGACTCCAGTTGGAAGGCTATAATGAAATGAGTACACACATATATTTTGAACAGGTCACGAGTTCCCACTGAGAACTAGTCCCTGATGCTGCTGAGGTTTCACCCATGTGCCATGTAATTTTAGGGAATGTGGTATATGCTTGTGACTATCTCTATAAATTAGCTTGCTCTCCTTTCTAGACTATTGCTGCTGAGGTGACAGAGCAGAATCTTGCAGAAGGAAGACTCTATCCGCCCTTGGACAACATCAGAGAAGTGTCTCTCAAAATTGCTGTGAAAGTGAGTATTTCCATTTCCTATGGTAGGGAGGGCAAGAATTGCCACAGCATCACTTTTACTTTGTTGTTTTTTAGTTCAACTGATTCTAAAACAATGAGACTCTAACTAAGCCTAAAGTAATGATTCTCAGGAATTCTTCTAGCCAGAATTGCGGCTTGGATTTCTTCCGCCATCAAATGTGAAAAATACATTCTCATTCTGAGTGTCTCACAGCTGACAAAGCTCTGCTTTATTGCTTGAAGATGTGAGCATTCAGCACTTCAAAAAGTGAGCTTTAGAGTCAAATTCAAACATGACTCAAGTTGCCAAAAGACTTTTGGTTCAAAATGGCTATTTTGGAACCTTTTGTCCTGTATTTAATAGGGGCCTAAGTACCTAAATACTATTCCAGATCTGGGGTTGCTGTCTAATTATTGGCTTAGTGCCCTGTGTACATTAAATCTGTAATTCTCATTCAGAGACATGCGCTGAGAATCACCTTGGCCTGATAAGAGTTACTGATGGATGCACAGTGTAGCTGGAGTACAAGGTGTGAGGAGAGGTGTTTAAAGGGCTTCTCTCCTTCTTCAGTTGCACACTCCAACCCTTTTTGCCAGGGTCAGGATGTGCATTTCTTACCAGTCAGTGAAGTGAAGCTGACTCAGGGTATTGCACAAAGAGAAAAAAAAATGGCACAATTCTGAGGAGGAAAGAGGGGAAATACAGCCAGGTCCAAACTGCAGTTGGTTTCAACTTCATAATGTGCCACCATTGTTTCATCAGTTCATTTTGCTTATCTTTTTGCAGATTGTTGATTGGGCCTACAAGCACGGCCTCGCTTCTTGGTACCCCGAGCCAGCAGACAAGGAAGCTTTTGTGAAACAGCTCATTTACAGTCCTGATTATGATTCATTTGTTCTGGATGATTACAGGTGGCCCCCCACAGCCATGCAGACACAAAATGTATAAGGTTTTGTGAGAACTGTTTTCTTAGTTTTGCCATCAGTTCCTGTGGCTCATGATATTGTTGATATAAATGCACCTCCAGGCTTGCAGAATGATAAAAGTAAATGAATCCAAATAGTTTTTTTACTTGCTGCTGCTTTTTTTCTGTGGGAATATGTCAGTAGGGAATAAAACAGATTCCAAGCTGGGCAGTGGGTACTCCAAGGAGAGAGACAGACTACAGCTGCAGCCCATCCCAGTCAGTCAGTCAGCACTGCATATTGTGATTGCTTAACATACTACCTGTTCTCAGCTCAGCTGCCTTGGGATAAGCTACCTGGGCCACTCCAAAAGCATAGTCCCATTCCTAGTTGAAGTGCTCACTTCCCTAGGTGGTAGCTGCATGTATGGTCATCTCTCACACAGCCACGCTTTGCCTGGGGCTCTCTGGATGTGATGGGAAGTGTGTGCATTGCTCTGGGAGAGCTACACACTTGGACAGCACTACCCTCTTCTGCTTCCAAAGTCCCTGATGTTTGGGGAATTTCAAACAACCCAAACTCGTGCATGGGTCACAGAACCTGGCACTGTTATCTGTCACCCTCCATGGAAACCCCAAGGTTCTACTGCACCCTATGGAAACAAGAGACTCCCTCCCCTCCACAATTCAGGTGGCTCTTCAAGAGAACAGGAGCCAAGCAAACCACAAGGGATAGCGAGATGGAGACCGGGACACCCCTGAACCTACATGTGACCACCACATTATTGGTGCATCTCCTCATGGACACTGCTAAGGAAGCACTGCAACCAGCTAAGGGCCCTCCTGAGATTCTCTCTCTGTGTCACAGAGTTCCAGGGAGGCCTCCCCCAGCCTTGCAAAATTGTTTCACCCCATTGAATACTACCCCTGTGGAATGATGGTGGTCCTGACCATAACTGGGAGAGAGAAGAGGGATTGCTGTCAACTCTTCCCTCCCTGGTTCTCCCTGCTCACACAGAACAAGGCTAAGGATGGTTACCACAGATTCTATTTAGTATCCTTAACTGGCTTTTAGCACCAGGAAATGAACCTCATCTCTTTGATGATGAGCCATGGTCTCCCCAGTGTCCGTATTCTTGTAATGCCAAGTAGACCTTCTCACCTAGGCTAAGGAATGAATGAAAAGGCTGTTAAGTTTCAGGTTCAAGGAGACATGCTGACAAATACTCTCATTTCCTGAGCAAAAGCCCTTGGAACTGAGGTTGCCTTGCCTTTTTCAGGGCTTCTGGAAAGAACTCTGCTTTTGAGAAGGGAGGTAGCAAGGTGGAAATTCCCTTTTTTTGTTTCAGAAAGGTGCCTACACAACTTCCCTTTGCCTACACATGTCCCTGTTTCTCAACTAAAGGCATGACCTTCCTGCTTGTCCAGCTTCTGGACTTGACATCTCAAATATTAGGCAAGAATGAAAATAAAAAGAAGCAAAACCAAACCAACAACAACAAAAACAAACAAAACCCCAAACAACCCCCGAAAACAAACAAACAAACAAGCAAACCAATAACAACAAAACGCAGAATGTCTATGGGGAGCCAGGAAGAGAGGAAATTTCCCTGAACAGTCTCATGACAGTTGTAGGGTGTATGATAGAAAAAGCAGGATCTCTTGAGCACAGTCCAGTACAATGTTCTCAGGAACATGGGGAACACTATGCCACAGGAATGCAGTTGTCCAAGGAGACTGAGCCCCCAGCTCCTCTGACAGAGACAACAGCTGTTTCTGGGGAAATCTGAAAGTGCCTCTAATGCCTGGATCCTCTCCCTCTAAAATTATTCCCTGTGACTCTGGAAATAGCACGGAGACACTTCCCCACTCCCTACGGCTGCTCCTCGGTGTTCATGAAACATGAACACGTAATGACACAGACCCCCAGGAGATACCCTTTCGGTTCCCTTGTGTCACATCTCAGAGAGGGTTCTCTACCTGGTCTCTGTCTCTTGCTGCCTTTCTGGCATCCCACAGGAGCTGCTGTCCCATGCTGGCAGCAGTCTGCAGACACACAGCTGGAGGAATCTTCTCCTCAGCTTGTGTTCCCCACAAGGTCACACACTGTACAGCCCAAGGCACAGCTGCTGGGGCATGGTGCGTGGCAAGGCACGGCAGCCCTGAGCTGAGCTGCTCAGCTGTGCACTGACACCTGGAGAGCTCAGGTGCAGGTGTTCCCTTCGAGACAAAGAGGCCAATCCTGACAGTCCACTGGGTGCCCAGGGTGAGTATCCCTCCTCTCTTGCCACTTCCATGAGACACCACTGAGTGGTCCAAAATGCTGGGGTAGTTTCCTAAAGGAAACTTTTGTTGAGTCACAGTGAAAGAGAGGAAGTGATCTTGTATAGAAGGCAGTCCTGTCATTGGTGCTCCTCTTGTACCTGCCACAAAGATGGATGTTCCTTGAAAAAAACAGCCTTATCTTTCCCTAATGCCCCAAGACCTCCCTGGCCTTGGCCAAGAGACCAAACTCAGGCTATAGAGACAGGTCAGTGAGCAACCCAGGAAGAAGAGAGCCTCCTAAGCTAAGACAAAAAGCTGCTTGGAGCAGGATGGAGGGTCCACCTGGGCTTCCTTGCAAAAAGGAGAGGTCATTCAGGCAACTATTATATTGTGATACTCCACACATTGGCTGCATCCTATAAAAAAAACTGTAGGATGGTCTGGGGGATTGTTAACCATCTTCGTTTCCCAGCTCCTGCAAAACTCTCCAGCTGGAAGCAACTCTATTGTTCACTAAGCCATGAGATTTCTCTCTAGGAAATATTCAGGATGCGCTCCTCTGCTTGCAGCTGGACAGCTGCAAGAGGGCAGTGCTGGCTCCTTGGTACTGGTCAGAAGGGGGGTTTGATACTGGGGGAAAGGCTACTCCAGGAGAGACTTTTAACAGAACAACAGCTGTTCTCCAGTCTCCCTCAAGAGTTCCAGAGCTCAGCCCTTGTGTCTGTGTTCCTACAGGGCTTCCTTTCTGCTTTCCAGCTGCCTCCCCACCTAGCTGCCCCACACGGGGAGGGAAAGCAGCAGAGGACAACACTGTCACTTGAGCTGTTACCCCTCCTGACTCTGCCGGACCACTGCACCTGAGGCAGGCAGCACAGCTGCCTTCCACCTGGTATCCATGACCAGCAGCTCTGGGGCAGTTTTAGCCCTCGGCCCTTGGGTTGCAGTGGCACAGCAAGACTCAGGGGCTCTTCCCCATCATTCCCTAGCAGAAGCAGTCAGACATGGTGAGCCAAAGCCCACAGTCTGGCAGCCTGCATGCTTCAGATGGCGTGTCGTCGAGCTGTGAGGGAGAGGGTACACACTGACCTGGTCAGTGACTTGTCAGAGCAGCTGCCTCTGTCTTCTCCGGGGGGTGAGGAGATGCTTTCCACCTCCATCTGAAACACATTCTGTGCTTTTGCTTGCCCCGTAGCTGAAGGAACTGCCGGAGACAGTGCATCCTCCCTGCGCTGGTGGGACTGGAGGGGAAGGGGAGGCTGGAGAGAGCACAGCGAATTGAGTAGGAGCCTTTTCTGGGAAGCAAGGCTGTGCCTGCCCTGGGAGCTTCCTTGCCAAAACCTGCGGAGGTGTGTTCCCACAGTGTAGGATTCAAGGTGAACCACTTGGGGGCCATAGAGGACTTTTAGCTGAAGCTTTTCCCGAGCTGAGACGATTCTGTCGCTGGGTGTATCTCACATGTTGCCAGGGACTTCAGCAGGGGGAATGAGTACTTTTTTTCTTGTCCGATATTGTACAAAAAAAATCTCCCACAGAGGGAATACTTACTGGAATCACAGTTCATGGGTGCCTGCCCTACAAGGCACATCAGTTAGTAAGAGATTAAATTGGTGTAGGAAAAACCGAAGTTGAATATTGTGGGACTTCTAGCTGCTATCTGTGTTTTGTCCTCTGATTTAAAGCAAGGATATTTCTAGCAGCTCGTTTTGGATTTCTCTGACTGCTCTCAGTTCTTCTCTCAGCAGCGGGACAAGTCTTGAAGCTGTTCTTTTGAATTCCTTTGAAAAATTAGGTGATTTGAAACCAGTGATTAAAATAGCATAAATACGAGGACAAATATATCCATACAGCTAATAATGTGGCAATATTAATACCTACTTTAAGTTCAGAAGGGAGCATCTGAACATGATGTTAAGCCTGGCAATTACCTGGTATCTGAATTACCTCTGCTGGGAAAAACTCTTCATTTCTCTTTACCTCATCACTCATGTCTCTCCTCTTATTTAAGAAAATTGCATGTTACTTATAATCCCAGCTGGTCTGGATTAATCAGGTAGCATTCATTCTGTAATAAAACATGTTCTTCGTTCTCTGGCAGGGCTCATCTCTTGGCCAAGACAGTACATTGCTTGGAGTTGCCACAGGCTGTAGCAATGGCTCATCTCCAGAAGCATGCAGGAGCCAGTGTGTGGCTCTGACAACCAAAGAGGCCTCTGAAGAATACAATAAAAATAAATTATATTGAAGGCAAATCCATGTTCTTCTGGCCTGACTTTTACTTCAGCCTCTGTGCTTGGTGTTGTTAACTGGCTATAGGCGTGAAGGGTTACCTAAGCCATGAAAAGTGTTAATCACAGACTTCTGGATAAAATTCAGGTTGTCTGGCCATCATATTTGTACAGAGCACACCAGGCATATTCTTACAAGCAACAAACCCAAATTAAGCCTCTATCCTCTAAGTCAAGTTCTGAGGCTTCTTCCTCAGAAGCCTCGACTTCATGTGCAAATGGGAGGCATTTGTTTTGCTGACATTTCAAGGGTGTGCTGACCTTTCCATCCTGAAAGGAAAATCTTGATAAAATCACTAATTAATGAGTAAGTTTGAATCATTTGTCCCAGATATGTGGATAAACAAAGAAGCTAAAGGTCTGGCTATTAAACAGGAAAGAAAGGTTTTTCTTCATAGACCAAACTGTTCAAATACCTAAAATGGTGGTAATTGATTTATATTCAATTATTGGAGTGCACAGAAGCAATTATAGCTGTTCTTTAGAGCCCAGTTCTACAGCGAAGTGTTCCTACACAAAAAATTCTCATTAGTTACCTGCTGGTGAAAAATGCTGGTAGAAGGATGGAATTTCCTCTTTATTTATAATTCCTACCCAGTTTTACTCCTCTGATCTCTGCTTTCTATATATTGAGAATAATATGGCTATTTACTTCAGACCGAATGAATCTATCTGACAAACCACTGACAGGGAAGAGACTGATGGAATGGGAAGGGATTTGATCACAGAACTCTAACACTGCCTAATATTATTGAAATGAGATCTGCTAGAGTCCTGCTCAACTCAGTCACTCAGGTTGTATTCATACAGTCAGCAGTCAGACAAATAAATGTTATTTTAATCTGTAACTCCTGCAGATTGTTCTGGAAAATCACTGAGATGTCCACAGATCTCACAGACTGACAGTGAAACTTGAACACCTTTCACACACTCAGCCTCAATACCCAAAGAAGCACTCCAGCTAGTTTAGGAGCTGAACACGTCAAAGAAACATGAGAGGAGCAGGAAATATGGATGTCATGCTAAGGGAGGACCCAGGATAGTTCTTAGGGCCACCCTAGATCACACCTGAATCCAGAGGATAAACCAGAGTATACTTGGCACAGGCTCAAGCTCTTTGCTATGAAGTTTGGATGACAGAAAGGTCATGTCTGCTACATCTTTGAAATGAGCCATGGGGATCAGTCCCTGTAAACTCATCCTGAACTTGGTGGTATAGAAGAGCTCGTATCACATTCTGCAATTCATAAAAGAGGCAAAATTTGGCCCACAGCCTCTCCAGTGCCATCACTGGTCCAGCAGCTTCTCAGGCAGCATTCTTTTGTTTGACAAGTATCATGACAACATCAAATTAAAATTCATTCTCTGAGTTTTCACCACTGTAGAGGTACACAGGTTGAAGCAGCGGGCCTGCATCTTTTATAAAATTAGTAACAATTTTACCCTGCTTCTCCAACAGCAAATGGTCTGTATTCCCCACCTATATCTACTAGGTGATACTATTGTCACTTGGTGTCCCAGATTTAACTCACTCCCTGGCAAGACTGCCAGCAGATTTGCTTCACTGAGCCGCGGCTGAAACAGCTGAGCTGAGCTCCAGCCACTCCTGGGCTAAGCCATACAGCCCCCAGGTCACTCTAACCCTTTCATAAAGACGCACTTGGGCACTGACCACGGGTTGGAGTAACAGAGGCACAGATATAGGTAGTTCCCTTCAGCACACAGCTAAGAGTTGGCACCTATGGCAAAGAGGCAGGCTAGAAAATGGGGACAGTCACCTCTTCATCTGGCACAGTAGGGATTTGCCAGAATTTGTTCAGCAGAACCCACAGACTGAATTACAATTAGCTGCTAAGGCTGAGACAGTCTAAAATGCCCACCAGGAGACATCCTAACACACCAAACATTCATTAACAGAAGCACCAGAACTCATTACTCCAAAGTTTGAATCCTCTCCTTCCTTCCTTACCACTGACCAGTCCACATTTTTTATATGCCCAACACTGCTGGGGAACACCTAAAGGAAGCACAGGGAAATTGGTGCAATTTTAGCTGCCTCTGGGAGGGTGACACAGATCGCATAAATAAGATGTTACATATTCCCTCATTTCAGGGAAGGAGAGATGAAGGATCATTTGGGAAATGCTGCATATTCCTCAAACTCCCCACTGGGCAAGCAGTTAAAAATTCTTCCACTGACAGGAACGTCGTGATGTTGAGTCTGTGATCTCAGGACAACTGTGGGTCTGTGGACTACAACCAAAATAACCCTCAAAAATAAGACTTTAACAGTACATTTGCATTTCATGTGGAGGGGGTCCAAAAAGCACAAAAAGCTAAAAACCTACAGGCTGATGAAGTAGTTTTCTGACAGCAAGGGAAGAGAGAATCAAGGTTACAGTGAGGTATTGAAAAATATCATAAAACAAAGAAAATAGTTCTCCCATCACCTTTCATAGCATCACCTTTCAGCAATCCTCTGCCAGTCATTACACAGATATTGGGAGAGGGGTCACTATAATACACTCTACTTTTATTCTTCTATGTAAATGTGTTACAAAAACCATTGGGCTTTGAGCAAATGTTTATCAGCCTTTTCAGCTGACAAAGCTGTGCTAAAAGCATTCTCAACTGCAGAATGACCTTCAGTTTTTGCACTGTTGCCAGAAGCAGTTTATTTAAAATGTCAGAAAACAAAAAGAGTTTATTGTAAACTTCTGTATCTTTTCTACTAACATTGTTTGATCCATCATGTAAGCTTATTAAAGATGACTCATCATCGATGGCCAAGCTGTATTAGAGCAACCCCAAGCTCAGGCCATGAAAGAGCTAATGAGCCTGTTTCAAAAACACTTTCTGGAAGTGGCTTTGGAAAACACTCAGACCAGTTAAGTCACAAAATACAGAGGGGCAGTAGTAACTATTCATGGTGAACCCTTAGTTATTCATCAGTAAACCACCATTAAGGAAAGGTAAGATTCCCTCATTCCCCTTTATCATCTTGGACTGTCTATGAAAAAATACTAATACATGTATGCTTTCCCATCAAAACCTCCAGTAAAATCAGGTAATACATGTAAATACACCCACAACAAAATTGTTTCAGAGTTTAGAATATCTGGAGAACTCAGTGCAGGCCTTATAAAATTAAATACTGTAGTTTGGTAGTCCGACCTCAATCCAACCAAACATAACTCATTTCTTTTAAAAGGGACAGACTTGCTTTAAAACAGAAAAGCTAAAAATAAGCAGCTTTAGTTCTTTGGGACACACTCCTCATAAAAGTGCACAAAACCCCCAAAATATCTTACCCATTTACAAAAGCTTTTATTCTTGTAGATGCTTAAGATGGTCTTCAGTGTTTCAGAGGTGAAAACAATTTCCCAAGGTGTTCCTGAGCAAGACTGTTAGGTGACGTTTTCAGAGCCTGCACTATTCAGGCTGGTGGAAAGAACCCAACAAAAAAAGCCCACACGCACACAAAGGAGATCAAAGACACTGCCTCACTAGACAGCAACCGCTGGGCTGCTCGGGTGCCCTCATCACCTCCATAGGACAGAGAGGGGCTCCAGTGCTCCCCAAGAGAAGCACAGAAGTCCTTTGTTTGGTCTGTGTTGTCAGCTCCTTACCAGCCTTACTAGTCTTCCCATCCCAAGTACTTCTCAAATACATCTTCTGGCAGAAATATAGCCGTACTTCGAAGAACACTGATGCTGTATCTCTTTTTTTGTGTGTCAGTGCAAACCCCTATAAACTGAACATTTAAGGAACTATTGCAGAATAGAGGTGAAGCTGAAGAGACATCTGCAGCTGGTGCTCAGTCAGGCTGATTTATGGAGCTTGACACCAACTTCTCACAAACCCACAAAGAACCCTCCCAACCTGGCAGCAGTGGGAATGGGCTGCCACACCAGTCATGTACCAGCCCAGCTCTGCTGACACCCACAGAGCCACTCTCCCACTGATTTTAGACAAGATCTAACCCATGAAGGCTGATGATGCAACCACAGGTCACCATCACCAAGGCAGCAGAGCACCAAATGAGTGAAAAATGCCAGCAGGTTGCATGTGTGGCACGTCATGGCTACTTGGAATAAAAAGGTGAGGTCTGTGGGCAATCAAACCATTCAGGTTTGCAATGTCTATCCCAGAATCTAATCCCGAAGAGCTCTTTTGGACATTTTTTTGAAAAAATCCCACTGAAACTTGTGAGACAGCTGACAGAATAGGTTGTAAAATCTATCAGGATTAGATCCCCAGTTAATACACATTTGCATATTGAGCTTGTGAGATAATTAAATCCTAAGTGAAAAGAGGTGTTTTCTTTCCTTAGCAGAGGCCACTGCATTATCAGCTCCCCGATCATTTGCCTGGCCGGCTGAAAGCACAGATCTTGGGTGCGCAGCTCAAGAGAGAAAACTGGGCAACAAGATTATTAGCACAGCACCATCCAGCTGAAATACTCCACGCAGCTGACAATATGTGCTTCAAATTCATGTGTGAAGTAGTTGCTAAAGAAAAAAAAACCACCACCCCATCACCTGAAATAACCCTCCAGCTGGTCTTGCCTAGGTAGTCTCAAACGCAGTGAGGCACAAGCTCTGTTGGGAGCTGGCAGTACAAACCTCCCAAATGCAAACTCGGACATTTGCCAAAGTGAAGCAGGCAGGACCGAGCTCACAAAGTAGGATATTGCCCCATCATCAAAAGTAGCAGCAGGGCAGGATTAACCTAATTTGTAGCTAACTTGGCTGGATAGGCTGCCCAGTGATCCTCATACATGCTCTTGTGAAGCTTAGTGAAATAAACCGCTGCAAAATTGCTCTTGAAAAGTGCATTTCCTTAACGGCACTCAGCTATCAAGACACTGGAGTGTTGTGGATGTTCATCCACGGTGGTTCCTTTGCACACAGCTTGTAGAGACCTTGGGCAGCTTTGGTGGAGGAAAGAGCAGCAGCAGTTAGAGCTCTTGCTGTTCAAAACTGAAATTAAATCAAAGAAATTACGCATCTCAGTTTACGTCTAAAAGATTTTCCTTCACCTCTCCAGTCTTCCCAGTATTTTGATCTCAAGTCTGAAAAGTTAAGTCTGGGCTGAAGAATAAAGACTGCTTTACCTTTCAAATTATCTGTTAAAAGGCAGAAGGCACAAGGATTTGCCAGCCTCGAGGGTAAAACCCCAAGCTGATCCGTATGTGGATCCCGTTTCAAAAACAAACAATCCACTTGGGGCTGGCAGCGAGCCAGACTGCGGGATTGCCTTTGAAAACTCTCATCTCAATAGGAAACCTCCGAGTATTTTGATCAATTTTGTAACAATTTTCATCCCTTAGCTTTGTAGCGTATTGCGACTCCTTTCTGTCTACTAAGTTACAGAAACAGCCGGTACAAATGAAGGCAAAACAAGCAAGGGTGGCTGTGGATCAAATACAGCATTTCAAAAGATTTAGGGAAGACAAAACCCACCGTCTGTCTTAACTCCTGCCAAGAAACCATTACAGAGGATGGAGGCGCAGTGAAAGCCCCCTGAACGCAGCGTTCCAACGGCAGTAACAACCACACATCTCGCATCTATTGTGTAGCTTTATTTTTATAGGACCTATCATAGACTCTTTTACATAACTTAAATGATTATCAAATAATCTCCTGTACACAATGAGACCGAGCCGCATTGCTTTCTGAGCTTTGACACATTCCTGGAAGAAATCCAAAGGTCTGTAGGAATCACATGGCTGCAGTGGTTACAGTAAATTTTTGTCCCGGACTTAAGCCATCAATTAACTTACGTATCGCTTTAAATTGCCGTTGGCAAGATCCTGCAAGACGTTGTTAAAATTTCAGGACACCGAGTTTTGGTAGCAGCATTTTTCATTTTGCGTCACTTTCATTTCCTTGCCTTTGTGTCCTCAGCTGAACACCTGCCAGCACTTGTGATGAACACGAGCCTCGGAAAAATGTTAAACGCCCTTCAAGTGTTGACACGAGCTTTAGGTTTTGACTGAAATCACTGACGAGTGGTCCCCACGGCCTACAGGTACACATCACCGCTCTGCCTACAGCCAGCCAAGCCCTGACCCCTAAGGAGGGAGGACGAAAAGGGGGGCACCGGTCGCTATAAAAACACCTGAAGGAACCCAAAGTTTCGCATTTTATTTGCGGCGCCCCTCGAACCGCAGGAGGCGACTGGCAGTGCCCACTCGTGAGTCCTGCGGGGGCCCCAGCGTCCGAGAGCCCCGCGGGCGGCCCGGGCCCCGCTCCCCGCCGCCCTTACAGCCCGGGGTAGCCCCCGCGGTGGAACCCGCCGCCGTAGTCGTAAGGCGGCTGCGGCGCGGGCAGCGGGCACTCGGGAAAGAAC
>WEKX01023425.1:328057-339664 GCA_013390025.1 Pitta sordida
TGCGGCCATGGCCGGCGGCAAAAGCCGCCGCCCCGACGTCCGACGGGCTCCCCTGGGCTGCGCCGGGCGGGCAGCAGCGGCGACAGCGGGGAAAAGGCGGCAGGCGGGGAAGGAGGAGGAGGAATCAGAGCTGGGCTGGGCTGGGCTGGCCCTTCCCGCCTCCGTGCCGACCGGCCGGGGGCTGTGCCGCCTGCACTCACCCACCCAGCCGGGCGGGAGCGTGGGCCACAGCGGGGCGGGACAGGGGCACACACCCCCGGGAGCGGGACGCAGACATCCGCTGCGCGGACACATCCAGTCGGCCCGGAGAAGGGGCACAGCACCCCCAGACCCCACCAGTCTTGTTCCCCATCCTGCAGCTGCTTAGCTGGCAGAAAACATGTTCCTCACCTGGGGTCAGGCCTGGTGGTGCTGGGTCACCTGCACAGCTCTGGATGTTATGCAGTGCCGACATGCTCTTGGTCTGACCGCCGCCAGGATGCACAAACCGAAATTACTTTGTAAAGGTGGGGGTTTTCCAAGCCCATTGCTGTGCACATTGCACAGAATATTTTATGTTCCTAGGCGAATCCTGAGAAAATCCAATACTGCGATCTGGTAGATATTTCAAACGACGGGTGTATTCAGGTAAAATCACAGAACCATGGAATTGTTTGGATGGAAAGAGACTTTAAGGATCATCTATGCCCCTACAATATGCCAGGACACCTTCCACTAGACCAGCTTGTTTATAATCTTGCATGGATTTAGTGAAGTGGTGGTATAAATTTTCAATATGGAAAGTAGAAAAATTAGTGAAGCAGCTGCTGAAGGAATTATTTCATCTTTCCTGGGGGAAAGAAGTTTTTTTTACTTTTTTTCAGAAAATTCTTACATGATGCAGAACAGCTCTCAACTCAGCCCCAGATTTATTTTTGGTGATTTTATATATCCAAATTTGAATAAAGGTCCACGTCTGGTTGTGAAAGAAATTTGCAACTTTCTTTTTTTTCTATTCAGGATCTGCAGCAATTCATATAGCAGTTTTGTATTGGAAGGAAAAAAAACTACAGAAAAGGGAAACAGACTTCCAGGGCTGTATTTAGTGGTAAAATGGAAAAAACAGCCAAATTCACCTCACTGTTGTTTCAAACTTTTGTTGAATGCAAAGCAAGGAGAAAAGAGGAGAAAGCACATATGTCGCGGCAGGAAAAAAAGGCTTAGGATCTTCTACAGAACAGAAATGCTGATTTTCTTGATCTCTCACCAGCATCTCAACAGGGTCCCAGCGGCAGGCAGAGCCTCACAGTCCCAGGTACAGCCTTGGCTCTGGTGCTGGCACATCTGGACTGGGTCTCCTTTGCAAAACCTGCTCAGCTGGAACCTCAGTTTCTTACTTGCTCTGAGTGCAACTGTGTAATTGAAGCAAAAAATCCCTGGTAGGCAGAGGGCTATGGGAAATCTATATATCTCTCCATGGCAGAATGAGTGTGTCTACATAGAAGGTGGATTTAAGCTACTTAGGTCGAATACAACTGACAGGGATTAGTGACCTGAGCTGTTACCCTCAGGTCCTGTCAAGCCCTGTCAAGCTTTGGAGCCTGCTCCAAGCTCCCTTACTGATGGGGAAATGTAAAGAACAAAATACAATCAGGTTTTCTATATCATGGACCTGCAGTCTTAGTCAGGTTCCACGAAGCCCTACTTCTGTGTTGAATGGCAGCTCATTAATATGCACATTTTCCCCGCACCCTCATGTGGCCCCCCCGGTGCTGTTTCGGCACTGTGTTGCTGTGTATCAGTGTTTGTGTTGGCCCTTCCCGGCGCCCACAGTCACCCCACGCTGGGAAAAAAACCTTTTCAGCTCAGCCAGGGACAGAGTTTCATAACTGCATGGCGGCAGCTCCAGGGGATCAGCCCAGCCACAGCCGCTGCCGCGCCAAGGGGGGAGCAGGGGAGGAGTGGCCCTGCCGCAGCCACTGCCATTCCAGGGCCAGGGAAAGCAGCAGTGCTGCTGCCACCGGCCTGGGGCCGGGAGGAAGCGGCGTGGCTGCCACAGCGGCTGTGCGGGTTGAGTTGCATATTTATGCTCCCTAATTGAATATTCATGTGTGCCAGGTCGCGCGTGCACAGTTGCAAAAGTGACCTCCTTAATTGCTAAAACATCATGCTGCTAAGATGTGAAGCCGCAATATGGGGAGTGCAAAGTACAAGAGTGCTGACTGTATATGCATATCTCTCTGTGCTCCACTGGATAGTTTTGCATCTACTGTGAGACCACTTCAGATCCACATGGGTCTAGAAAATGGAGATCACTATCCTTCGCTGGATGTACAGGCAGTTTAGGACAATTTCTTAACTAAGCAATGTGAAATGACTCAAATAGAGTGGCAATGAAGTTGTCCTCAAATTAGTATCCGCTTCAGCATTATAGCAGCAATATTCCATAGCCTGTCTAAAGGCTTTGTTAATGAGCCTGGGTTGTATTATATGCAGAGTGGCTAAATATCCGGTGGCTTAAATAAAAAAGAGCTGAAAGCCCTGGCTTCTCTTCTGTAAGGCTGAATTCATTCAATTAAACAGCTACGCTTTAGCAGGAGACTTTATTACCTCCTAAAACTTGGAGAGTATTAAAACAATTGTCAGGCATGCAAAGGAAGGTTTGCATTCAGTTGTGCTAAGCAGCCAAATTTACATATTCTCAACCAGAACTGGAGATTTAAAAAGCCTTCATAATTGCATTAAACATGCTTATTATCTCTGTTCTCTCAGGCAGAGCTGATTACCCCAAGTTGGGCAATGCCTGGAGGGAAATTTGCTAAGCCACATGATGTCAACAACTTGAAAAGAAACTTAATTTTTATTTTTTTTAAGGAAATAGTTTGTTTTTTTCCTGCACAACATCTCTTTTCCAGCAGCTGTATGAGCCCGCGCTTTTCTTCTGCCTGCACTCTTTCAGGATGCTGATGCTCAGCCCATGTACTGTGACTCTCAGGCCCAATCACCAATCCACCTCAACCTAATGTCGGTGCTGGGATTAGATCCATAAAATAAACCAGACACTAGGCAAAACTTTTCACCAGATGTCCTTGTCCCTCCACTCTCCCCCCATCAGGCTGAGGCGAGTGAAAGGGCTGCAGAAGTGCTTCCCCTCTCCTAAATCTCCATCCCACAGGAGAGCGCTCAGTGCTCACTAAGGGGCTCCAGGCTCTACTGCTGTTTTCTTGCCCACTTCTGTGTAGAAAGTTTTGTTCATTCTCTTAATTGTACAGAACATCATCTCAACCAGCTGTGGGGATTAAACCAGGCCTTTCCAGAGCAATGCCCTTTGCATCATTTTAGAGAGAGTCACGGCACAGTCAAAGCAAAGGGAGCAGTGACATGCCGTGATCACTAGTGCTTTGCACAGACCACAGATTGAACTCACACCCACATGGTCAAGCCCTTCGGAAGAAAAACAATTTGTTACCTTTACCGACCAAGCAGGCCAGAAAGGAGAGCAACTTATGCAAGCCAGGAAGCCTTGCACGTTTGTGGGCCACACCACAGTGGCACAGCACTTCTGTGGAGCAGTTCCTCACTGGAGACAGTTGCAGAAGCTCTATCTGCCCTCCTGATGCCTGTGGGGCTGTCCATCTCAGTGTCCAACACCAGGATGAACCCTCTGCCGTGTAGGGGCAGGATCCCACTATTATTCAGCCTGAAGGAAACACCTCATACTATGCCTCATCACTAAAAGGAAGTAAACTCAGGCTGATATAAGTAAGAAATGTTTTATTGTGGGGGTGGTGAGACAGTGGCACAGGTTGCTCAGAGAGGTGGTGGATTCCCCAACCCTGGAAATATTCAAGGCCAGGCTGGATGGGGCTTTGAGCAACATGGTCTCATTGAAGATGTCGCTGCTCACTGCAGGGAGGGTAGAACTAGAGGATCTTTAAGGTCCCTTCCAACCCAAACTATTCCATGTTTCTGCGATCGCTAGCAAAACCTTCCCCCAGGGAAGGCAAACCAAATCCAGCACTGAGCCCAGCCCTCACAATACACAACACCCGTTTTGCTTTCATCATGGCATGAGGAGGGCAGCGTCAAAGCAAGAAAATCTCTGCAACAGGGGAGGGAGGACCTTTTTTTTCCCCTTCCTGTTTGTATGGCCCATTTGGTTATCGAGTTATGGGAAAATCTGGCTGCCCAAACAGGTGTCACAGCTCCCAACCTACAGTCTCATTTCCTGATCGCGTCTTAATCGGCGAGTTGGTTGTGAAAGTTGATTTCTTGCACATTCTTATATCAGTGGGAATTTCTGCCCTTCCCTGACAAGTATTATAGGCAGCCTTTGACATACAGCCCTACAGGACCTAAATAGGCTGCTATTCTTTCCCTACACTGAAAGGGAGCTTTGTGCCAGAGATTCATTAAACTGCACTGCACAGCCCTTCATAAATGGGCTCAATAATGAACAGTCGATTTAACTGGAAAAGCTGCTGGAGCTGTTAAATTAAAGGGAAATAAAGTGCACTTCAGGCTCAGTCTGCCAGAAGAAAATGTTGACCTAAAAAAAAAAAATCTTTATTTTACTCAATCTCTTGCAAACAGGCTAAAATCTTCAGGAAGTTTATACTCACAACAGTGGGAACAGTATTAAAACATACCAATTTGCTTCCCCACTAATAAAGAAAGAAGAACTGCAATAAAATATACAATAAAATCAGAAAGGGGGGTGAGAAGCATATTCCAATTTATCCAAATTTAGTCCCCTTAACCTAAATTTAGTATTTATATGTAGATATGAGATTATGTGGTTTATATAGATCCAGACCTTACTTGCCCTAAATCACTGTGGACCCTTTCAAATGTTGCACATTCATACATGTGCATATATATATAGTTCTTTCCTTAACAGTCTTGGCTTCTTTGAGATGCTATTTTATTCAAATTTAATTTTTAGTGAACACAAGACTGAAGACTTGGCACCCTGCAAACAAAGCCCTGTTTTCCTCCCGCAGCTCCTGGATGCCATTGTCTCAGTTTCCTTTCCCCTCTTTCAATCTCAGTGTGTATTTCAGGTTCTCCTGGAATATATCCCCTCCACAAGAAAGGGCAAAGCAGATTTTGGTAGTTCTGCTGGTATCACTGAGTGGGTGATGTGTGCTTCTAACCACTACATCACACTGGAAAGAGCTGTACAAGGATAAAACATGAAGCTGTATTGTCTGTGTTTGAGAGATCATCACTCCATCAGTAGAAACCATATAGGCACTTGTCATCCTTGCCTGTATGGGGCTGAGCTCTGAGGTGTCACTGGAGATTTCTGGGTTTCAGAAAAGTATTCTAGGCAAAACATAAATGTCTGAGGTGGGCTTTAAACATTTAACTCAAGGGTTAAATGTTTAGTTTAGACCCGGAAAAGAAATGGTGTGTTACTCCAAGCCCTTCAACTTCCCATCAACTTCATATAGCCAAAGTTTCCACTGAAGCTGAGCTCATAAAGTCATTAGGGAGGGACTTTATTTCCCATTTGCCAGTATTTTCTGAAATGTTGGAGGTTATGCACTCCAGTCCTTTGGCATCCAGTTCTGGGATTATTTTTCTCATAAAGCAATGGTTGTTTTGCACATGTGAGGTGTGCAGGACTCAGCTGAAAAATGGATACACATGGGGCGACTGTATTTAATCTTCTGGATCAATAAGAAAGTCCATCATTCAGCTGAGCCTAACGTAAGTCTCTGTTTTAGAAGAGTGGAGTTTCTTATTTCAATGAGGTTATTCCAGTGTAAAACTAGGGTTGCTTAGTGATGAATCCGCTCTTCCATCACATCCATCTCATTCTCCTTCATCTGGACAGTTAAAAATACTGTTCCACAACTGTGTTATGTACTTTCTATATCAAATATTGTGAATAGAATCTATGTATGTGAAGGCAGACTGGAAGTTTAAGGACAAGAAGATCAGAAGAACCACGCATTGAGAAGATACCATGTTCACATCTAATTCCTGGATCAGCTCATCTGAAAAGAAACCTCAGCACCCAATAAAAAAACTTTTTATTGCTAGATGATTTTTGTGAGTCCCTTCCAACTTGGAATAACCTGTGAATCTGTGAACATCATAGCTATTTTTTCATTATGAAAACTTCTCAATTGGATAAACTCTCATCATCTTCATACTACTGTGATTTTTGTTCAAGTTTAGTATAGGTGATGACAGTAGGTTTTCAGCTCTTCACTGAAGTTGCCTCCAGTGGGTTAAATAGTTTTTCATACTTTCCTGAAAATGGAGCATTTAGGAAAAGTATTAGTTTAAATGTATTGGTCTTCACAGAATCACACAGAATCACAGAATATTATGAGTTGGAAGGGACCCACAAGGATCATCTAGTCCAACTCACCACCTAACACCCGTACAGAGACCGAGAGCACATCCCAGAGCAGTAACACAAACTTAGTTCCCTCACAGTCTAGCAGGCCACTCTGAGCCGGAAGGGGCCCAGAATCATCCAGCCCTACACCCCCCTTCCACCTATTTGTCTATAATTGTTTATAGTTTCATTATAAATTACCTAGTATAGATCAAAGTGCCACAAAACCTATGAAAACATGAACTTGTCTGCCAAAAACAAGTGCATTTGATAAGTTGCTAAGTCACCTCTTTTGCCAGTGACTCTCTGTCACCACTGCAAGAGCTGTACTAAAGGTATCACTTGTCCCTTCAGGAAAGAGTTTTGCAGGTTGAAATTGTAATTTTGTTTCGTGAAGTCACTTGGCTACTAATAGAAATACACACTGAGGAGACATCTAGGGATACTCAAAAACAATAAGAAAATAAATCACTTTTCATACTATTGAGAAATACTTTTTCAAATTATTTTTTTTTCTCTCAGTCCTTGGGTATTCCTTGACATTTTCAGAGTTTTATCTCCACTCAGAGATATTTCTGAAGCTAAACGTGTGCAGTTTAGGATCAAACTCCATCCTTTATTTTTGCTAGTCGTGCAGGATGCTGCTTGGAAGAGCTTTGCTGGGTGGAAATAAAATGTGAAATGCAATCAAACAGCAAGTGGTATCAAGTACTGCCTCATTGGAAATCCACTTTAGTACAGTGGTAAGTGTCCCCACCTGGCATGTGGGAGACCCGGGTTCAATTCCCGCCAGGGAGACAGTGTTAAGAGTTGGACTCGATGATCCTTGTGGGTCCCTTCCAACTCAGAATATTCTGTGATTTGCTGTGAACTGTCCTTCCTCCAATTTCTTTTTTTTTTTGCTAGGAGCCAGTTTGTTTGATCTCATGGTTCCTGACAGGCTTTGGGGCTACATGGCTTTGAGAAGGGGCTGCATGGCTTTGAGGAAGACAAGGTCTCCTCAAATCTCACCAGATGCAAACAGTGAGGATTTAGCAAACGCTCCGAAATAGCTTTCATGTATCTCCATATGGCCACCGACACCAAAGGAGCTGAGGTGTTTCTCAGAGGTCCAGCTGTGCACCATCCACAGCACCGGGGAGAGCACAGGATGGCCAGGTGCTGTCTGGCATGTGGTCATACACACCTTGGTCACAGTGTTTCAGAAAGAAGTCTTCTTGTGACCTCTTCCCTTCATGTAGCTGTGAGCTAAACTGTCCTGTCCTTCAAGCTCTCCCGTGGCCTCAGCTCAATTCTCTCTCCCGCTCTGGGTAACTCTCAATTGATGCTTCAGCCATTCTGACTAGGAGGTGACTCCTCTCTGACTTGGAGGTGGCTTTCAGGTACCTGTGACCACAGCAATACTGTCATAACCCTTCTTACTCCTTTATGTGTCTCAAACAAACCTGGTGCCACTCAGCTGATGGTTCAATATAAAGAGGACAAGGCTCTGAGGAGACCTTATAACACTTTCCAGTACCTAGAAGTCCTACATGGAAACTGGAGAGGAACTTTTTATAAGGGCATGTACTGATAGGACAAGGGGTCATGGGTTTAAACTGGAAAAGGGCAGGTTTAGATAGATAGATAGATAGATAGATAGATAGATAGATAGATAGATAGATAGATAGATAGATAGATAGATAGATAGATAGATAGATAGATAGATAGATAGATAGATAGATAGATAGATAGATAGATAGATAGATAGATAGATAGATAATTTACTCTGGGGGTGCTGAGGCACTGGAACAGATTGCTCAGAGAAGCCCCGACTGCCCCAACCCCAGAAGTGTTCAGAGTCAGGCTGGATGAGGCTCTGAGCAACCTGGTCTAGTGGCAGGTGTCCCTGCGCGTGGCAGAGTGTTGGAATTAAACAATCTTTAAGGTGCCTTCCAACCCAAACCATTCTGTGGTTCTGTGATTCTATGTGTGACCCCATGGCACACAACAACAGACCCCAGGCCTCACAGGTCTATTGCCTGCAGAGGTGGTTGAGTCACCAACCCTGGATGTGTTCAAGGGGAGGCTGGACGAGGTGCTGAGCGATATGATCTAGATGTAGAGGATAGGTTAGTTGGATTATAGGTTGGACTAGATGATCTTCAAGGTCCTTTCCAGCCTTATCTATACTATGAAACTGTGGTATTTACATTAAGAAAAGGAGGTTTTTTCAGTTACAATTATTGAGATATTTGTGACACAGGGTCATCTGTAAATTCTTGTTCAGTTTCAGCATTAAAAAAATAAAAACAAAAATAAAATAAAATACCGGCTAAACCCTGTTTCTTTCCATTAGTATTTTATTTTTTTAAAAAATAGACAATTGGGAATTTTTACTTGAAAATATTACCTAAACTGTGTCCAGTTTTACCTATTGGAAATTGCCCATTAGAAATTTTCAAGCCATTTTCCTATCCACCGCAGCACTGAGCTGCCCTGAGGAGCCCTCCAAGGCCTAGAGCTGGACCAGGAATATGTTTTTGCCATATGTCAAAAATCATCAGGTATAGGACAGCTGATGCCCCTTGTGGAGCTGCTGTGGGGAAATCCAAATCCCAAATGAATTCCATGGTCTTCTGATACCAGCCCAATTTTTTTTTTCCACTATTTATTTTCTCCCCTGTTGAGGTATGTATGTCTGTAGGGAATTCAATCTCATCACGAGTAGGAATTGGTCCCAAGACTCCTTTCTTACTGCAAAAAAAGTCATTCTCAGTGGCACAGCACAGTCTGGAGGCTGACATGGTCACCTGGTCTGCAGGACTTGGGATGGGTAGGAGGCCCTGCTCCAGCACAAAGAGCTTCCTTGGCCCACCCTTGTCCACAATACGTTCTCCCATGGAAAGCCCCAGACCCTAAATCAGCATGAAATGAGTCTCAGTCACCTAGGTCAACCTCTGCATTTCAGTGAGTTTATTCTCATGCTTAGATTTGATTATATCTTACGGAACAAAAGTCTTTGTTCACAGCAAGAGAGGTTCAAATCCAGTTTGTGAGGCACAGCTACCTTTGAAATCCTGTCATAGAACTCACTAAGTGTTTAGATCTTAATATCTTTCTTGTCTATAAATTTTCTAGATAAACACAATAAATCATTGTATACACATATATACCCAGAGTGGGAATATCCTGTAGTTAGAAGCTCTGCCTACAGCCAATACTGTATATAAACTAAAATCACTGTTAAAAAAAGACCTTTATTTTAAAGCTACAGCCAACACAAATGTTGCGTTCTTGGTTACCAGAAATGTTTTCTTAACCAGATGTTTTCAGTCTTTTCTTAACAGAACCACTCACAGATTGTCCCCTTAATTATTTCATGTTTAGAAATGGTGTCTGGTTAAAAGAGAGAGGGAGACGGAGGGATAGAGTCGCACAAACTGCCATTATCATGCAAATAGCTCCAGAGGAAAAAGGACAGTGAAAATGATAGCACTGATCTAATTATCTGCAGGCCAATATAGCTAAGTCACTGAAAGAAGCCCACAGAAAAGGCTGCCACAGAAACACAAAAACCAGCCAGAAAACAATAAGGAACTTAGCAACAGTATAAAAACGGACTTCTTTCTGTGCACAAAGACTAGTTTTATGAGCATTTTTCTTGCTTTCAGTTTGCAGAAAAGGTTAGAGCACATTTTAAATTCTATGCCAGGATATTCCAACCCCCCCTCCACTCCTAAAGTTCCTTTGGCGTGCTGTCATATCACTGCACACCCGGCGGTGGGAATGTGGCTGCTCCTGTTCATCATGTCTGGGCCACCAGGCACGCTGGGGCTAAGGAGTTCGTGCAGGTGGGTTTTGGCAGCACCATTCTCCATAGCTTGGGTTTCAATCATGAGAATCAAGGTTGGCCTTCTTTGCGTGCTGCTGCTCCCATCTTCCTTTTGGTGCTCCCAGGTGGTTCCCAGTTGGAGGATGGAGGGTTTGTTCATTGCCCACCCTCCCTCAGGTGACCTGTGTGAGGGTCTTGGTGCTCCCTCCATGAGGAGCCACAGGAGAAACCCACCTATGGCAGCCTGAAGGAGCACAGATATCGCCACAGCTGTAATTCACCTCAGCAAGGACCTCATTGGAATGGTCTGCCCAGGGAGGTGGTGGAGTTGCCATCCCTGGAGGTGTTTAAGAGAAGACTCAATGAGGAGCTCAGTGACATGGTCTAGTAGGTGGGGAGTTGGACTGGATAGTCCTGTGGGTAGTGCCATGATTTAGACAGTGGGTTGGTGTTGGGTTACAGGTTGGACTTGATGATCTCCAAGGTCTCTTCCAACCTTGCTAATACTGTGATACTGTGACCTCAATAAGTACCACAAAATGCTTCCCAAGCAAACAAAAACAACCCAAAATCTACTGATTGTGATTGTCAAAGAGGACTTTACTTGATATTCTCACCCTCAATCTCTTCTTATTCATGCAGAGAAACAGGACCCCCATAATAACTTTTCTGCCCTATTTTAGTGATCCTTCTACCCTGTTTTCTTGCTGAAGAAGGAGAGCCTCCCACAATCAACCTAATCAAGCTAATCCTGACCAGATCTGAAGAACTCATGGTACCTGCCAAGTCGCCTCAACATCCATTAAACCTACGAGTGTGTCAAACCAGTGCAGGCAGCAGCCCAAAAACTCCTGAAAATGCTTTTTAGAAATCCAGAGGTTACCACACTCCTTTAAGAGGGGAGAAACTCCCATCCAGTAGCTACTTTTTTCATTGCAGATTTAAACCGGACTGGGACCAAAGTTTGAAAGCAAAAAAACACAGACCATCTTTATCCCTAAAATCTCCAAATCAGCTAATCACTTCTAATCCCAGTTTTAGACCTAAGAAGTTTATTAAGATATCAAAATACATTTAGCATCATGTTAAGAATGTACAGAATCTGTAACAAATAGTTTCAGGATGTGACAAGCCTTGTTCATATGTCTGGATGCTCTGGGAAAATGAAAATGAGGAACAGCAATATCATCCAAACATCTTTTAATTATCTCTTGCAGGATTATGAAAGGCATTTTTAAGAAAAATCTGAATGGAAATATGGAGCAGTCATTTGTCTTTGGTGGGAAGACTCATCAATATAAACAAAATTCTGTCTTCTGGCGGCACCACAGGGAGGAAGAAGAGAAACCACTGGAAAACCCTGAGGGATGAGAGGCTGGAGAGAGGTGAAATGGAGAGGGATTTGGGACTAATGGTTGACAGAAAACTTAATATGAGCCAACAGTGTGCCCAGGTGGCT
>WEKX01023425.1:339859-363112 GCA_013390025.1 Pitta sordida
AGATAATGGGATTATGGGATGGGGAGTTATTTAAAAAAAAAAGATGACATGACCCTGAGATTAGCTCAGATAGTTAAAACACGGTGTTCATGGCACCAGGATTATGGGTTCAATCCCTGTATGGGCATTCACTTAGGAGTTGGACTCGATGATCCTTGTGGGTCCCTCCCAACTCAGAATATCCTATGACTCAAAGAAAAAAAGTACTATTAACAGAGTTTTTGAATTTTGGAAGGAATGGTCAGGTTTGCTTGAAATATTCAGTTCTTGAGAAAGACATGTTAATTACCATGTGCTTAAAATGCCATTTTGTATAAAATGTTCCCATACCCACCCAGCAAAGACTCCATCCCATCTGTGTTCTAGAGGATAAACCCGGGATTTATAATGCACATGATTTAAGTGGACACCTGTGGAAACATGGGTCAGTAAAGGGAATTGGTCTGGGCAGCTGAACCCTGTTAGATTAGAAATCTGCTAATAAGCCACAGCCTCAGTCCTTCCTCCTTACCCTGTCTTAACCCCAGCTCCCACCACTGCCTGTAGCCAGTATCATGTACACCCCAATGATAAAAACCCCAAGGAGCTGCTAAAAGATACACCTGTCCTTTTTCAATCTTAACAGGTTCCTCTGAATACTGATTGATTCCCTCATGCCCTTCACTGCATTGCCAAACACTTCTACCAGCGTTTTTTACCTTCCAGATCTCTTGGAAATACAGAATAGAAAATAACAGAGGAATAAAGACTAGAAATCAAGTTGGCATGAAGAGTATGGCAGGCAGCTCTTTCTCCAGCATGGCCATCCACCTACATAAAATCTTCCTATATCTGAAGTGGCAACACACAACAGCAATACAAATCAATCAGATGAAGGAAACTACCACTACGGCAGAGAAACAAAAGGCACTCAACCCCTCCATCCAGCAATCTGGAACACTCATGTAATGTCCACAAAACTTTCCTATTTCCTAGGAGAGATTTATTAGTGTTTCTACTCTTGCAGGGGGAGGTTTCGTACCTGTGAATAGTCAGTCAAAGTCAGAAAACAGATTTTGGTGGCAAAATTGGTTGTGTAAGATCAATGTTAGTCATGGTGATTATCTGCCAGGGAATGTGAACAGGCTACCAAGTGATAAGAGGAGCTGCTGGCACCAGAGATCCTGTTTATTTCTTTTCCATGTACATGGAATTTAATTTATGCTATCTTTGCAAACAACATCTGACCACTGTATCAGATGGTCCAGCACTAGAACAGCAGTTGCCAAACTGGTATCCAGTCAAACTGACCTGGGACATTTTCTGGATCTGGGAGAGATGAACTCTGTATAGGTTTTGGTCTTCCACGTAGCAAGTTGTATTGTGTTTCTGTGGTCAGGTTTTGGTAGCGAGGGGGCTACAGGGTGGCTTCTGCGGGAAGCTGCTGGAAGCTTCCCCCATAACCGGTAAAGCCAATATCCACCGGCTAGAGAACAGACTGCCTGCTGACCAAGGCTGGGCCAATGAGGAGAGATAGCAATGCCTGTGATAACATATGTAAGAAGGAGAAAAATGTTATTGGGAAATGAAAATTGCAACCAAAGAAGAGCAGAGTGAGAACATGTGAACAACAATGCAGACACCAAGGTCAGTGCAGAAGGAGGGGCAGGAAGTGCCCCAGGCACAGGAGCTGAGGTTCCCCTGCAGCCCGTGATGAAGACCATAGTGGAGCGGCTGTGCTCCTGCAGCTCCTGGAGGACCACAGGGGTACAGAGATCCACCTGCAGCCTGTGGAGAAGCTCACGCTGGAGCAGGTTGATGCCCAAAGGACATTATGACCACGTGGGAGGCCCATGCTGGAGCCCAGGCACAGGAGCTGAGGTTCCCCTGCAGCCCGTGATGAAGACCATAGTGGAGCGGCTGTGCTCCTGCAGCTCCTGGAGGACCACAGGGGTACAGAGATCCACCTGCAGCCTGTGGAGAAGCTCACGCTGGAGCAGGTTGATGCCCAAAGGACATTATGACCACGTGGGAGGCCCATGCTGGAGCAGGGTGCTGGCAGGGAGCTGCTGACCCATGGGGAGAGAAGTCCATGCTGGAGCAGATTTCCCTGGTAGGACTTGTGTCACTGTGGGAGACTCATGCTGAAGCAGCCTGTGTTTGACGAACTGCACTCTGTGGACAAGTGACCCATGTGACATGTGTGTGAAGAACTGTTGCCTGTGGGATGGACTCACACTGGAACTGTTCATGAAGGACTGTCTCCCATGGGAGGGACCGCATGGGAAGCAGGGGAAGGGCTCCTCTCTCTGAGCAGCAGAAGAAACAACTGACCGTAACCTCCATTCCCATCTCCCTGCACTGCTGGGAGGGAGGAGGTAGAACTTTGAAGGAGGAAGGAGTGGAGAGAAGGCGTACTTAAGATTTGTGTATTTCACTTCTCATTCTCCTGCTTTGATTCTGTTAGTAATAAATTTGGTTAATATACTCACTTTGAATCTCTTCTGCCTGCAACAATAATCAGTGAGGGATCTCTCTCCCATTCCTTATCTCAACCCATGAACCCTTTGTTTTATTTTTCTCTCCTCTGTCCAGTTGCAGAGAGGAGTGAGAGAGTGGCTTTAGTGGGTGTCTGGTCTCCAGACACGGTCAGCCCACCTCACAAATCTTCCCCTACCTGTTCTCTTTTTTGTGATAGTATCTACACTTCTTCTTTCTCTGTCTTTTGGGGGTTTTTTAAACTTGCTTCTTCCCAGGCCACTCTGTTGGGGAAAAAATATATCATCAAAGAATTATCTGACATTTCAGCTGATCTAAATTTAAAATACACTCAGTATTGAAAAGCATGGCAAAGAACACAGGCGGCTGACAGACAGGCCATAGCATATACTTCAGGGAGGAACTAGATCAAACAGTACTTTGGTTAACAAGGGCCATAAAAACTAGACTTTATTGTCAGTTTCCAAACTATACCTTTAACATTTCAGTGAGTGGGCCCAATTCAGGCATCAATGGATTTAATTCCTTTCTGTGTTTCCCAGATGCAGAATGCACACCAATAATAGGCTGTGGTAGAGATATGGAGATGGGCCTTGCAGTCTGTTGCTCACCATCCATGATTTCCATCATGACGTGGAGGCCTGTGTAGCAATGTCCAGCAATAACTCAGTGAGGTACTGCCTTTTAGGGCTCTGAGACCAGAGGTGACTTTGTGAGTATGCCCTGTGTCAGGCACTATCAGCATGACATTAAGAGCTGCCTGTCTAGGCACTCTTTCCATCGCCAAGAAAAAATACGGCCTTTTTCAAAGTGTCTGTGATACAGAGATTTCTTTCTGAGCACACGGAAGATATGTCAGTGTTGGTAGCCCAGAAAACTGGTTTCCAGCCATTTTGACTGATAATCTGATATCTCGCTTGCCCTTATCCTTGACCCAGTTGATCCTGCTGGCCCCAGTCCACAGTTACTGGCCAAGGACGGGACAGTTATGCCTGTACAGTGTTAGTCAAAGTCGGACACTTGGGGCCACAGAGGCTGCCTGGGATGTTCAAAGTGATGGTGTTTGTCTTCCCAAGTTACCATTAGTGTGACAGAGCTCTGCTCTTTTGCAGGTCACTGAACATTTAGTTGCCCATAGAACGTGGGAAATAAATTCCTTGTTTTGCTCTGCTTGCATGTGCAGCTTTTGCTTTACTTGTTAAACTGCCTTTATGTCAACCCATGAGTTTTCACACTTCTACCCTTCCCATTCTCTCCCCCATGCTGCTGGGGGATGGGGGAGTGAGTTCATGGCTGTGTAGGGCTGAGTTGCTGGCTGAGGTTAAACCACAACAAAATGCTTATATAAGAACCCAGTGCAGAAGAAGTAGTCTTGCACCCCTGTTATAATCCAGTTATTAAAATTATAAAAGAGATGCATCTTCCTGAATTAAGGTGCAAATGAAACCATATGCCAAGGTCAATAGTACGGATTTTTTTTAAACAGTAAATGTGATGTCGAGAGAGATAGAAAAAAATAGGAAAAAGAGTGAGGGAAGGGGAGAGAAAGAGTGACAGACTGACTTATTAAGTAGAAAAAATATCACCGCTCTGGGGATTCAACAGCATGCTGTTGATCCTCTTCTTATGGTCTTCTCAGTGGTGAGAGTCCCAGTCTTGTCAAAGTGATGGTTGCAGTCTGGATCCTTCAAAGGAAGTCCAGGGTGATGAGGGAAGGGCCCTTTATCTTATCTCAAATTCCCACGGTCCAAAATACACGGCATATTCAGGGAGGGGTGGGCTTCGGTGAGCAGTTGCTTCTTTGCACAGTTTGCTACAGTGGACAAAAGTCTTTCAGTGATTTTATCAATGTTTAAGCTATTAACCATTTTAGTCTCTCATAACTCCTCACACTAGTGTCCAATAATTGAGGATTCATTGGGACAGTGGGCTGAAGTTCCCATAGCTTTGTGTCAAAAGAAGCCCTGAGTTCAGGTATCTGCTCCCAGTGCTCCTTTGTTATTTAACAAGATAGATGAAACTGATGCCCCCTTTCACTTCCATCCTCTCCATCTTCTCCTCCATCAGCAATGACTGATGTACAACCTTGCATCTCCAGGAAGGACCTTCGTGTTCCCCTGAGTTGTGACGCCAACTCTCTCTCTTGAGGATGAGCCTCGAAGACAAAAATGTTTTATACATTGGGATTTTACCTGGAGTGCACATACCATTTGCTGCCTGGAGGGACTTTTCTTGTTAGACTAGACCTTGAGGCTCAGACCCCTAGAGGTGCCTAATCCCTACCAGTTTTAGTGTGACTCAGGGAATATTGCCTAAATTCAGAGATGAGCTCTGGTAATAACTCTCCAGGGCTGTAAGACTTGAAGGAGAATATGTCACACTTGATAAGGTACAAGCCAACTAAAGAAAATAAAATAAAAAGAAAGAAATTTTTAAAATATGCTCCTAAATACTTCAGGTACTTTCCAATTCTATCCACATTCTCCAGTTTTCCTTTTTTCCATTCACCACACACATGACTGTACTTTTGCTTTTGAAAATGAGAAAGAAAAACAGAGAAGAATGAAGAAATAAGAAACAGCCTCCCCAACTTAAAAAGAGTCAAAATGTTTTATTTTGAGAACACTTAGTAAAAACAATCGTATGTAGACATTTGAGCCAGCTCTTGGTAACAAGCTTCCCTAAGAGTAGCGCCATATTCTTGGCTCCCTCTCTGTGGCAGTCACATGAGCACATCATTCACATTGCCTTTCTCCCTCCTTGGCATCCAGCTCTGGATAACATCACTGCAAAATGATCTTCCCATGCTGCCCCCTTCCAATGACTGCTGCTTTCCCAGTCAGGGTCATCATGGAATCATGGAATAGTTTGGGTTGGAAGGGACCATTAAAGCCCTTCTGGTCCAACTCCCCTGAAATAAGCAGGGACATCTTCAACCAGAGCAGATTGCTCAGAGCCCTGTATAACCTGGCCTTGAATGTTTCCAGGGATGGGGCATCCACCACCTCTCTGGGTTACCTGTGCTGCTGTCTCTGTACTCTCATTGTGAAAAGATTCTTTCCTACAGCTGATCTAAATCAACACTCCTTCAGTCCATCCTTGGCTGCATGCTCTGTGCATGTGTGTGCATGTGTAAATTCACATGCTAAGCACGGGGCTGCTGCAGTTTGACTTTCTCTCAAGAAAAGCAGTGCACACCTCACAACTTGTTGCTGGTAATGTGGGGTCCTTAGGCACATTGAGGACCCAGTCTACTTAGGGACCTCAAAGCCACCCATGCATGTTCAGGACAGAATAATTTCCCAACCAGGGTTACCTAACAATAAAACACAGTGGCCACTGTGCTAAAATCCTGTTCTTCACTCCAGTTATAAGCCTACTATGACCACATTGGGAGCAGAGAGACCCTGTGATAGCACCAAGCCATAGGTCCCAGCCCCAGAGTAGCTGTGTGCATGCAGCAGGGCACCATTTATGTTGTCCTCCCAGGCTCTCAGAGCTGTTTCTTCAGGAGCCACTTATTGACCCACAACAACAATGTCCATCATCGTTCCTCTTCCCGGCTTTGTACCCCCCCTCCCAGAGTAAGGAAAAGAGTCGAATAATCCTCCTCCATTCGGTGTGTGGTCTGGTTTTCTGTGTCGTCATGCAGACAGTACAGAGACAGGGGGTCAGGCAGGTCATCAGAATGCTAATAAGAAATCTGATTGATGAGCCGGTGCCTCGGGGATGAATGGGATACTTAATTAATGACTTCTGCTCTGTTTAAGAAAAAGTTTCCCTTAACTTCCAGTCCTCTTTTTCTTTAAAAAAAACCCCAAGAACACAACAACAAAAACAAAACCAAACCCCAAACATGTATAATCCCAAGTATTCCAAAGAACATAAAGCGAACTTCAAAGAAAAACATAGTCAGTTTTAATGTGTTAGGTTGGTTCAGCGATTCTTTCCTTTCTTTGTTTGCAAGGGCAGCCAGGCTTGATTCCAAGGCTGAAAAATAAAAGGCCACATTGTTCAACCAGATTCTGGATTTTTACAAGAAATTTCCTCCTTCCCAGTAGGGCAATTAACTGCTTCATTTCTGGGTCTGCCAGCACCAAAATGCTCCTTCAGGCCTGTGAAACTCATCAGTGGTCAGTTCCTGCCAAAACACTGCTCTGCTTCCGAAACAAGTCGTACTATGGAGACACTATTGTCCCATTAATTTAACCAGCAATCCAGGACTGGGTTGGGGGTTTTTTTCTGCGGGAAAATAGAAGCCTATCAGGAAAAATACCTGGTAGGCACTTAGCTTAGGAACATTGGACTGTGTATTCAGGGCAATTCGGATGGGACTTCAAACCAGCAATTAGCAATGGGAAAACAGCAACAGTTTCAAATGATCTCTTCCGGATTAATTTGGAAGGTTATTTCCTACTAAATGAATAGCAACAGGAAAGAAGATGAAAAGAGAAGAAAAAAACCACCCACAAATGAATTTTTTTTCCTTGGAGTTTTGTTTTTTTTAGGAATAAGCTCAGCTGCATGATTGAAGGCAGAACAAGCTGCTCGGTATCAGCACCGGGCAGATGGCAGATGGCAAGAAAGAAACGCAGGGGGACATTTTGGATGTATTGGGCTCTATGTGTTTCCCACCTGAATTCAGTCACCCTCATCAGACAGATCTTGGTCACCTTATGGGCCCCAACACCACAACCAGGAGCCAGGCTCATGGGCTCAGCAGATTCACAGGACTCAAGCACAGAAGGAGCCCTCAGCCCAACTTCAGCTTCACCAGTCCTTCACTGGGGCTTGAAGGTGTCCTAAATGTTAAGTCCATTGCAAATCCATTTTGGTAGGTGGGAGTTGCTCACGCACTAGAAGTTAATTTGTATTTAAGTGCCTGGTTGATCTAAGATCCATGGCAGTAAAGCAAAGATCGTAACCAAGTCCATGGCTGCCCCAACAATGATGCTAAGCCCAGGATCACAGGGCTAGTAGGTTGCCTTTTGCTAGATCGCTGGAGCTGAATTTTGATGCTAATGCCACATTTTTAACTTCTTCTTGTAATAATCCTGTGTGCATTTGACATAACCTGTAAATATGTTCAGCTGTAGCTTTAAATACATTTAAAAATAAGTAATTTCTTTCAAAAAAGGTAAGAGGCACTGAGGACAAGAGAGAGTTTGCATCAGGCTAAAATTTGAGCACATAATAAAATGTGTCAACTGCAGAAGAAGAAATGACAGGCACAGCTTTAACTTGACAGCCTAGTCTACTGACTCTCTTTTTTAAAAAATTGTGCATGAATTTTCTAAGTGAGTAGCTACATGCTTTGGCCTAAGGTGTTAGAGCATTGGTTACTTTCACCAGCCTCACGAGTTAAAAATTCCCCTGTTCAAATCCCATCTGTAGGATTTAGGGATCACTCATTTAGGTATTTTATTATCTAAAAATCATTGACTTATGTAAAGTGATGGGAAATTTCAGGGTCTTTCCTCTCTCTGATCTTGGGTCCTCACATCCATGATGTCCTACTCAGTTTTGTCCAAGAGATGAACTGTACAGAGAGACAACAAGCAGGAACATAACCCAAATGTTTTTATCTGGAACTTATGTGACCCACCATTATTTTATCAAATTTGAGTGAGTCCTGGTTTATTTTTAGCCCTTTGGCTCTTTTTGCACAAGGGGTTAATAAAGACATAAGTTGGGCAACAGGAGGAGCAGTAAGAGGAGGGCAGAGATGTGGGAATTAACAGGTCTCTGGCCCTCCTGGGGACCTCCCTCCCTTCGGACACACCGGCTAAAGGAAAGGGAGGAAAAGAAACGAGTGAGAAAAGACCTGCCAAGCAATGCTGGCCAGACGAGAAAAAAACCAAAAACAAAACAACAAACCAACGGCCCAGAGCTGATTTGCATTTGTATTGGGCACTTGGGGAATACGGATAAAACACTCTTTATTTTTCAAGGGAATTCAGGGACTATCAGTAGCAACATCCGTGCATGAGCACAAAAGGGGAAATGGAAGTACGTATTTTGGTAGTCCTGCTCTTAGGCGGTGATAACAGTGATAACGTCAGAATAACACATCTCTCACCCCTTTTTCCTGGATCCCACGAAGAAAAGCAGCAAAGGCACAAAATTACAGTCACTTCTGGCAGTGGCACATGTAGAAATTAAGGAGGGAGGTTATACAGGAGGTGGAGATCACTAGCAATTTATTGATAAACTGTGAACAGAATGAATGGTCTAGAACTGAAAACTAATACATATCAGAGAGCCCCCATACCTCCTGTCATCAATTCCCTCAGTGCCCTGTGTTCCTCCTGTCTGTCTTCTGGACACTGGCAACATAAGAACAAAGCAAAACTGAAAATTGAAGAAAAGCACTGGTCAAACATCCAAAAAGGCCACAGCAAGATGAGTCATTTCTGGCTGGTGAAACAAGTTATACAACTGAGCTGCTTCTTAAATATCAGCCTGTGCCTGTTCACCATGGGTGTAGGACACACTCATTGTAGTTCCCCCTGTTTCCTAGCCAAAAGTCTCATCTACATGTGTTTCCATAGATCAGATGGATTGGGTTGGAAGGGAAATTTAAAGAGCATCTAGTTCATTCCCCCTTGCCGTGGACAGGGGCATCTTTCTCTAGATCAGGTTGCTCAAATCCCCACCCAACCTGACTTCGAACACTTCTAGGGATGAGGCATCCACACACCTATAGGACTGTCTATCCTTGCATTCCTCAAATCATAAGATGCCTGCCTGCTGGGCTTCTCTCCAGCCTGGTAGCTTTGCAGGTTCACGGGCACGTCTCTTGGGCAGATGGGCATTTATCAGCTGCTGGATCTCTGCATAATTCTGATTCAGTTAAACAGACATCTGGATTCTACCTAAACTATGTAAAGCCAGAAAATTGGCCACAGCTGTGACAGATGGAAAAGAACAGCCATCCTGTGGGCTTTGTTTTCTGGTAGGAAACAGGGAGACTTGACCCAGGCACTGCTGTGCTCTGTCTCTGTTGGGGAGGTGACAGCCTTCCAGACTGTGCCTTGAAAGCCTCATGTCCAATATGGCCAGTTATAATTTGTTTGACAGTGGAGCCAGTGAGTCTCCTTACAGCCGTAAGTGCTTTGCTGGATCATGGATCCAGACAGCTCTGCAGAGAGACCCGTGTTCACTCCTCATCTGCCAGGCACACCCAGTGGAGGATGAACTTGTCTACCGGTGCACCAGTCCAGCGTACTGCCTACACCAGGCAGCTCCACATGACCAGCATCTGTTATCTACACAATTTTGCAGAGATTTACTCATTTTGCACTTTTAAGTGCCTTAAAGAACCATAACCCAAGTCAAAGAGTTGATGCTACTGCTCGTGTGGCCAGAGTAATGCTCCAGGAGGGCTCTATGCAGAGCAGGCCACCTCAAGCACAACAATCACTTTTACCAGTCACTAGTTGTATTGGGTTTTTCTGTGTCTGGGTTTCTGGTGGCGGGGGTGCTATGGAGGAGACTTTTCTTCAAGCAGTTGCTGGAAGCCTCCCTCAAAGCTGGCAGAGTCAATGCCAGCCAGCTCCTGGCTGGACCCGTCACTGGCCAAGACCAGGCCAATCAGGAGAGGTAGAGACGCCTCTGTGATAACATATTTAAGAAGGAAAAAATATCAGAAAGAAGATGACAACCATGGCCACCAGAGAAGAGCAGTGAGAAGATGTAACAGCAAATGCAGGCACCAAGGCCAGGGCCGAAGGAGGCGGAAGAAGTGTTCCAGGCATCTCCCCACAGCCCATGGTGATGCCCATGGTGAAGCAGGCTGTCCCCCTGCAGCCCATGGAAAGATCACGGGGATGCAGATATCCAACTGTAACCCATGGAGAGGGGAGCCCACGCTGGAGCAGAACTGTACCTGGTAGGATCTGTGTGTTTTGCGATGGGACCACGTTGGAGCAGCCAGTGCTCAAGGACTGCACCCTGTGGAGTCACCCATGGGCAGCAGTGTTTGGAAGAGCTGCTGCCCCTGGGATTGCACTCACGCTGCGGAGGGTCATGAAAGACCTTCTCCCATGGGAGGGGCCCCATGGAATGCAGGGAAATTACCTCCTCCCCTGAGCAGCGGCAGAGAAACACCAACTGCCTGGTTTTCTCCTACTCCTGTCGTCCTGTCGCCCCTTGCCCACTGGAGGAAGGGGAAATGTGATATCTGTTGTAAGAGACAGAGAGGTGGGGGAGAAGGTTGCCTTTAGGATGATACTTCTCACTTTAAGCTCTGATCTTGTTAGAAATTAATTCTTTATACCCCCACCTTGGAGTTTATTTTCCCCGTGACATTAAAAGATTTCTAATAGTCCTCATTCCTGCTGTAGCAAAACCCTTCAGGTTTTTTTCTTTTCCTCTCTCTCCTGTTTGTATGGGGGGAGAATGAAGTGAGAGAGCGGCTGTTGGTGAGTCTCTGGCATCCAGCCAGGGTCAAACCACTACACTAGTGATGACCTATCTCCCATACACACGGTGGAGCAAGCAGGGACATGCGTCTACCACCTCAGGTGGTACCTAAGGCATGAGTCCAGCTCTATTACTGTGTTACAGGAACAGCCCTGGGGCTAAATATCTTCTGCTATAGGCCAACGTCTATTATTTATCCATGACATAATGGCCAGGAAACTTTCCCTGATGCTTTAAATGCCCTTGAGAAACATTTACCCACATGTTTAAATAAACTGTTTGCTCCTCTGCACGAGGAAGGGTCAAACCCAAGGGAGTTTTGCTTGTCTATTTGTTAGCAGTGTGTAGCAGATCAAAGCAAGGTAGCAAGTAGCCCTCCACTGTCATTTCTCAGCTGAGAAACAACTCCCAGGTTGCTTCAGGCTTGATTCCCTTCAGGCTTTGCCCACTTAATTTCTTATTACACCTTTGCAGCCACCTGGAAGAGTCTACACCTCTTGTGGGAGACAAAGGGTCACAAAACCCAAAGTGGTGCTGTAAAATGATTTAAAATTGCAGCTGTGCCGACGCTGCCCTGTTGACATTTGCATTTCCTGGCACCCACGTGCCAGGGTCCATACATATCACAGAAGATGCTGCCCTCTACACCCACTCAGGTTTTATATACATCCTTTATATACACCCTTTTTATCCAGGAATTCTCCATTCACAGAAGGACATTTCTGCTGCCATTTCTTGACATTCTGCAGGATAAGGGAGTGGGAGGGGAAGGGAGGAACTGAGATAGCAGAGGTCGAGCCCCTGGCTTACTCCGCTGATCAAATCCTGGGCTGCGGCATTACCTTCCCTTTCAGCTGACCCAGCTCGAGCACTGTGACTGCCTATTCCCACGCCACGTCAAAGGGAAGGTTTACATTGTTCACTGGATATTAATTTAAATTATTCTGGGGTGCTTGGAAACCACCTCCTCCCTTTCCCCCCCACTCCCCCCCACCCCCTTTCAGTCTCCATGGGGACTATCACAGAGGCTGGGAGATATAAATGAGCAGACACTGACACACTGATTTTCCTCCCCTTCTGTTGCAAACTGCCATCAGTGATTTTCACTCTCACAGGGGACACATTCACATTTTGTTGAATGACTTGCTAGGACAAGATAGACAGACCAATTTTTTTTTACTTGTTAGGTACAATGTCCTATTAATACCATTTTCCGTTTGTTCCTTAGGTTCACACGCTTGTGTTGTGATTCTTTTCTTCACACCAACATCCTGCTGTTTGTTGATGGTATTAATAACACCCACGGCAGGAGGCTGTGTCCCCCGGGGTCTGGGCTGTCGGAATAATTACTGAATGACATTAGGGTTGTTCTGTAAATTACTTTGTGACCCAAGAATTCAGCAGGTTACCACTATAACTCAGGCTCTCACAGTTGATTGCACTCACCTCCCACTGCCTCGACGTTTATTAGTCTAGTTTGCCTAGCACGTACTGACTTCATCTTTTGGGAGGAAAGCTGGGAGCCTCTGCTCTCCTCCAGCAGACCTGGGAGGGCCTGGCCCTTTCTAATGGCCTCTTTAGGGTGATTGAGAATGGGGTATTGGTCTCCACAAGGAAATAACTTTTTTTACTTCCTCTCCTGTCCTCTCTGGCATATGGTGATGTGTTACAGGACAGCTGGAGAACCCAGTTTGCAAGGCTGGACACACCTGCAGGCTGCAAGGGGGGAGAAGAAGGTAATTCCTTTCCGTCTGGAGGAGGAACACTATTTTTCCCTATGCATGCTTACACACATATACATATTTCATGGAGGGGAGCCCACCATTCTCTCCTTGGACTCATGTCACCAGAGCCTGCCTTAGCCAAGAGACAAGGGGAAGCCAGTGGATTTGTGAGATGCTTGTGGTGTTAAGATGCAGATATGAGATACCAAGGGGTGTTAGGACATTGCAAGAAGTTGTGTTGCTTCCTATGAGATTGATGCACATGCAAGTGTGGCAATAGAGCTCTGGGTGCTTGGGGAAGCCCAGTGTTGGAAATAATGACACATTGAAATGTGGCTGCCATCAGTCCTGACGATTCCTCAGCATCTCCAAGGATGTACTGAATAGCTTCCCTGGGAATGCTGAGCAACGCTGAAGATTAGCGCAGTGATATCACATAAAGGTTTATAATTCGTCCTGAAGAAAAACAGTCAAGACCTCTTAGGTCTTATTCTGGTCCAAATTCCCTACTCACAAAATGGCTCCAGAATACCTGAGATGAAACTCTGGTGATTCAATGCATAGTTCTGTCAAACTCATTTGACCATATGAACCACCCTCCAAAAACCCCTTGCTTTTTGTATGGAGGCAGCCCAGACCACTCCTCTTCCTCATCCCAGTTCCTTGGAAATTACTAACTGTTAAACCTATTTCACAGTCCCTCTCAGAAATGACTGGGCTCTGTTTTCATTGCAGCAAGGAAGCTATGGGGACTGAACATCACTTCTAAAATTCAGAGCAGCATGAATATTTCCCCTCTTGTCCTGGCAGCTGGTCAGATCTCAGCTGCAGAATTGATGGCAGAATTGGTGTAGGGATGCGTACAGTAATAAGGTGGTCAGCAAAGGTGTCAGCCTTTCAATAGTGCAAAAACTTTAGAGAACAAGTGGTTTCAAAACTAGTCCAGAAGTATCCAGAAGAAGCTATGTTGTTCTCGGGTTTCAATTTTCTTTGGAATTTCTTAGTCTTGTAGATGCCACAAAGCTGAAGGAAAGAGTTGATACACTCAAGGAAGGGTGGCCACTCATACAGACATGTTGAAAGAAGGAGACAAGAACTTCATGGAATTCAGTGAGAGCAAGCACAAAGTCCTGTCCCTTTGGAGAGGAAGGACTCATGGTGGTGATGCAGGCTGGGCACTGACAACCTGTGGAGTAGCTCTGTGGAAAAGGTCTTGGGAGTCCTGTTGGACATTAAACTGGGCACAAGCCAGCTGTCTGTCCTGGCAGCAAAGACCAACAGCCTCCTGGGCCATATGAACAGGAGCAGAGCTAGGCGATCCAGCAAAGGCATCATCTCCCTCTAACTGATGCTTCGTAGCCAAAAATCAAATACTGCAGCCAGTTTGGGGCCTCCCAGTAGAGGTTGTTGATTAACTGGAGCAAGTTCAGCAGAGGACCACTGAGATGTCTGTGTCTGGAGCACATGACCTGTGAGGAGAGGACAGGGGACCTGGACTCATTCAGCCTGGAAAAGGAACAACTTTAGGGGCACCTAACAACAGCCTCCAGTGCCTAGCGGGCCCATCAAGAAGACAGAACAGGGCTCCTCATAATGATGTCTGGTGGGAGGGTAAAACCATGGGTGAACTTAAACAAGAGGTTCAGAACTAGATGCAAAACCGTTCCACCACGTAGACAGGTGAGCAAGATGCTCAGAGAGGCTGTACAGACTCCATCCTTGGAGATTTTGGGGACCTAAGTGGTTACATCATTGACCATCTTGGTCTGACACTGAAACTGAGCCTGCCTTGAGTGGGAGCCCCAATCAGAGACCTTCTGAGGTCTCTTCAACCTGAACCATGATTACTGATTGTACAGCAGTCTGCTGAAGAGTTGTCAGAGCCTCATTTGTACAAATTGTTTTGCCTTTTGTCATGGTTTGGTTTTATTCTCCTCTGGCAGCGAGGGGGTTAATAGCTTCTGCCTGGGCCTCCATCGCTGCCATGGAGATCAAGATCATGAACAGAAGGAGATAGAGACACCTCTGTGAATAACATATTTGATAAAGGAAAAAAACCACCTAGTAACAGAAAGTAGATGGGCCAGACCAGAGACCATGTGAGAAGCTAAGAAGCTATGAAGGCACGGAGGCCAGGCCGACCAGAGAAGGGGTAGAAAGTTTTTTCCAGGCGTCTTGCTGCTTTTCGTAGAATGGAACATAGTGAAGCAGACTGTCTGCTTGCAAACCTATGGAATATAGAGAGAAAACCCACTGATGCAGAATCCACCTGAGAATCACAGAATCACAGAATATTATGAGTTGGAAGGGACCCACAAGGATCATCTAGTCCAACTCACCATCTAACACCCGTACAGAGACCGAGAGCACATCCCAGAGCGTAACACCAGCCTAGATCCCTCACAGTCTAGCAGGCCACTCCGAGCCGGAAGGGGCCCAGGGTCATCCAGCCCTACACCCCCCAGCTAGACCATGTCACTAAGCTCCTCGTCCAGTCTTCTCTTAAACACCTCCAGGGATGGCGACTCCACCACCTCCCTGGGCAGCCCATTCCAATATGCAATTACTCTCTCTGTGAAAAACCACTTCTTAACGTTAAGATTAAACCTCCTCTGAGGCCATGCTGAAGATGGAGGATCATGCTGCAAAAGTTGCAGATGTTTTAAGAGCCCAGAAACACTGAGCCAGAGCTGAGTTTGGCAGAGATCCTCTGGACAGACGTTTTGTGACAGAACTGCATTGTGGTAGGATCTGATCTATGTACTTTGGGATGGGCTCATAATGACACAGTGAAGCCAGTACTTAAAAAAAATGCATCCTGTGCTATGACTCTTAGGCAACAGAGAATGGAAGAGCTGTCGTCCCTGTGTTGAAATCTCACTTGGGAAAGGGTCATGAAAGACTTTTCCTCTTGTGAGAGAGAGAGAGAGAGGACTTTATGGAAGGGCAGAGAGATGGTTCCTACCCTAAACCTGGTCAGAAATACCAGCAAGCCTGGTTTTACCTCTACCCCTGTTCCTCCTTTTTTCTCCTGGAGGAAAAAAGGGAATATGAGATCTGTTGTAAGAGAAGGAGGGGTGGGGGGAAAACGTTGCCTTTAAAATGATGCTTCTCGCATTAAGCTCTGATCTTGTTAGTTAATAAATAAGTCCTTTATATTTCTCACTTGCAGCTTGCCTTGTTTTGCCTGTGATAAGTTTTTTTCCAGTTTTTTTCTCCAGGAGAGGTTGTGGGTGAATAACTGGCATCCAGCCAGGGTCAAACCACGACACCTTTCTTCCAAAAACTCATTTTGATACAATATGGGACTGCTTTCCAGGTTGTGCACTAAGTTCCTCAATACATTCTCTTCCTCTCCACAACAGAGAACCCAGTGCATATAGAACTGTAGCTGAGTGCCTATCTCTGTGAAGGTACACTGATGTTGAGGTACCTCTTTTTCCTGTGTTGCACTACTGAGTGGTGAGAAGAAACAACGTGTTTCGCTCCAACTGTGAAGGCCCTAGCTCAATATCCTTCTCCTCTTGATTCGCTGTTTTGAGGATGTTCAGATACAAATTACAAAATGCAACCTATTTGTCTCTGCTATAAAGCCAAATCCATGTGCTAAAGAGTCCCAGAACCACTACTTGCTTTGTTAAATAGTTCAGCAAGGTGGAGGATTCTACTTATCTTGTTAACCTTTGCTGACAACAGGACTTTCTAACGTTTCTAAGAACTGTACATGAAGATGGACGTGTGGAAATCACCACCCTGGAGGTGTTTAAGAGAAGACTGGACGAGGAGCTTAGTGACATGGTCTAACTGGGGGGTGTAGGGCTGGATGACCCTGGGCCCCTTCCGGCTCGGAGTGGCCTGCTAGACTGTGAGGGATCTAGGTTGGTGTTATGCTCTGGGATGTGCTCTCGGTCTCTGTACGGGTGTTAGATGGTGAGTTGGACTAGATGATCCTTGTGGGTCCCTTCCAACTCATAGTATTCTGTGATTCTGTGATTCTGTGAAATCAAGGATTAACAAGTGCAGATACCAGCTGAAGTCCAGCTGTGGCTGCATGCCACAGCATCAGCCCTTGGTGCTGTTCTCCCTGCTCAAGAACAGCTGTGCTCACCCTTGCTCAGGCATCCTCCTGCAATAAGTTGTCAGCAAGTCCAAACCTTTCCAAGGGCTTGATATGGAAAACAGGGCCTTCAGAGAATTCCCTAAAGCTGTGGAGCTGCGTGGGAAGGACTGCTAACCCAAAGCACAAAACCAGACAGGGTCTTGTCATCCAAATAACCACAGACGACTTCACAGCACGCTCAGAAAGGAGAAAGTGTTTCTGTATTTCATGTTGCAAGGAATGTGGTTTTGCAGGAGGGCAAAAAGGAGGACCCTCTATTCAGGTGACAGTCAAAGGGAGCGGAGAGTGCTCAGCTGCCTGCCAGAATTGGCCCTATATTGGTTACACCCCCAGCTATTTGAGGTAAAACTTGGCCTCTCAAAGCTCTCTGCCTCTCTCCTGCGCCTTTGTATTCTCTAGAAGGTGAAGCATAAGGGTATAAAAAGCTGCAAACAAGTTCCTACCTCTGGAGACCAGGCATTTACTCTAAGAAAGAAAGACCAATTGCTTCCCAGAGCATTGTCCACCCACATTAGAGAAAGGATTAAGCAGATACATTCAGCTATTCTAACAGATTTTCTTTAAACTTTGAATACGCCTCTCACACTTGGTAAGATAATCACATTAGTTTTGTCATTAAAAGATCCCTTTTATAGAAAGTACCTAAACCGCTTAAACCACCCAGAGAGGTCGCATACATTAGAAAACAACAAGACAAACGGAAGGGATTTGCTATTCCCGGTCTCAGTGTTTCATTGCCCCTACTTTCTAAACTGGGGGATGGAACGAAAAGATTTTCAAATCACCAGGGGATGGAAAAGCCCCTGAGAGCTGGGCTGCCCCCATCCACCCTGGGGAGCTCTCACTCCCCATTGGAAACACTTCGGGAATAGTACTGAGGACTCGGGAAAATTCATTTTTCCATATGGAGATGCCCACAGCTTACACTCAAAGCACCCTGACAGCCAGCTGATTTTCCTGGGCTGAATATCTGGCACCCAAAACCCAAATGCAAGAAAATCAACAGCTGATGTAGCTTATTACTGCCTTGGAGAGCACAGCTGTGAGGGACTCCAAGCTGAAGGAGCATGTTCTCACGTCCCTGCTGCGGGCATTGCTATCTCTGCATCATGCCCCAGGACGACAGGGACCCCCATCACAGTGCTGCAGAGACGACAGAACAGGTCTCCACCCCATCAAGACTCAGGGTAGCAATGAAATTGAATTTCAGCAATCTAACTCATGCTGAAAAGCAATTTTTTAACTGGGCTTGTATTATGGAAAGGATACAGAGAAGGAAACTGCCCTAAAGTATGTGAATCAAATAGTTTCAGACTTGCTGGTAAAATAAGTTGGGCAGCCGAAATAAAAATAAAAAAGAAAGGCTGACTTGGGGCTCTAATACTCATGTTTCTGCAGCTGGAGGCAGTGCTGTGAAATCAAGGAATCAAAATAATATAGGAGCACAAGTCTACTCAGACCAGTGGAAGCTGCAATGCCCACCATCTTCACATGATACAATTGGGATTTTTTTAATAACAGAGGGGGAAAATTGAAAAGCACTTAAGCACCATGAATTTACCCCAGACATCATCTTCAGTTCTCATGTTTTGCCATTGTGACACTGCTCAGGTAACAAAAGGTAACACATTTTCTGGTAATCTGCACTACCAAAACAGATGGTCGACACCAATGGCAATATCACAGAAAATGACAGAGACAGAAGTGGAATAAAATTCCAACAAACCCTCCAAAGATCATTTATACATTGCTACTATGGAGTAAAAATCGCATATGCAGTTTCAAATTCAGAAATATTTCTATTTTAAGGAGCAGCAACCTGTTTCAGAAAGACAAGACAAATGTGTTACTCAGCTCTGCAAGGACCTATTTTATTTCAACAGCACCCACCATGTTCTCACCGTGGTCTTTTAGTACACTTCTTCAAGCTGATTATGTCTGAGTACAAGTATCATTGGGTCACAAGCTTGAACAGCTACAGACATATTTTAAGCTCAAACCACCATAAAAGTCTTCCATTTTTCGTCTAAGCACAGGGTTTCATGAATGCGTTCCTGTAGTTACAGTATACATAACACTGATGTTCTGAATCAGCAGGAGAGAGTGAAAAACGGAGGCTTGAAATATATAATCTCCTGTACCCTTTCATCCCATGTTTAGTGATTTCATGGTGTCCTTCTGACTGCCAGAAAGGCACAATGATTCCACCATTAGTTCTGAAAGGAGTTAAAATATCTGAGTGTCTACGTGTAGTCTTCAATATACAGAAAACTCTTCAGGTCATCTATGATTCTATAAAGATTAGATTCACAACAGCTAAACATCCTTTCTAAGAGCAGAAGTAGAAAAAAATCCCTTTATTTAAATTATACTACATTTCTCTGCAACATCCTTCATGGGCAGACAGCATGGGAGACAAAACCTGATTCTCACTTTTCCTGTAATTCAGCCTATGCTACAGGAGAGACTTTCCTTTCTATCCTCTTCTTTGTTGATGCAATATTTCATCATCTTCAAAAACAGAACTCCAACCAAATAAGTTGCAAAACCTACTTAGCTCCCTCTCAAGACTCTGCAGCCTTAGCCTTGCCCTACCTTCTTACGTGTTAATTGATGTACGGTAATGTCCCAGTTTACTGCAAGCGAAGGAATGAAACCTGTAAGAGTAAACAAATTTGAGCATCAGAAATGGTTTAATTAAGCAAGCAAGAGCCTGGTCCAGCTGCTCCCATTGATTGCTCAGGGTACTACTCCAAGTACAGATTTTGGGATAAGCATTTACAATGTTGTATGGACAAAGATGGGGGGGTTATTCACGCACTGGGCTCTGAACAGCCCATATTAACAGCTACTGTACATTGTTAATCAGCTTGTGTCTTCTCTCTCACCTACCTGCTAGGAAACTTACTGGGTCAGGAAGTAGCTGCTGCTTTGTTGTTTGGGAAACACTTTTTCATTTCAAGCAGCTTAAGTAGTTTAAAATTTCATTCCTCGTTTCTTTCTTTTTTACTCCTTTCATAAGCAGAAAAAGTTACCTTCAATAACACTTAAAACAACATGCAACACATTTCTGAACACTACCAAAGGCCTCTATTGTGGTTTGACTACTTCAGGTAAATGTTGGCTCTCCTGTGTTTCATACAGGTGAGAACAAGTTTGGCCATGGCAATTGGTTGATGTATATTTCCAGGCATATGATGATGGGTCATAATTCATCTCAGTCTCATGTAAAAGCTTGGTGTGTGTCAGAAATTATTGGAATTGAAAACTCTGTTTCGTACTCACTGGGGGAAATGGAGACAGAAAAAGACTTAATGCTTTCCCCCAAGCATGAATCTTACGACACATTAAAATAATGAAATGTTGAGTTTCTGGAACTGGATTTTGTTTTGCAAGGAGATGGATTTTTATCTTTTGGTAAATTCAGAGTACTGCAAGTGACATTGTCTTGTTTGCACTTGACTCTGTTGGAGGAAACTGGTTATGGAAATCCTTGAGTTACACACACGGCAGTCAGGATGGCAAATGGTGAGTCTCTGCACTTGTTTGGTAGTTCCTCACTTCAGAGGTTTGGCTGCATGGTGAGGTGACCACAGTGAATGCAATCAAGCTACCTATCATGGAGAAAAGTCCATTTTCGTTTTGAAGGCTTATTTCAGTCCCAAGCAAACAAACACTTCCTAGACATCCGTGATCAGGAAGGTTGTGAAGATAGATCCATAATGTCCCCTGATCTAGCAAGGAGAGGTTTTAATGAAACTATGCAGCCCAAAGTGTTACAAAAACTTCATTCTAACACACTTGATTAAAGAAAACAGTAATTTTTATTTGTTAAAAAAAAAAATCAAGAACATCAGGCTACTACAAAGTCCACAAGTAAGAGACTGGAGTACATTTACAGCAAAAACTGGAACTATTGGAAATACGATCACTAACAGCTTTCAGCCAACATGTTTCAGGCAAATCCTACATAGCTCTTCTTTCATCCCTGTAGCTCTTCTCTGGTCTTGTTCTCTATTGTCTAAGTAAACATCCTAGCTCAAAAGCACAAGAGGTGCAGATTGCATTGTCCGAACATAAATGCCCTGTTTAACACAAGACAAGGAAAATAACATTGTATTGGAGAGAAGATACACAGGAGTGTTTGAAAAGATAAAAATTCAGTGTTGGGTTTGCTTTGTTCCCAGAGGATGGGAGGAGACTGGAAACAGAAAAGGCCACCTGGTGTCTTAGGAAAATACTCAACTACTAGGCACATCATCAAAGCTCAGAAAACTTTTCAGTAGAAATGGAATTTTAAGTCTGGGGACACGAAGCCTTGCCCAAGTCTTTCTAAAATGGAGTTGTCCTTTATACCGCAAAGAATCCTTTCTGAAGAAGGGCTGCAGTGTGAATGAAGCCAAAGCTGGAAAACGAGGGGACTGCCCCAGCCATTTATTAATGTCAAATATGCTGTCTCATGAATCAGGGCAGTTTGTCTGATTTGGAAGCCTTACAGAAAGCCCAGTGCACCTGGTTTGGTGAACTCAGCATCAGGCTTTAGGCTGATCCAAGGGGATAGCTGTATTCTGTGTTTTCAATAGTTTGTCCAGCAAACATTTTTTTTTAAAAAAGGCTTTTATTGAAAAGTCATCAGCAAACAGATCATGCAGAATTTGAACAATACACAGAATGGGGGGGAGGGAGGAACCCACACAAGGCATAGCCCCAATTATTTGTCACTTCATAAGCTCTAGCCAGCACAAGTGTCACATTTGCTCTTCAAGAGAATAGCTTCAAAAGCTTCTTGATTTAGGAAAAGCTATGTGTCTGTGGAAGATACACACATATATACACACACACAAAAAAAATATACCCAGATTTCTTTGTCATCCATTGCCACAGTGATCAGTATTTCAGAATTAGGACAAGAAATAAAACCCTCACGCAGATTGTTCATGCTCAGCCAGTTATCAGCCGAGTAAGTCTGGGCCCAGCCCTGACCATTCAGTACAGCACAGAATACAAAATGCCACCTGATTAATAAACCACAAGAAAACTGAGGAGAAAAAAAATAATATATTTCTTTCTTTTCCAGCACTGATTCCAAAGAGTAAAGGCTGTTTAGTTTCTTGAACAGCACAGCCAGCTTCCCCATGCCTTCCCTACCTCTTCACAGAACATCACACTAAGATGTGATTTCTGCTTCCCCACTACCTCTCCACCAGTTGAGAATGTCTGAAATTCAATCCCACTGGAGGCAGCAGGAGTTTTACCAACTGCACTGCTTTTTTAATCCACTCTATATACCAGCAGTTGGAACAATCACTTGGCACAGCAAGAAGCAAGACATCAAGCCTAGCACAGGAACCTGTTCCTCTATGGTAAAGTACAGCATTTGAAAAGAGCAGAAGAGGAAAGCAAGGCAGAGCAGGCAGCTCAATCACTTTGACTGAAATGCTCAATCATTTTGACTGAAATGCATTTTGACTGAAGTTTATTGTCTGAGAATGCTCTCCATCCATCTGCTGCCTGCTTCTCTCATGGGCACAAGCCATGGTGAGCACTGCAATGCAGGTGAGGAAGCAGGAGGGAAATGCTCACATGATCACATTGCACTCCCAGCAAAGCCAACAGAGGTGTAACAACCACAGTTGCTGCAGTACCACTTTAGTGGCTGTGCTTGGCCTTTTCAATCCACTGCTTTATGTGGCAGATTTCCAAGGCTCGAGCCTGCTGTACAGATTCGGGGTCCAAGGGGTTACGGCTGCGTAGATCCAGGTGATGAGCTCCATCTGGGATCATAATTGCCACGAGGGAATTGGTGATGTTCTGGGTCACCCCACCTGCAGACCATGGGTCCAGGCCACCATTGCTGTAAAGAAGGAGTAACTCATTAGGGTAGATGTGCATGGCATTCAGCAGTGAATCTGCAGCTCACATCAACTTATCCACCCCAACTTTCAACTAGTTTTGCAGATGTGACAATAGAAAGAGACCTCAGACTTGTCTCAATAACTTGTGCCCATCCCTCTGCCGAAAGGAGCCTTCTTGACAGAGGTATGGAGCTACCAGAAGCTTAAGCTAGGCTACGCTTCTCATTCATTACCTGCTAATTCAGACAATAACCTGTAACAATGCCAAAGCCTCTGGAGATAAATCTGCTGCCATCTGAAATTGTCACAAAAGGTTCAGGATCCCCTGAACCAAGACATCTTCAAATTCCCAAATCAAAGTACTTCACTTTCCTTCTTCACAGTCTGTCTTAAACAAATGACCTACTGGACCCTTTAGAGCTGAACTTTCAGGAAGTTCTAATTTTTGTTGTCTCAGCTGGGTGTCAACCTCGTTTTGCAGAGAAAAGCTTGGACAGCCCATGAGCCTGCTTATTTCTCAAAACAATCATATTAAAATGAAGCTTTTATCACTCAAAAAACTATCTAAAATTGCTCTTCTTCTGTGACAGGACAATTTAATGCCATTTACCCCCCCTCCTCTCTCACCCTAAATCATTTAAAAGGATTCCTT
>WEKX01023426.1:522-10935 GCA_013390025.1 Pitta sordida
ACCAATTCCTAACCCAACACAGAATGCTCCTATCCAACCCATGCTCTGAGAGTTTCTTCTGAAGCTTGCCATGAGAAACCATGTCAAAGGCTTTGCCAACATGCATGGCATTTCTATCGTCAACCAGGCGAGTCACCAGTTCATAAAAGGAGATCAGGTTGGTCAGGCAGGACCTAACTCTCCTAAATCCATGCTGACTAGGTCTAATGTTGTGGTTATTTTGCAGGTGCTGCATAACGGCATTCAGGATTATCTGTTCTGTGACTTTACCTGGGACCAAGCTTAGGCTGTAATTACCCAGATCATCTTTCCGGCCCTTCTTGTGGATGGGTGTCACATTAGTCAATTTCCAGTCATCCAGTACATCACCTGTGAGCCAGGACTGTTGGTAAATTATGGAGAGCAGCTTTGCGAGTTCCTTTGCCAGCTCTTTCATCACCCTTGGATGGATCCCATCTGGTCCCATGGACTTGTGAGGATCCAAGCCACTCAGCAACTCTCTAACTACCTCCTCCTGGATTACAGGGGGGTTATAATGCACCCCTACCCATCCACTTGGCCCCCCTGCAGTGGCAGGTGGGAAGCACTGCCCAGAGAAGCCCACGTATTTACCCCATTTACCGTATTTACTTTATTTACTGCTACTTAGTAGATTTTGCTTATCATGGCATCCTTTTGGAACTGACCCCCCACGATATTTGAGGGATTAGTGTATTTAGCTGAATTGCCTGATACACACCAGCCTGCCCCATGGGCAAGATACAAAGTCATCTAGCTTTCCAGCCTTGCTGAAGAGATGACTAGCAGTGAAAAGTTATTTTCAGGAAGGTGATCTTACATCTGAAGCAGTAATTATATTCATTTGATGAGTCTTTAAGAGAAAAAAAATATTGTTGAAGACTTCAAAAATACTATTTCTGGTAATGTTTTTTAATTTCTGTAGGGTTCTTACAATTACAAGCAGCATGTATTATACTTGGAATTGATTATTAAACAGTTACTTCACGTGTTCATGTAGTTCCTTATATCATACAGACTTATAGACTCATCCATGAGTCTATGTGTAGGCTCAGAAGAAATTATTACAGGGGTGAAGAGTTTTTGCACTATGAAAGGTAACTACTCTATAAGGACACGTTAGTCTGAAAATCAAGGCGAACCAACCGAGGATAATCAGGTACTGCACATAAGGACCACAGATGGCACTCTTTGAGGAAAGACAGCATGAAATATAGCTCAAATCAGAAAAGACTGTGATGATTCATTTTAGAATATAACTGTCAAGATGCTGCTGGAAAGTAAAAAGTAAAGATCTTAGACTAAACAATATTTCAGCTACTGGTAGTTTCCTCTCACTTTCCTACTACACAGAAACACCTACAACTGCAGGGCCTGCATCAGGAATAGTGTGGTCAGTCGATCCAGGGAGGTTGTCCTCCCCCTGTACACAGCGCTGGTCAGACCCCATCTTGAGTACTGCGTGCAGTTCTGGGCTCCCCAGTTTAAAAGGGATGTTGAGCTGCTTGAGAGGGTGCAGAGAAGGGCAACGAGGATGGTGAAGGGACTGGAGGGCAGGCCCTATGAGGAGCGACTACAGGAACTGGGACTATTCAGTCTGGAGAAGAGGAGGCTCAGAGGGGACCTCATCGCTGTTTACAGCTACCTGCGGGGAGGTTGCAGCCAGATGGGTGTAGACCTCTTCCTCCAGGCTGACGACACCAGAACGAGAGGGCACAGCCTCAAGCTATGCCAGGGGAGGTTTAATCTTAACGTTAGGAAGCGGTTTTTCACGGAGAGAGTAATTGCATATTGGAATGGGCTGCCCAGAGAGGTGGTGGAGTCACCATCCCTGGAAGTGTTTAAGAGAAGACTGGACGAGGAACTTAGTGACATGGTCTAGCTGGGGGGTGTAGGGCTGGATGACCCTGGGCCCCTTCCGGCTCGGAGCGGCCTGCTAGACTGTGAGGCATCTAGGTTGGTATTACGCTCTTGGTCACTGTACGGGTATTAGATGGTGAGTTGGACTAGATGATCCTTGTGGGTCCCTTCCAACTCATAACTTTCTGTGATTCTGTGATTCTGTGAAATACCTACAGCTAGAACTGCAGATAAGGTGTATACCATAGCACGATTCACAGCCTAAAATGCTTTGCATGACAAAGAGAGATACAAAGGAAGTAAACATTCTGCAGGTCTGCTTAGAATTGAATCAATTCCTTCCTATCAATGCTAATGTAATTTCTGGTATTTAATCACAAGGAATGTACTGTGGAACTAAATCAAGGTATTCAAATACAATTTATATGCCGAAGCTACAGCTCAAACCATAGAGAACAGTTTTCTAAGGGAGATGTGGCCAGACAATATACTATATGGCACTGCATCTTTCGTTGAATCTACCTAAGCCCTTCTTGTATGCAAACAGCCAGCTCTAAGAAATTGACATGATACAAACAACTGATGAAAAACTTAATGATTTTGGCTCAAAATTCTTAGCTTAGTGGGTGCTTATTTCTTTACATGGCCAAACAAACACATGTATCTGTGGATTTTATATAAGCAACAAAATCATTGCAGATTCTTTCTAACATGCCATAGCCTGTATAAATATATGGAATAAATCCTCTGGTTTATGATACTCTGGACACCAAATGAAGTAATGATAGAAGATGGTTCTATTTGAATGCAGACAGCACTTAGGTGAAAAAGTACACCAAACAAACATGTTATAGGCATAATAAATGGGGATAAAAAATGGAAGAGGGAAAAAAGTACCATCGCCCCCTCTCACTTTCCTAGTTCCTATCCATCATTCTCATAGTTTTTCAGATCCCCAGGCTCCTTGGGCCTTCTTCAGCAAAGCCTTTGCACTTTCTTCTTTCTCCTCTCCCTTTCTTGTGTGGAGTAGAGATGACATGAAACAAAACCTTATAACAGATTATCAAGTGGGATCAGTCACCTTGATGATGAAAATGCACTATTGAGTCATTCCTCTCAGAACAGAAGGAATGCAAGTTCGAGAAGTGAAGGAAGGAAAGACAAGGGCAATAATAGAGAGATGCAGAAATGCTTGAAGTTCAGGCTATCCCACATCAAGTTGGAGCGCTGCTCCAGCAGACCTAGACAGCAAGTGCCAGGCATTCCTCCCTTTAAGCTTGCCTTATACTGGACTTAGAAGCAAGAATATTATGATCATTTGCTGTGGTCCCACAAAGACAGATCTTATTTTAAAGTCAGTAATTGTAAAAAGGAAAAAAGCCCCGACCCACCTCAAGGGGAAAAACTCAGCAAATAACTAAGACATGGAAAACACAAACAGCTACAAGTGGTTGTTTTTCTGTCTGCCCCTACTTACTGCTTTTCTTTATGCTTCAGAAAGTGCAGGGCGTTACCAGGTCAGAAAAATTGCACTTTGTATGAATAATCATACAAATGATTACATATACTGTGAAGGTGCAGAGACTCAGAGCCAGCATGTACATTTTTGCTGTCACTTTCTCCACCCTCTCTCTTCACCTAGTGCCAGGTGATGCTCTTGCCCAGGGCTCTAGAGGTCCGCAGCAGGACTGGTAATTCTGCTAGTGCTCTCCTTTTGGAGGGTATGCTTTCTGCAGTTGGACAGATAAAGATTCTTTTGGTTTTCTTTCTCCAAACTGCACTTACTAAATTACAAACAAAACAAAAAAAAACCAACCAAGGTGATTTTTCCCTTAAAAGTTTAATTGTTTTACGCTTTAATACATCAAGATAAATCACCTTAGATCATGAGAACATAATGGATTGGACTGAAACAACTGAGGGACAGTTCTGGCAGAGTGGCCAGGAGGAGAAAAAGTGACTAGAAAGAAGAGGGCATGAAACTGTAAGTCTAAACCTGGTACCAAAGGAATAAAAGGGTTAAGGCACATGCTTAGAACTGCTTATCTAGTTTCACAGGAGATAACAAGTTACATATGGTTATGTGGGAGGTTAGATCAATACTCAGAACTGTGTCTTGTCATCCATCCATCTAGGAGAAGCTCTGAGCATGACACAACTTCTATGCACAATGCATAACAAAGCAATTAAATACTCATGTGCCTAACAGGTGCAATAGTAAACCCCACTAAATGTAAAAGTGAGAAATAGAAGTAGTTCTTGTAGCCTGAGGAGTGTTTAGACATTGAATTTCAGGCAGTTACAGAGTAGAGTTGGAGGAGATGAGATGCAATTAGTGATAAGCAGACAAGGAAATGAGCAAAAAGCAAAGGAGAGGGGATTAGGTAGGTATTTAATTTAAGAAAGAAAAAAAAGCTGGTAAAGTAGACCTAAAGAAAAAGTAAGACATTCTGGGTATAGAAAAATCACAGAATATGCTGAGCTGGAAGGGACCCACAAGGATCATCAACTCCAACTCTTAGCCTTGCACCAGACCATCCCCAAGAATCACATTATGTGCCTGAGTGTCATCCAAACACGTCTTGAACTCTGTCAGGCTTGGTGCTGTGACCACTTCCCTGGGGAGCCTGTTCCAGTGCCCAGCTACCCTCTGGGTAAAGAACCTTTTTATAATTTCCCATCTAAACCTCCCCTGACACAACTTCAGGCCATTCCCTTAGGTCCTGTCACTGGTCACCAGAGAGAAGAGATCAGTGTCTGCTCCACCTCTTCCCCTCACAAGAAAATTGTAATTGCAATGAGTTCTCCCCTCAGTTTCCCCTTCTCTAGGCTGAGCAGACCAAGTGACCTCAGCCACTCCTCACACAGCTTCACCTCAAGGCCCTTCACCATCTTTGCTGTCCTCCTTTAGACACTCACCAATTGCTGAGCATATTTCTTATATGTATTGCAGTGGCCCAGACTGCCACAATATTCAAGGTGAGGCCACACTAGTGCAGAGCAAAGAGGAAATCTTGAGAGAAGCTTTGAATGGAGAACAAGGAAACTGCCTCAGTATATAAAGATGTCTGAGGCAAAGAAACACTGCCTCTTATAACAATAGTTTTCTCGAGTGGAAACAAACATGAAAGATGAACTAAGCACTCGGATCCTGGCCTGAAAGAGCACTCTGTAGCACACTCCAAAAGCTTTCCATCATCCACTGCATTCTCTTCCCGAACCGGAGTGAGCCGTTACTGCAGAGACGTGACCAGGAGATGGCGGTCTCGGATACAGCAACACAAGCACAACCCTAAAAAAAAAACCTTAAAGAGGTTGCGGACTTCAAGCTCCTCATGAATGTTGTCATTACCAGATTCACAGGAAAACCCTTCTGAAAGAGAGTTTAATTTCTACGAGCTACTCAGACTGGCATGAATGTTTTTCACTCTAATGTCAAGTTTTACAGGGACTTCTAGTCCATTATACTCAGGACAAAAATAAGGCTCTTTTAAGCATTCAGAGGTCATATTACACACAGATCACACAGAATATTCTGAGTTGGAAGGGACCCACAAGGATCATCGAGACCAACTCCTAAACGGCACCACTGCCTCCCTGGTGGGAACCCCTGGTCTCCTGCATGAGAGGCAGGGACAAATACTACATCTTTTAGCACTTGAAAACCTGAGAAAGTGAAAATATGCAGAACGACGTTCTCAGATGTGCAACAAAAAGAATTGCAACATTTTATTCCTTAAAGATATTCTGTGAATTTCCTGGTACATTGGGACCAGGAAACATTGGGACTCTATCAAACATTTATTAGCAGAGGGCTTATTCATGAGATGAGGTTAACAACTCACCTAACTTACTAAATGTAATTGAACAACCAAAAAGAAAGGTAACAGGTATTAAAAGACATCTCATCAGTAGAATGGTCAGATTTTTGTTGAGAAGTTACGAAGACATTATATAATCTAAATTAGAAATTAATCCTATTACTGTCCCTCCACTTTGGTTTAATTGCAGCCCATCCTGCTCATCTATGCAAGAAAGGAAAAAGGGAGTATCAAGCAGAGTCTACAGGAAATCACCTAGAACAATGTCATCTCCTTAGCCTTACTGGCAAAATGAAACTTGCCACAGAAATCCTGAGGAAATGGGGTTACTTATTGTCATGTTATAATTTAATACACTGTGAGGGGAAGAAAAAAGCCAGCTTAAGAGTTTTTCCTATTATTAATCACAAAAAAATACTAATCTGTGTGTACCTGAGGATGATACATACATTAAACTTTCAAAACACGAAGGACATCAGGATTTTATTGGGGAAATTACATCATGTCATATATATTCCACAGATAATTTAATGCCCTCTTGTGAAATTAAAATTCTTTTTTTATCATATCACCTTCACTGGAAACTGATTCTTCATTCACTTTAATCTGTCTAGAAACTGGTTTTGTTTTCCACCACATACCACTCAAGACTCACGCTGAAGTCTGTCCGTCTTGTGAGCTATTTCAGCTGCATGTTGCACATTAAGAAGCACTCTGGTAATTAACTGAATGGTGTGGTTTGGTTTTAATTTACACAGAAATCAAGACTTTCCCCAGTTGGGGGTGTATGCTTAAAGGAGTAATCTTTGTGTAGAACTCAGAAGACAAAAATGTCAAAAGAAAGTATTTAAGTATCTATTGCTTACAGGTTTCATCTTGTTTGCCTATTTTGGGGCAAACATTTCCTTTATAACAGGAACAGGTAATAAAAGAGTATTTTGCTTGTCTTCAGTCACAGTGGCTTGTAAAGAATGCTGTGGTCCAATGTACAACAAAACCAGAGGCATGGAATTGGGACTCAAACTGCCAAGAGGCCGAGTAAATAATCTCACACTGCATTTCATTCTACAGTGTTTAGATTGCTTTCAATATCTGAATTAGCTCAGGTATCTCTCAAATGTCAACATACAGTCACAACTGCCCTCATTTGAGTCAATAAAAAAACATTGATTATTTCTTTTTTCACATTAGTTCAGCAAAACTGGCAGATATTTTAGGCTGACACCCTGCATCTCTGCTGGTGATTTATTCCATGCCCATTTGCCTACAATGTATCTACTGCAAAGAACAGCTCCAAAGCTGCATTTCAACCATGCAGAGAAGTGTGCAGAACAATTAAAGTGCTTCAAGTACATTAGTACATTCATATGTTCTGTACGGGCATCTTGGCAAGTAACTCTGCTTGGCGAGTTTCCCTGTTTATGGGTGCTTTCCTACCAGAAGGAAGTGGAAAGAAAAATGAGTACAGGTAACTTGTTTTTTTACTGCATTTCACAGGTTCACAGGTTATTCTGAGTTGGAAGAGACCCACAGGATCATCTAGTCCAATTCCCAAGCGAACGCCCACCCAGGGATCAGGCCCACAATTGTGGAACCATGGGCACCACACTTCATACATCCAAGCCTCCCACCATCTAGACCATGTCACTGAGCTTATCGAGTCTTTCCTTAAACACCTCCAGGGATGGCAACTCCACCACCTCCCTGGGCAGACCATTCCAATGAGGGATCACTCTCTCTGTGAAAAAACTCTTCCTAACGTCCAGTCTAAACCTCCCCTGGCGTAGTTTGAGGCTATGTCCTCTTGTTCTGGTGTCGTCAGCCTGGGAGAAGGGACCCACACTCACCCAACGGCAACCTCCCCTCAGGTAGTTCTAAACAGCAACCAGGTCACCTCTGAGTCTCCTCTTCTCCCTGCAATCCTGCTAATCTCTCCACAAAATGAGATTGTCCTTGATTTGTAAATACAACATAATCCTAATCTCTAAAATTCTGTATTTTCCTTCATATGTCACTTATTCTGATTAAGGCAAAATTGTACTACCCAATGGAGACAGCTGCACTCCACTAAAACTCCACTACATGTAGAATTACCATTGACATTCATGGCAATGGCACCTTGCCTCAATGCTGCATAGGTTGAACTTAAACCTCTATAGACAGGTTCAACAGTTGGAAAGGAAGAGCACCTTCCTGGGCCTGTTCCTCTTATTGTCAGTGAAACTGTCTCATAAATATAAAAGCAGTTTTAGGTTTAACATGCATCCATTATTCTTTCCTCCACAAAGTTTAAGCTATGATTTTAATTTGGAGCTGTAATTTAAGGTTCCAGATTAATGTTATCAGTTCTACTGTGCCTGCACATAACATGCCAAGTATCAAGCATAATTTATCATCTCATTGGTACTACCATTTCAGGTATAAAGGAAGCCTAAACAAGAACAGTTTTTCTTGCACCACATTACATCATTGGAAAGATGAAATGTTTCACAAATATTTTTTCTTCTTGATCAACCTTACATTAAAATGTTGGCACTTTAATTTACAGATAAAAAATTGATGAAAAAATATTAAGCCAAAAATAGCCCCTCATTTGGGGCATCTCATTTGAAAATTCTAGGACCAGATTTTTCATGTTAGAAACTTCACTTCTGTTGCACAGCAACAACTGTTTGAGTTGATGGACTAACTGATAGCACCAGATGGCTGCACAGGATGTGATTTCACCAGGTTTTGTGGAGTGGTCCTTCATTTGACAGAGTTTGTACATTTTGTTTGTGATTCATTTGGACTAGGAAAGAGAATTACAAGCAATATGTGTATCTATTAGACTGCAACAGAATTTGAACAGCTAAAATATTAATACAAGAAACTGAGGTTGCTAAAAAAGGAGATAGAAAAACATCTTTTCTTTTTTTTTACTGTGCATTTAAATTTATCTAGCTCCATTCTCTAAAATTCAAATCAGGCAGGAATGAGTTAGGAGCAGAGGACCTCTTCAGAAATTCTATGAACAACTAATTATTCTTTTAACCAAATCATTAACTTATATTTTACTTATTGTTGTTAGTTGTCAGTCAGAATTTCTAAAAAATATATTTGTTTTTCAGTAATTTCTGTACTAGAGTGTTAACCAGAGACAAACATCCTAGAAACATCTGCTTTAACAAGAATAAGGAGGTAAAACATTTCCCAAATATGAACAGGTTTGTTCAACTTGTATATACTGTTTACTATATTTTTATAAAAGTATAAGATTGAAAGTTCTCTCTGAAAATAAATCACGAAGAGTTATTTTTCATGTAGACAACATTTTGTATTTGCAGCTTTCTGATCTAATGTATCATTTTGTTAGAAAGAAACATTGAAAAGTATTTTTTAAACAAGTTGGTCCTTATACAGTAATTATCCTTATAATTAAAATTAAGTTTCATTTTCTAAACCTATTTTATTTTCCAGAGAATTACATTTTTCATGTTCAAACACTTAAAGGAATAACCTTGGACATAGTATAACACTTTGAAAATAATAAAGACATACCTTGTCTAGCTTTACAAAATAATCCAGTCCAGCTTCCAAGGGATTAGTGTCACAGTTCATCTGTTAAAAAACATAAATTCACCATTTGACTATGATGGACTATCATAGCTTTGGGGCTGGGGGGTTGTTTATTCTTTCTATGCACTCTTCTATTTACTCTTGCATCCGTGACTCCCATATTGCATATGTACAACTTCCATTTGCATGCACTGAAAGCTTCCCATATGTGATTTAAACAGTGTATCTATTATCAGCTCCAATGTAACACATAAATATGTAAATCAGCCATCTAAGTTTCAATATGCAAAGTAAAAAGTAAACACATTTCAGTAAGAAACAGGATTTTTCATCAAAGCAGACTGAAACCTGCAGAAGACTCTGTAACTGAGGTATGCACACCATTTACAGCACAGCAGAATGTCTTAGCTAGAGGGGAGATGTGACCATTAGAGGCCAATAAGTGTGGTTATTAATTGGCAAGAGACTAGCCAGAGGTCAAAACACCAACTTTATGGATGTATATTGAAAATTGAATGTGTGGTGGTTAAGGAGTGTCGAGGACGAGAACCAGGGGGAAAAGGAAGGTAAACCAGTTACATATAAATCAGTAACAACAGCAATCCCTAATCTTCCCAACCCCGAGGTCTTTTCTCCTTGAATGTGATGTTCCAGGTGTTGTACCACTGGGATGCAGCAGGGGGCGCTGTGTTGGGCAGGAGCTGCAGTGGCTCTCCTCTGGCCAGCAGGTGGCACTGGGGAGCCCCACAGCTGCAGTACCGCTCTCTGAAGGGAGGGCGCTCCAGAGCAAGGGAATGAGAACAAAGGCTCAAGCACGTGCAAAATAGCGGGAGTTTTCTCGGAGCCCCCAAAACAATCAGGGAGAGAAAGAGTACTGAATGCAGAGAGAGAGAGAGAGCAACAAAAACCATGCGGACACCAATGGTGGAGGGGGAGGGAGGGAAACCGGGGTGCTCTTGCAGTTAGGGAGGCAGGAGGGGAATCAGAAAACAGGGGCTGGGGGAGAGAGAGGGGGAGGGAAACCAGCGGGGCACAGGGACTCACCGGCACGAACCCCCAAAAGGGAGAGGGAAGGGGACAAGGGAGAGTGAAAACCTGTTTNCCCCCTCTCTTGTACTAACAGAACTCAAAACCTTTAAACTATATACATATATAT
>WEKX01023427.1:0-35831 GCA_013390025.1 Pitta sordida
AGCAGCTTTCCTCCAGCTGGGCTGGATCTGGGAACATCCATAAAACAGTTCCTGGAGTTGGGAGTGTAGGGGAGGCATCACTTTGGCACATGAGGGGTTTTCTATCTGTTTCCAACCAAAAAAAAAAAAAAATTTTTTCTCCAAAAGCTGAAAAATTGGCATTTTTAAATCTCTCTCTGACACCCAGATGGGTCGATGTTCCCGTATCACTGCAGACAGCTGGAATATCAGGAGGAAAAAATCTATAATAAAAGGTATTTTTGGGAAAAGGGGCCTCAACACTGTGAGGCCCTGGCACAGGTTGGGTAGAGAAGCTGTGGCTGCCCCCGGATCCCTGGAAATGTCCAAGGCCAGGTTGGATCCACCTGGGACAGTGGAAAGTGTCCCTGCCCATGGCAGGGGGTGGAACTGGATTAGATTTAATGTCTCTTCCACCCCAAACCATCCAGTCATTCTGTGACTGGTTTCTGGGGGATGGAATCTTAGGAATTCTCACTTTAAAGGGTCTGTTGTAGCTGCACAGGGTGAAGGACAGTTTATGGAGCTCGTTCTGGTTTCTGGGGTGGGAATCTCTTGGGAATTCTCACTTTAAAGGGTCTGTTGTGGCTTCCAAGGGTGAAGGGCAGGTCATGGAGCTTGTTCTGGTGGCAGAGGGAGTTTCCCTTCCACGGCATCCCCTCTGCTCGCCTGGAGAAAGGAGTGCCCAGGGAAGATTAGGAAAATCCTGCATGTTAAACGCCTCTAATTGAATGAAGCAGCACCTTTGAGCCCGGGGAGGAGCAGGGAACACCAGAGTGGCTGGAGATGTTAATCGGGCTCTGCAGGGAACACGAAGGAGCTTAAACTGCAAAAAGGGGGAGGGAATTGCAAAACCTCCAGTGAGAAACCCATCTCCAAGCGTTGTTGGGCTCCACCTGGGATCAGGGCACCGCTGCTGAGTGCAGGGAATTGAGGACATCAAAGAAGCAGCTCTGCATAACCAAGAGCTCTGACAAGGGCTGAGAAACTCGCTCAGGGAACCTCAGGAACGCCAGAAGGACAAAAAAAGGTGCCAGGTCCTCCAGTGGTGCCTGTGGCCAGCTCATCTGTGGAAACCACCGGGATTTTTAGCTGTTCCCGGTGAATGTTGTGCTGGAGATTTGTGGTGAGTTTGAGTTTTCACACCGAGTGGTTCCATGGAGGTGCTTCCTGCTGTAGTTGGATTTAAAGTGTAATTTGTTGCACACTTTCAGCACAAAGAAGGGATTTCCCGGGGGTTCAGATGTTTTTCCATGACCAAATCATATCCCTGGCCAGAACAGCCTTGGTCAGTGGGAAGCTTTGGTTCCGAGGCCAAGGCTCCCCATAATCCCGTGATTTGGGAGATGATTTTGTGGGATGACACCAGGGCAGTGGCTCAGGCATTGAAAGGACACAGAATCATGCAATGGTTTGGGATGGAAGGGACCTTAAGACCAGCTTGTTCCAACCTACTGGGCAGGGACACCTCCTACTATCCCAGGTGGCTCCGACCTGGCCTTGGACACTTCCAGGGATGGGGCAGCCACAGCTCCTCTGGGAATTCCATCCCAGTCCCTCCCCACCCTCACAGGGAAGAATTCCTCCCCAACATCCCATCTAAACCCACTCTCCGCCAATTTGACTCCATTCCCCCGTGTCCCATCATGAATTCCTGATGGAGAGCCACTCTCTGAGCTCCTTGTAGACCCCTCCAGACACTTCAAGAACATCACCAAACATTTCATCTCTGTTTCTGGCAGGGAATGTCTCCACTGAAGAGGAAAAACAGGGAGACCCTAAACCTGTGGGATCTTGGTTCTGCCGTGGTTGGGCTCCATCCAAAAATCTCCCATCCCCTCCCTGCCGATGAGTCTCCTAATTCCTCCCAATCCATCCTTAGTCTCAGGGCTTCCTTTGGGTACCCCCAGTTGGTGTTCCCTGGGTCCTGCTCCGGATTAGGCAACATTCCACCCTCCACCAAAGCTTCCATGTGGGACCTCGGGGACACGTTTCCTACATGCCCAGGCAAGCAACCCCCCCCCTCCTCCAAAACTGATTCTCCGTGCGAGAGTTTCCCACAGCCAAAGAAATTCCTGACAGGGGCCACACCTGCCCCTGAACTTGTTTAACACCAGCCTGTGAACTGGGTGAAGCCGATAGGGACTGGAATCCACTGGAAAACAGGGAGCCCAACCCAGTGGGAACATCTTCACCCCCGGGGCGAAACTTTCCTCAGCGAAGGAGGTGACAAATGTCAACCCCCGACACTCCCGGTGTGCCCATTTCCACCCTGGGGAAGAGAGTCCGAAGCCATGGGAGGAATTCCGTGGAGAATCCCAGTGAAACGGAGAAATGTCACTCTGTAGGGAAGGGAATGCAAATTCCTGAGGGACCTGAGCTGAGTCTGGGCTCTGAAGCCCCTCTGGAATCCTTTGGGTGGGTTCTGACACTTGATATTTTTTTTTCCTGGCAGCAAATCCACCCTTTTCTGTTTCTCGCTTGGAACGAGTTTTTCCGGGTCTGGAAGTGTCCCAAGTGAGAGGGGGATATAAATTAAAAAAAAAGATCTCTCAGCTGCTTAAAGACTCCTGCAAACACCTTTGAGAAGTTTTGGTGTCACTTCTCCTGAGCCCGAAAACAAATCCTGGTCTGTCCTTTGCTTTTGAGCCAGGACCCTGAAATTTGGGGTAATGGGAATGAAGGGAACTGAGCTGAGCATTTCAGGATACAAATATTCCTGTCTAAGAGTGGTTTTACCCCAAATGCAACCTCAGATCAAAAATATCTGTGGTGCAAAATATGAAATACCTTCAATTGGAAAATATATTGAAATAAATCCTAATTCTCGTTTTGCCTTTCCCAAATAATTTTTTTTCCTGTTTATATTTTTAATTATATTTTTGAGATGAGTTTTCAGGTTAAATTCTGATCTTTTGCAAAAGTTCAATTGTACGAAACAGAACTAAGGATTTTGCTCCAACTTCACTTTGTGGCCCCTATGGAATTGTTTTATTTTATTGATTGTTCTGTTTGGGAAAAAAATCAAACAAATTGAGTCACTTCGGTTTATTTTTAATACTTTTGGCTGCAGAGCTGAAGAATCAGTTCCTCAAGCTGCCAGCCCTGGATCTGCACGACAGAGTTTCACAAGAGGTNGTACTTTTGGCTGCAGAGCTGAAGAATCAGTTCAGAATCAGTTCCTCAAGCTGCCAGCCCTGGATCTGCACGACAGAGTTTCACAAGAGGGTGATTAATTATGTGATTAATTACATGATTAATTATGTGATTAATTATGTGATCATGAGCTCCCCTTCAAGGGGTTAAAATATACAAAACCAGATTCCAAACTGCCTTTTTTTGAGGCATGTTCTCATTTTTTTTCTCTAAACATAAGAATGAAAACTTGTATTTTTTTCCCTACCAGGTCTCTTGGGGCTTTTCCCTCCTTTTCCCTCTTCCAACATTTCCTTGGACATCGTGATGTCACCACTGGCCGCTGCTTTATTTGTCCAGAAATTCCCAGTTCAACCCAAAATTGCCCAAAGTCTGTTTTAGTCTCCTGGGTGAGAGAAGCTGTGGCTGCTCCATCCCTGGAAGTGTCCAAGGCCAGGTTGGAACAACCTGGGATAGTGGGAAGTGTCCCTTCCCATGGGAACTGGATGAACTTTAAGGTCCCCTCCAAGCCAGACCATTCCATGGGGATTCTGGGATGACACAGTCTTCCCTCTGCAAACTCTCCATCAAAATTCCTTAGGCTGGTGATGCCAAGAGCTGGGAAAGTGGTCCAAGGGAATGTTTGTTCCGGGCTTGTCTTGCTCCATCTTTTCTTGGCTTGGAAGAAAGTCCTGTCCTAATTTAACCATTGGAAAGGGAACTTGGAATTTTCCTGGTGACTAAGGAATGAGTGGCCATGGCAGGGAATGGGGCAGTTCTTCATCCTCCTTCCAAAGCAATCATCAGACACTTGAGTTTGGGGAAAACTAACCAGGAATGTTCCTTGACTCACTTCATGCTTTTCCAAGCGCTTCCCTCCATAGTTCTTGAGGAAGCGGTGGGATTTTCCACCTCGTTTTCCCTTTGGGATGATTTTGGGAGTGTTCCATGCAGGGAATAGACCCTTTGCCACGGTCAGACCCTCTCTCCACCTATTTGTGGATGTGCAGCTGAAACTGTCCCTGACTTTGTCCCAGGGCCGCGTGAAACTGCGTGGTGGCCAACAGTGGAAAATTCCAGAATGGAATTCCGTGGGAACAAAAGGGAGCACCTACAGTGGGGTCCAGAGGTGCCCCAGTGAAGGGCAGGGCTGTAGATATGGAGGGAGAATTTGTCGTGGAAGTTTCAGCATCATTGCTTCGATTTCTGCGGGATTCTGGGTTTTAGGGAGACGGAAATTCGGGATCCTCAGAGGTGCAGCCCCTGGAGCCGCGTGTGGGCGGAGGGTTGAATGTCACCTTTGAGGCTTCCCTGGATCCATCTGCTGGGCTGAGTCACATCCACAAGTGTTATCCCTTCCCCCTCCTGGCAGCCGGATCAGGAATGTGTCACTGGCAAACGGGATAATGACTTAGCCCCGGGCTTTATCAGGCTCAGGTAAGTCACTACTAAGACCAAGCACTTCTTGGAGAAACAGGGTGGAACTGAGGAGAGGGGTTCTGCCCGTGGCTGTCCCAAAACCTCTGGAATTCTGGATACTCAAGGGGGATCATATTCCCACTCCATCTGGAGGAAATTCCATGTCACGCCTCCCTGGGTCTGTGCAAAGTTGAGTCGGGTTTACCAGGATCTTCTCCACTTCCTGGGAGCGCAGATGATCCACCCATTGGGAATATTGTTCCATGAAAACACCAGGGTGGGTTTTACAGCCTTTCACCTCCTTCCACTGCTCTTGTGGTGGGCACATGGTAGGATTAAATAAGAAAGGATTAAACTTTTTTTTCTGACCAATATTTTCAGAAATGCCCCCAAGGTTTGCTGTCAGCACTATCACAGATTTGGGAATGGCTGGGAAGGCAGGGAAAGCCACTCCGTGGATGAGAAAAGGCTCTGGAAAATCCCAGCCTTGACTGAGACCATCATGACCCTGGGAACTGGGAGCTTGTGTGTCCTCTGGCTCGCTGGGGACATCAGCAGGACAAAGGCTGGGCTTAAATCAAAAGAGAGTAAGTTTAGATTAATTGTTTTTAGAAAGAGGGTGGGAAAACTCTGGAAAGGCTTCTTGGAAAGGTGTTCCATGCCCTGGAAGTGTCCAAGGCCAGGTTGGATGGGATTTGGAATAACCTGGAAGATGTTCCTGCCCATGGCAGGGGTGGAATGAGATGATATTTAAGGTCCTTTCTCACCAAAGCATTCTGTGATTCTGTGCACAAAATCACTGGAGTGGAGCTCTGCTCACCCCAGGAATTGCACAAATTCTTTGGGAATTATTGAATCCTACCTGGAGATCAGACACTTCCCTGCAGGTGACCTGAACTCCCCAGGTCCCCTTGGCCACCAGACCCAGCCCTGCAGCTGGAGCAGGAGGCATTAGGGGTTGTGGGGCTTCCAGGTCATCTCCTGCATCTTCAGGAGGAGCCTGGCCAGGCAGGAATGTGGTTTGGGAGAGTCCTTGGAATCTTGGGAAGGCCAGTAATTAAAGCACTGGGTGTACCTGAACAGAGGTGACAGGAGAGCCTAATTTGGGCAGAGCTGAGGCTCAGTGAGCTGGGCCTGGCTCTGTGTGTGTGATCTCCCAGCCCAGCCTGGGCATCATGTCCCAACGTGCCTCTGACCCTGGGCCTGCAGATCCAGGTGAAATGATCCAGGAAATGCTGAGCCCGTGAACTCGGCAGGTTTGGGGCCGGTGGGGTGAGGACGAGACCCACCCTGAGATGGACGAGATAGAGAGAGCTGGGAGACAGGAGGGGAAAGGCTGATGCAACAGCTGAGAGGGAAGAGGGTATGGGAAGTCACTTTCCTGGGGAGGTTTTTCCTCGTTATTTTCTTTATTTCATGGTTTCTTGCAAAGGTATTGTGGAAGTTCAGGATATGCTGAGCTGGAAGGGACCCAACCCACAACCCTCAGCCCTGCACAGACCCCCCTGTCCCCAGAGGATCATCCCAACCCTCCTGGAGCTCTGGCAGCCTTGGGGCTGTGCCCACTGCCCTGGGGAGCCTGGGCACTGCCCAACCACCCTCTGGGGGGAGAACAACCTTGTCCTGAGATCCAACCTGCCCCTGCCCTGATCCAGCTCCAGGCCATTCCCTGGCTCCTGTCCCTGGTCCCTGTGGAGCAGAGCTCAGTCCCTGACCCTCCTTTTTCCCCCCTGAGGAAGTTGTTGGTCACAGTATAAATGCTGGTGTTTCTGAACCCCCACATTCTAGTCCAGAAATGTTCCGTTCTGAACTAGGCAACAATAAAAAAATATGTGGCTTCAGCTCATTTTTGAGGGCCTTGGAGGCCAAAAAGAGGCAGCCAGGGAAGTTTCCTTCCAGTGCAGCTCCTTCTTTGCTGTGGGTCATCTTTTTTTAGGATCCTTTCTGTGGATCACTCTTAGCCCTCAACCCTGGAGGTGCCAAAGGAAGGACAAGTGCTCTGGGCTGGGTGACAAGGTGGGGATGAGTCCCAGGTTGGACTCTGTGACCTTGGAGGGCTTTCCACAATTCTCAGCTGCAGTGACACCAGGGACCAGCTGGGCCAAAACCCAACTGGTTCAGGTTGGAGCCTCAACCCTTTGTTCTCACACTGAAACCAGGGCTTGTCCTCAAACCTCCCAATTCCAGGTTTTCTGAGGAAAAGGGAAGCAAAGAGATTCCTCTGCTCTGGTGAAGGTTGAGGCCTCCCCAACCATCCCCTTGCAAATCCCGAGATCTTTAGAAGATCTTTCAGGGCAGCCCCAGAGCAGTCATTGCTGTTGGGGTTTCAGGGTAGAGATGGTGACATTTCACCTGTTTAAATTCGTGTTATTTTTGTTTCCCAGAGAATCTGTGGAATCCCTATCCTTGGAAGTGTCCAAGGCCAGGCTGGAAAACCTGAGATAGCAGAAGGTGTCTGGGTTGGAACGAGATGATTTTTAATCTCCTTTCCAACCCAAACCATTCCTTGATTCACCAGATTCAGCATCTCCCTTCACTTCAAGGTGCTGAATAATTAACAAAAAATCCAAACAATCCCAGTCTGATTCCACTTGTGGCTCCCAGGGAGCACCTCAGCGTGCCAGGAACCATCTCCTCACCTCTCTGATTTTCTCCTTCTTGCTTGTTGTGCTGAAAATCCCAGCAGCCAGCTCGGGTTTAGGGGTGTCTTTCAGCAAAGGAAACGAATTAAGACGTGGGGGTGGCTCCACCCTGCCATAAATCCTTTATGCATTGGGAGAGAAAGACCAAACAACGGCAGGTTTGCAAGTCCTACTTGGTGCTTGAGGTGTAACCGGCCTCCTGGAAGGATTGCAGGCCAATTTTGAGGTTTGCAGAAGGTCAGAGAGGAGCCAGTGGGCCAAAGTTCTTTCCTTGTGTGAAATGCCACCGTGAGGACGCTCCGGGGTTTTTATCCCTGTCACAAAGCTTGTCCTTTTCCCTCAAAAGTAGCTTTAAGCATCTGTTTTTTAATTCTGGATGGGAACCTGTGCAGGGAGTAAATGAATGAAATGGGTGGATTTGGGATTCAGAGAATCCTGGAATGGTTTGGGTTGGAATAGACCTTAAAGATGGTCTCATTCCACCCCCTGCCATGGCCAGGGACACCTTCCTCTATCCCAGGTTGCTCCAGACTAGACCTGAACACTTCCAGGGGTTGGGAATCCACAGCCTCTCGAGGGAATCTGTGCCAGGGCCTCACCTCCCTTATAATGAAGAATTTATTAAATGTCCCATCTAACGCTTCCCTCCTTCAGCTCCGGGAGATTCCCTTTGTCCTGCCCCTCCATCCCCTCATCAAACACCCCTCTCCAGCCCCCTGGAATGCTGCTCTAAGATCTCCACTTTCAGAAAAAAAGAGAAGAAAAAAAAGTAAAGCCAGGAACTCGAGCAGAGCAAACCATCAGCGGTGCTGATTTATGGCAGCACAGGGATCCATCCCAGGGTGGGCTGTGGCTGGAGCAGGAGGAGGGAGGGGGTCAGCCTGGGCTCTGGGCAGGTTGGTGCTGATGAGATGGGGGGCACGACCCCCCTGGAGCTGGTGGTGCCAGCGAGTCTGTGTGTGACAGCACAAGGATGTGCCAGGGCCTGCTGCGGGAATTCCCTCCTCTCTTCCCGGCTGAGCCCAGCAGGGCTCTGGATCTGGAGCCTGCTCCAAAAACCGGGATGGTCCCCGGGGCTGGAGGGGGTGAGGAGCAGGGCTGTGGGGACATGTGGCTGAGGCAGGATGTGGCAGGGATGTCAGGGAAGAGGGAAGGGGCCTGGGAATCTTGTCCCTGCTCCGTGCACTGAGGAGACCAGAAAGGGGGATCCAAGTGTCCAATCCCTAATTCCAGCCCAGGAGAGAGGAAAGGGGGATCCAAGTTTCCAATTCCTAATTCCATTTTGAGAGAGAGGAAAGGGGGATCCAAGTGTCCAACCCCTAATTCCAGCCTGGGAGAGAGGAAAGGGGGATCCAAGCCTCCAGCCCCTAGTTCCAGCATCCTGCCCACTTTTGGTGTCCGCTGGAGCTGGGTTTCCCCAGAAGAAGGAGGGAGGGTGGGCAGGTAAGGAACGGGCTGCAGGTGGCAGCTGAGATAAACCAAGCAATCCAACTTTTACTTTTTCCTTCCGTAAGCTGGAAGCGGCAGCTGGGAAGAGGCAGGAATGTGACTCCCTGATCCTGTTTCCCTCAGGAGCTCGGGGTGGAGGTTTGCCGGGCTGCGCTCCCGACGCGGCGGTGACACATCGCACTTCACGCCTCATCCCTGGGGGAGCTCCAGGCTCTCCCACAAACACCCACCCGGCTCCTGGCACCCGGAGCCGGCTCCTCCTTTTGATCCGGGCGGGGAGTTGGGAGCGGGGAGATTAAACCGGGGAGATAAAGAAAATGAAATTACGCCGGCTCCCAAATGTGGCACCTCCGCGAGAGAGGGACCTGCGGAGCTGGGGGAGCGTGTGGCTTCCCAGGCCTTGATCCCGACCTCTGGGATGACCTTGGGACAGTCCCCTGGCTGCGGGGATGCCGCTGGGCTGGGCTGGGATCTCGCTCCGGGCGTTTTCCAGCCGTCCCCAGGGCACCGCGGCAATCGCGGGATCCGGGAGTGGTTTGGGTGGGAAGGCACTTCAAGGGTCATTTATTCCAAGTCCCTGCTCCAAGAGCCATCCAGGGACACTTCCAGGGCACCAGGCAGCCCCAGGTGAGTGACATGGATACACCAGGAAGGAGCAAAGCTCATCCAGGCCACCTTGCTCCTTGTCCTTCAGAAGCAGCAATAAGGACAATTCCTTTTTTGTTTGTTTGTTTTCCCTTTTGTGCTCCCAGGGAATTGTGCTCCCACAGAGCTCCAAGGACATTTATCCACCCGAGGGCACCGTGGTGCCAACCTTTTGTCCCCTCGTTATCAGCAAGGGGGCACAGGAGGCAGCAGAGCAAGTTGGGCAGGAGCAGCACCAAGTCCTGCTGGATCCTGGGATGTCACTGTCCCAGCACTGGTGGCTTGTCTATCCCCTGGGGAGGGGAGAGATGGGATATTGGGAAGGAATTCCTGGCTGTGAGAGTGGTGAGGAGCTGGAATAGAATTCCCAGAGAAGCTGTGGCTGGCCCTGGATTCCTGGGAGTGTCCAAGGCCAGGTTGGATGCACCTGGGATAGTGGAAGGTGTCCCTGTCGGAACTGCTGTCTTTTAAGCTCCTTTCCAACCCAAACCATTCCATGATTCCATGGTTCTATGCACTCAAGGTTTCATTATGGAATTCACCTTTGGTTTGGGCTCCAAGGCAGATTTTCCATGGCTGTGCCTGCACCTCCCCACACCTTCCCCCACAGAATCCTGGAATCCCAGTCTGGTGTGGGTCAGAAGGGACCTTAAAATCCATCCAGTTCCAGCCAGGGACACTTCCCAGTATCCCAGGTGGATCCAACCTGGCCTTGGACACTTCCAGGGATCCAGGGGCAGCCATTCCTTCCCAATATCCCACCTGCAGTTATCCCAGTCTTAGAGCAGCCACATCCTGGTGGAGCCTCCATTCCATGGAAACGAAGAATTCCCACCTGAGAACTCCCCGAGGACCCTTCTCCTGCTATTTCCACAAGTTACTCCAGGACTTTTTTGAGGAATATCTTGGATATTCTACAAGTTGGATGTTCTACCTCTTGCTCTCAAGTTGTTATGGTGGGAATGATAAGGTTTTTTTAATTTTAATTTTAATTCGGGAGGGTTTAGAGCTCCAAAATGAGTCAGTGAAACCCTTTAAACCCTTCTTTAAACCCTTCTTTAAACCCTTCTTTAAACCCAGCCCAAACTGGCTCTGCCTCTCTGAGGAACAAGCAGCAAAACTCTTATTTTTTTTGCCAGGTTTCAACACATTTCTTATCATTCCCAGGAAGCTCATTAAGCCTTTTTTTTTTTTAATGGAAAGGTTATATTGGTTGAATCTCTGACTAATTTTTCTGGTTGCTGGAGTAATAAATAGTCTGTGGGCTTATCTGAGTGACAGATGGCTTTGGCGTTGTAAGAGATTTTATCTCTCTCTGATGCTGGAGCTCTCCTGGCCCTGGAGGCATTTTTTAGAAAAAGAAAAAAAATAAAATTAAAAAAAATAATAAAGGAAAATGTGTTTATCTCAATGAGTTTGTTTTTAAGGCAGGGATTACAAACAAACAAATAAACAAAAACCCCAAAGCTGAACCAAATCTGAATTTCTGACTCCAGGTTCATGCCAAGAGCCAAGGAATGTTGGGATCATGGGAATGTGGGTCCTTGCTGGGCACCTGCCACTGAAAATTTGCTGCTGGGTTGGAATTTGGAAGGAATTTTGGATAAGTTGACCCCCCTGGAGGAGAGGGATTTGTGGGATCTTGGCCTTTGATTCCATGTCTATGGACAATCCATGGCTGGAGTTGATGGTGGTCGTGTGGGTGGGAAACTGGGAATTGGGGTGGGAAACTGGGAATTTCCTGGGAAGGATTGTGGCTGCCACCACACATCCACAATGATCTTTAACATCCCTTCCCATCCAATGATCCATAATTCCATGTTCTTGACAGACTGTGGATTCTCCTCCATAAACCACCCACAACTGAGTTGCAGATTCATTTTCCCCTCTGAGTTTGAGGAGCTCAACCTGAAGCGACTCTCACTTCCCTCCTGGAATCCACGCCAGGACCGGGAACAACAAGTAGGAGCTGAGCACTAAATTAATTGGTGTATCTGATGTACATTAAGTGTCTAAACTTGGCCTAAAGCTCAGCTTTTCTCCAGCACGACAAGAAGTTGGCCCAGCCCATCCTTTGGTGTCTGCCCGAGTCCTCCAGTGAGAGCTGAGCTGATCCAGAGGTGTGATCCCATCCCGAGTGTCCCTGACATTTCTGGCACAAGAAAAAAGCAGCTCCTTCCTGCAGAAATCATCGTCTTCCCTCTTTGTTTTTCCCCTCTCTGTCCAGATGTGGAGGCTGGGGATCCAAAACCCTGCTAATGAGGGAAGAGCTGCATCTTTTAAGGTAAAACAAAAACAAAACAACCAAACGACCCCCCAAATGTATCTGAGATTTTCCAAGAGCATTCCCAAGTCCTTGTGGAGAGGAACCCCCTGCAATGGTGTGTTTTGAGGTCAATCCCAACCTCTCCCGAGACCAAATCTGCCTCATCCAATTAAATCCACTTGGAACAAGGGAACAAAAAAATCTCCCAGCCCAAGTTTAGTTTGCATGGATGGCTTGGAAAACAGCAGGAAACATCCAGATTATGAAACAAGAAATCCAGGAGTTCCTGGTCCGTGTTTCAGACTGGGGGTTATGACTCTAATTCAGGAAAGGACTGAGCCTGTGCTTATTTTTAAACCTTGCCTTAATTCCTCCCCACACATCTGGAAGAGCAAATTTGACACGTTGAATAATTAACCGAGGGCCCAAGAGTTGGCAAGAAACCTCTGGGCTAAAAACAAGCCGCTGAGAATTGGGAATAAAACGGGTGAAAAAAATCAGAGAGTGTTCCCTGACAGGTCATAAAGAAAAAAGAGGGAAGAGGAGAGGGGAATCTGACAAATGGTTCACGCTGAATAATTCTAAATAATTCACCCCACATTGTTTGCTCTGGGCTCCAGGGACTGGACTCGAGAGGGTCTGAAATGTTAAATTGCTACTGGACTGGGGGGGTGGTTGAATCTGAAGCATAAAATGTGGGGAAATACCTGCCCAGGCTGTGGAAAGGAGGTGGTTTAAGTGATTTAAAATGTCTCTCCAGCACTAAATAAAACTATTATTTGCACCATTAAAAAATGCATATTTATAGCATTAAATGCATATTTATAACGTTAAATTTCAGGCAAGTTTTTTTGCCAGTGGGGTTGGCTCTGGTGAAGTTTGGGGAAGGATAAATTGACCCAGATCTGGTACAATTTAGGATGGCAAAACGTTCTTCCCCATCGGAAGCTGTGAATTCTACCACTGGCAGGAATCCTGGGATTATTTTATCAATGGACAACCTGCTTTTCTTTCCCTGATATTAATTATTTTATTTATTTTTTTTTTAGGCAGCTCTGGAAACGCACCTTCCCCATAACCAGGAAAAACCAATTCCCAACTCCTTTCCAGATCCGTGGCTGTCTGGGAAATGATTTAAGAGTGGAAGAAAAGCAGCTGTTGAACTCTTGCACGTCAACCCCACACAACAGGTTAGGGCAGGAAGTGAAGGAGGAATCCAGTTGAAACCTTCGGGGGAATTTAGGGAGACGGAACGTAATTAACCCAAATTAGATTTTGGCCGGGATCACCCAGGGCTGTGCTGTTGGGAAACAGCACATCTGGGATGTTGGAGAGGCAGGAGGCAGCTCCTCAGCTGGGTGTAAATGAGTCTGGCTCTGTTCTCCCCTCAGTGGGTGAAAATTGGCCTCCTTGGAAGGAGGATGATGCTCCAATTTAGAGCTCCGCGCTCCCAAATCTCGGCCCCGGGAGGGTCAGGGAAGCAGCTTCCCGCTGTTTATCTGTCTTGTTCCTCCCAGACACCGGTCCTCTGGAAGTACTAATACAAATGGATATTTATATGAAAGGCAAGTGGTGAATTTAGGGGGAAAAAATTTGCTGTAAATAACGTGGAACTCACCAAAAAAAATCAGCCCGGGATTCCACAGGGTCTTTCCCCAACAGGGAATTTCTTCCTCCTGGTTTGGCCTGTGTTGTTATTTTTATACAAAATGGGTCTGAGGTGTTGGAGGGGACATGAGGAGTGAAGGTCCTGGTGTCCTGTTGGGATCCACAGCTCCGGGGAGACCTTCATTCCATTGGGAATGTCCTGAACGGTGACACGCGAACACCAACCCAGCAACAAAACCTTGTGGAATCCTTGATCTGCCCCATGTCCCTCTGCCCTGGCGGGTTGTCCCTCGGCTGGTTTAGCTGAAGTGAAGGGCTCCAACAGCTCCATAAAAACCGGGAATGGGAGGCAAGTCCAGAGGTCGTGGAGTCCACTCCTTGCCCCGGGGCAGGATGAGCTTTACCTGCGTCATTCCCGGAGATATTGTCTAAATTGTTCCTGAAAACCTCCTGGGATGGCCACTTCACCCCCTTCCTGGCAATCCTTCCCTTATCTGTGTTTTCCCTGATGGCTCCCGTCAATCTCTCCTGTTGGAATTTCAATCCAGGACCCCTCAAACCAAGGAGGGAGCAGTGATTGGATCATTTCCAGACCCTCATCTCTCCCACTGCCTTTCTCAGGGAAGCCATCCCCTGTTTGTTGGGCTAATAATCCCTCTTCCCCCTCCACTTGGATGTTTTCCAGTTGGTCCTGGTCACCTCCCAGCACCACTCTGGAGGTTCTTCCAGGTTGGAATTCCGGGATCAGGCTGCGCTGGCCCTGGCCACGTCACTGCCACGTGCGTGGGCACAAATCACTGTCTCCTGCTCTTCTTCATCATCCACCTCCTCACTTTTCACCTCCTTCTGCCCTGGCCATCCCTCCTGTCCAAGGGCAGCGTCCCAGGAGCTCCTCATTCCCTGTTTCCTCCAGACCTGCTGTTCTGGTTCCCCTTGGAAGGGGGATTATCATTGAGAGTTTTTTTTTAGGGGATAATTTTCTGAGGCTCGAGTAACCACACGGGCTGTGATAAATATCAGAGCAACTCCTGCAGGGTGTGGGTGGGAGGAGGTCCAGGGCTCCTGCCTTAATCTCCTGGCCCTGTGAGTCACACGCTGCCTCTGCTTGGAGGTCAAATTAGGCAGGGAATGAAACCCTGGCTGGGATGGGCATCCCAAGCTGGGTTTAGGTCCTGGACGTCTGTTGGAAATTATGTGGATCAGGACTTCCAATGGTTTCTCCAGTTAAACCTGACCAAGTGGAGGTAGATGAGCACCAGCCAGAAAGGGCTTGACTGCAAACCCAGCCCCAGGATCATCCCAATCCCCATCCTCAACCTGATCTTCATCCCCATTCCTATTTCCATCCCAATCCCCATCCACATCCCCATCCTGCTGTGCTCATACAAAGAGCTGGAGGTGGAAGTTTCACCTCCTGTACCGAAGTCCGTATTATATTATGGGATGTTGGAGCAACACGGTTGATCCCAGGGCTGGAGCCCCTCTGCTCTGGAGCCAGGCTGGGAGAGCTGGGAATGTTCCCCTGGAGAAGAGAAGGATCCAGGGAGACCTTGGAGAACATTCCAGAGCCTAAAGGGGCTCCAGGACAACTGGAGAGGGACTGGGGACAAGGGATGGAGGGACAGGACACAGGGAATGGCTTCCCAGTGGGTTAGATGGGAGATTGGGAAGGAATTGTTGGCTGGGAGGGTGAGGAGGGGCTGGTATGGAATTCCCAGAGAAGCTGTGGCTGCCCCTGAATCCCTGGAAGTGTCCAAGGCCAGGTTGGATCCACCTGGAAGGTGTCCCTGCCCATGGCAGGGGGTGGCACTGGATGATCCTTAAGGTCCCTCCCAACCCAGCCCATTCTACAATTCTATTTTGCCACCCAAAAAAACCCAATAAAGCGGCATCACTTCACCTAAACTCTGTTTAAAAGTGTTCACTCCAGGCCTTTTCCTGCACAAGTCTCACCTCCTTCCTTTCCTCATTTCCCCCCCATATTTCTCCTCCTGGAGCAGCACCGTGACCCTTCCTGGGTGACACTTGAAGCCCCCAGGAGGATTTTTCCGGAGCAGGGTAATTATCCCTGACTCAGCTCCAGCTCCCACCAGAGCCTGGAAGAGAGAAACCCCAAATCCAACCCCAGCAAACCCCAAACGAGCTTCAATTTTGGTCACATACAGGAGTTTTTCAGTGTTGATTTCAAGGGGTGGCTGAGGTGATTATCCACGTGTTAATGAGATAAGAGATGTGGGTGATTTGGGGAGGAGGATTGATAAGCTCAGCTTTGCTGAGCTGCTGCTTCTGCCTATCCCTGAATTTATTTGCCCACAATTGTTTGTAACAAGCCCCGTGATCAAAGGTGCTACATGAACGGGAGTTATTAATAATCATCATTATTGGACGGGGAAANGGTGGAACTGGAATCCTCCTGTGCCAGCCTGAGTTGAGCAACCGCTTGTTTGGGAGGTGAAGTCATGGGATCACAGGCGTTAGGGCTGGGAAAAAACTCATTAAGTAATTTACTCCATCCCTCCTCTCCCCCCCCCACCCCTCCACCACCTCTACCTGCCCGATCCTCTGGCCTGTACTTTGTCCAGACTAGTTTTTTTNGGTCACATACAGGAGTTTTTCAGTGTTGATTTCAAGGGGTGGCTGAGGTGATTATCCACGTGTTAATGAGATAAGAGATGTGGGTGATTTGGGGAGGAGGATTGATAAGCTCAGCTTTGCTGAGCTGCTGCTTCTGCCTATCCCTGAATTTATTTGCCCACAATTGTTTGTAACAAGCCCCGTGATCAAAGGTGCTACATGAACGGGAGTTATTAATAATCATCATTATTGGACGGGGAAAAATAAATTGTTGCTGGGTCTTTTGCCATTAAAAAAAAAAAAAAAGAAAAGAAAAGAAGAGGAGTTTTGAGCACTTTCAACTTTTGCCCGGGAATATTCTGCTCATTTATATAAAACAATATTAATGAGTTGCCTCGAGGAACCTGTAATTTGGGTTGTTGCTGTGGATATTATCTTACCATTAAACAGCTCCAAAAACTCAAAGGGGGAGCGTTTGCAGGAGGCTGAAGTGTAATAACAGTTTACAATACCTGACATTCATATTCCCCTTTTCATCCCAGGAGGACGTAAATCATTTTCCAGGCCATGAATTACAGTGGNCTGGCCTGTACTTTGTCCAGACTAGTTTTTTTTTTTTTTAAACATCCCAGGGGAGGTGAAGGAACATCTCCAAACGAAACTGCAGGAAGCAAAACGGGAGTAGACGGAGGAGCTGAAGCACAGCCAGGAACAGGAATGTTCCTCCTGGAATAGGAAAAAAAATAATAGTAATAAAATAAAAATACAAAAGCCATGGCATCTCCAGGCTTGGAAGGAGCTGCTCCAGTGTGAGGTTTGGGATCCCAGACTCGTTTAGATGGGAAAACACCCCCATGAGATCAAGTGCAAAGCATTGAACCCAACACAGCAGATCCACCAGGTTTCCTCTTCCCATCCCAGTCCCCGCTCCTTCCCCGGGTTTTTTTTTTTCCCTGTCAGGTGCAGTAAGTACAAACCCCAGAGACACCGGGAAGGTTGGTGGGATGCAGGGAATTACATCCCTGCAGCGACAACCCCCCCTAATTTGGAAGGAGCGTAAAAGGTCATTCCAGGTCGGGCAGGCAGGGCTGGCACTGGGGATGTGCCCTGGGAAGGAAGAGACTCGCCACACAGGAAGCTGTGGACGTGCTGGGGTTTGAATCACTTTAACCCAGGGCTGGAAAAGCGGAGTCAGGAATACCAAAAGTGTCCCTGGGTTGTGCGGCGGGAGGCGGAGGAGCCGCCGTGGAACTGGGAGAACCGGGATGGGAAGTGCTGGAGTGGGGGACAGGGAAAGGAGATGTTTAGCACGTTTCTGTGCCTGTGGAGAACCCCTGACCCTTTCAGGCCCCTGGGATGACCCAGCAGGGGTGTTGCTAACTCAGCCCCTCTCCTTAGCCCCAAATTCCCTGGAGGAAAAGCCCAGCCAGGCCTTTCCCGGGACAAACCCTCACGTTCTCCTTGAGCCTGCCCTTGGCTAAACTCTCCCTGGCCTCAGCTGCTGTTTACTCAGTTCTTGCTCAAGGAAACCCCAGCTGATTTTTTTGACCCTGGGATGAGTAAAAGTTCCTCAGGCTCCATCTCTGCCATCCCAACCTCAGGGTTTGCCAAGCTCAGGAACCAAACCCCGAGCAGGACAGCGGGGTGGAAAACAAAAAATCATCTGGCAAATGCCAGTTGTTTGGAAAAGCTGCCTTGCCTGGCTGTTGAAGACACACCTACTTGATCCAGGCTCGACCTTCCTGCCCGGGGATATTTAACACACAATGGCTGGCACGGCTGAACTTTAATTTTCCAGACAATTACGGGGAAGCGGCGTCCGCCACATTCCTTTCATGCCCCTTTGATGTCGGGTGATTTCACGGCACGTAATGATGGGACACAGCCCAGGAGAACATCCTCCCCCTCTGGAAGCAGCTCCCACCACCACCGCAGCCTCCTGCATTTCTCCACATATAACATATAGAATATATGTATATAAATATATATATATATTTATAGAGATGTGCTTAGTTGGGGTTTTGGTGTTCTTGGTTTTTTTCCCTTCTCTCCCCACAGCAGATGGAATTGTTTTGAGCATCATCACTCTGGGTTCTTAATTAAAGCAGCCTCGTTAATTATATCAGGGGACACTCCTTAAGCAATTAGAAGTTGGAGGGAGAGGACTCTCCCTCCCATTATACAAAGGAGATGTTCAGCAGGAATTTTTTGGGGGGTGTTTGGGATTTTTTTCCCCCTTCTTGACATTTATGTCCTATAACTAAAACGATTTTTTCCCTCTACTTTGTATTTTTTAGTGAGAAATCAGAGCTAATCCTGTGTCCCTTTTTTTTTCCTGCAAGGAGCCAGACAGAGGCCCAGGAAGGACAGGAGAAATCCATTGATTTTAGGTCTATCCATTGGATTTTAGCATGTCCATCAACATCTTTCCATCGACTTTTAGTCTGTCCAGCAACTTTCACCCTGAGATGATGGGACAAAGCTCTGGAGGTTCGGCTGATGTTTTTATTCCCCCTTTGGATCCTCTGGAAGCCAAGGAGCTGGTGGTGAGGACCCACAACCCCCTCGATTCCTGGGACACATCCAGTGGGAGCCAGAGGGATCCAGCTGGAGCCAAGGCAAGTTGTGTTCTGGATTGTCCTGGAGCTCATCCAACTGTCCCAGGCTGGATATCCAAAGAGCCCCAGTGACTCCCAGCCTCCCACCTCCCTTTTCCTTACTCCCCCGAGGCAGGGAAGGGCAAATCCCACTTCACATGGCCCTGAGTCACTGGGAGACAGTGACTTACCCCATGGAACTTTGGAATGGCCCCCAGGATGCCAAAGGCAGGGTGGAAACACCCTGAGCCCCCAGATCTCTGCGTCACCTCGTTCCCTCCCCTCCTGATCCTTGTCTGACCCCTGGGAGCTCAGAGTCACCTCTGGAAAACCCAGATTTTCCTGGAGCTTTGCCCGGAGCTCTGGGCAGTCAGATCCTGCTGCCATCCCAAAAATAAGCTGGAAGGAGGTTGCTTTGAGGGGCTCAGGCCTCTCTGGTGCTCAGAGCAGGATGGATCCCCCTGAAGGCCGTGGATTTGTACCCACCCAACTGTTGCAGAGCAGCCAAAGCCTTCAGGAGAACCTTTAAGTCGACTACCTCATCCTCCTGGGAGAAAAGGACCAGGCTGGATGGAGCTTGGAACAACCTGGGATAGGAGAATGTGTCCATGGGATGAGGTGGGATTTAAGGTCCTTTACGACCCAAACCAGGCTGGGATTTTATTGTTATTGATGGTATTAATTTAAATTATATTCATTGAAATACTCCTTCTGGTTCTGCACCCCAGAGGTGCCACAGAGCAGCCAAAAATCAGGAAATCTGGGAGATGGACGGGCAGGAATTCACAGGAGGTGATCCCAGATTTCCTTCACGGGTGAGGAGCCAACCCTTCCCTCAGCCAAAAGGGTTCCCTTCCCCCTCTCCTCTGCTCTTCCCAAAAGTTTTTGTGGATGTTGGCACTTGGGAAAAAGCCCCAAATTTGGGCTGAGAGGGTCTTTTAGTCCTGAGGATTTTCTGGGACAACTCCTGTGCAGGTCGTGGGGATTTTTCCTTTGTTTTTCCTCCATGGGAAGGGACGAGGTGCCTGATTGTGGGATTTTGCCTTTGCTCCAGGAGACAACAGGGGATTCAGTTCTCCTGGGGACAATGTGTTTAAATTGGAAATTAATTCTTGGGTTTAGCTGATTAAATAATAAGGCAGGAGAGGGAGTCCCTTGTTTCCTGCTTTAGTGGGATGTAGTGGCTGTAAAATAACATGAAATTAAATAAAATTGCATACATAAATAACAAAATACCCAAATATTCTCTACAAAATATAGTTATAAACTTTCTGAACAGGTTGTTTCTGAATAAGAGGAAAACCTCTTGAAATTCACTTTATTTTCATGATAAAACTCACTTTACTTTCATTACAGAGTCGTGGAATGTTTGGGGTGGGAAGGGACTTCAAACCCCATCCAGTTCCAACCCCTCGCCATGGGCAGGGACACCTCCCTCTAGTCCACAGATATTTTTCCTACCACTTTTCCTATTTTTTAGGGGTGAAATAATGAATGTTGCAGAGGTGATAAAAGCTCCCAGACTCCCACAAGGGAAAACCCGGACAAGGACAGCAGGAAACTCTCCCAGTTCATTTTTTTTTCTGATGAAACCCAGCTTGAAATGGAGCTGGATTCCCATTAAAACTGAATTTTCCAGCTAGTGAGTGAACAGGAATCCAGGAGACAAGGTGTTGGACCTCGGAGTCTTAGGAAACGTGCTCAAGCTGCACCTGGGAAAGCTCAGATTGGATATTCGGGAAAAATTTCCTCATGGAAAGGGCTGTCAAGCCTTGGAACAGATTCCCCAGGGCAGCAGTGGAGGGGTTTTGGAGCCACTTAAGGACTTGTTTTCCTGGTGGGCTTGGCAGTGGCGGCTCCATCTTTGGACTCCAAGGTGTTTTCCAACCCCAACCATCCCGGGGTTGTCTCTGGTCTCACCTCCCCAGCCCAGCAGCTGCCTGAGCAGAGCCTGGAGTGGTGGTGGTGGCTTCCCAGGGAGCATCTGAGGACCTGCAGCTGTGGATTTGGGAAGGCGTGCAGAGGTGTCTCTGCAGCCCCAATCCTGTGCATTCCTCACGCTGGGAAGGGGGAGCAGGGAGCACATCGGCAAGGATGATGGGAAATGGGAACCCATTGCCAGGTGGTTGGAAAATTCCCTCACAGGTTGGGTGGACACGGTGGTTTATTAAGGCTTGACATGCACTTCTCTCCCCACCCCGTCACCCCAGGCCTTGGGAGGACAAGGGACACAGGCTCAAAACCTGGGGAGTGTCACTCGAGGTGACAAGTGAAGGGAAGGTGCTCAGGCCAAGTCCTGACACTGCCTGTGGTCAAAGATCCCCCTGGAAATTTTTTTTTTTCTCTTTGCCTTGTATGTTAATGGGATGGCCTGGAGGAATTCCAGGCTGAGTAATTAGCTGCTGCCTACTTGAAATTCCCTCCTGTAATTCCTCCAAAGACGTGGGGGGGGTTGGAATTACTGATTTCTGCCACTGGGAAAAGGGTGGTGAGGAATGGGGGGCAGCTTTGGAAGGGCAGGAGAGAGGAGAAGGGCAGGGTGAGGACAGCCAGTGGTCACCTCACCCTGCAGGTTTGTCACCCTGGCAGGTGATTCACAGCCCAGCCCTGGATGCTCCTTGGCCATCAGGATTTCAGGGATCAGCTCCAGACCACTCAGGGGCCAACATTCCCGGGCAGTGAGGACAATCGGCCATCAGGGCAGGAATTCAACTGAAGTTTGGAATTCCAACCCTGCAGCTGCTTGATGGGGACTCTCTCGTGGTTTAAAGGTGTCAGAGATCCAGGGGATCCCTAGAGGCAAAGTGTTTGTGCCCACAGAATCCTGTGTCCCATTGGATTCCTTCTCCATGAGTTCCTTCTCTTGCTCTTCTCTACTTTCATGTTTCTCCACGGAGAATTCCCATCTCTGTGTTCTCCTCACTCCCTCCCAAATTGGGGTCAGACACTCCTGCTCTTACATGCAATGTGTAATAATCCATTAATGACAAAGGTTCATCCCTTCAGCCTCCTCTGGGAGCTTTTCCCTTTCATCCTCTGCCCCATCTCCTTGTTTTAAGTTTGGAGTTCCTGGAGAGGCTCCAGCATTCCGGATTAAGAGCTCACCCAAAAGCTCCTGAGAGATGAAGCAGCTGAGACACCCCCAGGCTCCAAACCTCCCTGCAAATACCATGGACTCATGGAATATCCCGAGCTGGAAGGGACCCACAAGGATCATCCAAGTCAGCACCTTTCATCCCTGGAACTTCATCAGCTTTAAGACCAAGACTTGTCTTGCCTGGGGTGAGATGTCTGAGGGGTTTCAGCAGAATCCTCATGGTGGGGTTTGTATTTAAGTGGGGGGTTTATGTGCTATGGACCCAAACATTCATGTTTTAGTGCTGAGAGATCAACACCATCCAGTAAATTTGCTCAAGGATGGCTTTTCCCAGGAACATCCTGAATTAATTCACCCCCAACAGCCAAGATTCAACTCCTGGAATCCCACAGTGACCAAGGCACATCCCTGCTGACCATCCTGTGGAGCCTCTTCCCAAAATCAAGACTGATCTCCTCCTCTTTAAACATCATTAAAGTTAATTTGGAAGAAATCACAGAAAATCTTGGGTTGGAAGGAACCATAAAGACCATCTAGTTTGGAACGATCCTTCCTTCAGAGGAGAAGCCATTTCTCCCCAGGGATCTGTCCCGGTTTTGTCCAGTTCTGAATCTCTTGGGAATTGTCATTTTTGGGATTTAGGGCTCCACAAGTCACTTTTCTCAGAAAACCACCAGCCTGGGTCTTTGTGGGCCCTGCAGTTGCTCCCTTGGCACTGGGAATTCCATTCCATGAGGATGAAAGGACTTAACTCTTCCTGGAGCAACACAGCAGGGAATCCAGGGATTTTCTCATCCCCCTTTTTTTGCCCTGAAGAGTTTTTCGGGGCGTTCCAGCTCTTTGTGAAGTAACATGAACCCCAGATATCTCCTTCCCGTTTTCCAGTTTCGTTCCTGCCGGGAATCTGAGCCTCTTCCCTTTGTTCCCTGTTTCCCTGTGGAAGACCAGGCCTTGGAGGAACCTGCTGAAACATCTCAGAGAAGTTGCAGCTGCACCAGCTGAGTCTGACATTGTTTAGGGAGCTCATTGATTCCAGGTGCTGAACCTCCGATGGAGACAATCCCTCCTAGGAATATTTGAAGGATAATCCAAAGCAGGATGGTCGTTTCGGTGGGGGCCATAATAACCATAATTTAGGCAAGATGAAACTTTGCCCAGCTCTTAAATTAAATCAAAAAGAAAAAAAAAAATGAGGCTTCACATTTCATCCAGACACGACTCTGGTCATCACAGCGGGGATTTAAATACATGAGTTGTTGATTTGGGAGATAAACAAGAGGATGGGTTTTTTTAACAAAACACGAGGGAAAACTGAGTTTCTCAGCCATCCAAACTACCAGAATTCTCTTTCAGGATGAGTGGATTTCATCCTTTGACCGAGAGGAATGACAGTGGTTTTATCTATAAAAGTATTCCCACAATTCAATTTCAGAAGGAGAACATAAAACTCTGAGACGGGCAAATTAAACCATTTCATTTGGCCTTTGTTTCATTCCTCTGCCTTTCAAAAAAAAAATGCAATTAGTTACCCCAAGCAGCTCCAGTAACAGACCTGAATTTAATATACATATATTTACTTATTTTATTTTGTGGCAAGGAAAATATTCCCTGAGACAAAGGGCAGCCCAGGATGAGGAAAAGGATCCCTCAGGATTTCTGTGGCCTTTTCGCCCTTGACAGTCTTTGTTCCTCAGTTGAGACTTTCATCTCCGTGTCCCATTTCGCATTCCCCGGAGGATTCCCTGTGGTGAGAGGTGGGAAGTGGTGGGATATTGCAGTTGTCCCCCTCTGTGCTGCCTTGGGGTGGGGGGTGGCGGGGACATGTTGTCACTGTCACTGTCACTGTTTGTCCTGCCTTTTCTTCTCCCTGGATTGCCAAACCCTCCGAGGCCTCTGGCATCCCTTTGCCTTCCACACCCTGTGCTTCCACACCCCTTTCAACACAGTCCCACACCTCCTCCACTTCCCTGGGATCCTTCCCCAGCCGGTGCCTTCAACTTGTCTTGTTTTCCAGCCCTTTCTCCCTGTTATTTGTTATCTGTGTGTCCCATCAGCGCTTGGGGACAACTCCTACTTCACCTTCTCTGCCCTGACATGTGTCCTGGTTCCTACTGGAATTGAAATCCCTTCCCACTCCTTCCAACACCCCGGAGAAATGGGAGATTGTCTCTTCAGTGGCATGGAATGCTTTGGGTTGGAAGGGAAATTAAAGGTCATCTGGAACCCACTGCCATGGGCTGGGACACCTCCCACTGTCCCAGGGGGATCCAACCTGGCCTTGGACACTTCCAGGGATCCAGGGGCAGCCACAGCTTCTCTGGGATTTCCATCTCAGCCCCTCCCCACCCTCACAGCAAGGAATTCCTTCCCAATATCCCACCTAAATCTACCCTTCTTAACATTCTTGGTTGGTTCCTTGCCCTTGTCCAGCTGGACACTCTGGGACTGGAAAAAGACCCGAAGTCACAGTTTATGCCCCACAACATTTTCCAGTTTTAGCCAAACATTCTTGGGTGACCGAGCAAATCAACATATCCCAGATCCCAGCCTGGTCCAGACAGTCCAGTGTCCCACTCACGGGACCTTCAGTTGTATCTCAACAGGCTTCAAGGAAGTGGTGGCACCTCATTCCCCTTTCCTGGAGAGTATCCATCCATTTTTGGGACACTTTGGTTCATGTCCCAGCCTGAGTGTCCTCCTGGATATACCCAAGTGATCCTTTAGGTGGACAACATGTGTCAATTAATTAGTTAAGACCCATAAGATGTCTTGGATCATCAGCAGGAATTGTCTTGTTGCTCCAGCCAGGAAAGCTGAGCTGGAAAAGAACATCTCTCCTGGAAAAAAAAAAAAAAAAAAGAAAGAAAGAACAGATCACCCAGACACTCTTAAATTCAGGGATTTTCCACTTACTCATCCCCCAGTCCAGCCTAAAGGTCTTTACTCAGCTCTTACACCCCTTCACCTGCAAATAATTGTATTAATGGCAACAGGGGGTTCCCTGGAAGAGGGGAAGAAAAACAGGGAATAGGTCAAATGTGGGAGGCCTGGTCTCCTTCCTGGATCCAACATGGATTGAGGCAGCATGGAAGAGACTGGGAATGTTTACAGTTGTTTCCAGAGCTTGGGATTTTGTATTTACGTGGTTCTTCTTCCTCTCATCCCATGGACACGAGGGAAAGAGGCTGAGGATGGATTCATGCTCAGATCTGGCTGATAATGAGGTTAAAAATAGTCCTGAGCTTTCCCTTTTTATGCCTTTTCCTCTTTTTTCCCTCTTTTTTTTTCTTTCTTTCCTCCTTTTTTAATGTCTGGTTTTTCCACTTGACTATTTATTTCACAAAGTTTGTAGCCAGCTGGAATCTTCAAGATTCCCTTTCCCACTAGAAGTGAAAACAGGGAATCTGGAAGAAGTTAAAGGGTGTTTGCAGAAGTGGGAAGGGATTTCAGTGCCAAAAGGGACCAACAAGGCAGAGAAGGTAAACTAAGAGTCGTCCCAAGGCCATGGTGGGACATTCAGGTGGCAAATCAAATGGAAAAAGGGGTGGAAAACAAGGTGACTTCAAGACACTGCCTTGGGAAGGAGCCCAGGGAAGTTTTGGGGGAAGTGAGATAGAAAAAGAATTTCTGAATTTTAATAAAAATTAACAGAAAGGTTTCACAGGTAAAAGCTCTGGAGATGATATTCCGGGACTTCAGAGATGGCGATTCCTTCAGTCCATCATATAAATACATTTTCAACTTCCTGAGGGTCTCAGGTGCTAAAATTCCCCAGAGATTTAGAATTACTTTGTAATGACATTCAACGGAATTCAGAGGGAAGATATTTGTCCAAGAAATAGCTTTGACCCTATTTTATTGCCACTCTGGCTCAGAAATTAATTTTAAACTGGAAGAGGGAGGATTGAGATGGGATACTGGGAAGGAATTCCTGGCTGGGAGGGTGGGGAGGTCCTGAAACAGAGAAGCTGTGGCTGCCCCATCCCTGGAAGTGTCCAAGGCCAGGTTGGACCCACCTGGGATAGTGGAAGGTGTTCCTACCCATGGCAGAGGATGGGACTGGATGATCCTTAACGTCCCTTCCGACCCAGAGCATTCCAGGATTCTGGAGCCCCTCTGCTCTGGAGCCAGCTGGGAGAGCTGGGAATGTTCCCCTGGAGAAGAGAAGGATCCAGGGAGACCTTGGAGAACATTCCAGAGCCTAAATGGGCTCCAGGAGAGCTGGAGAGGGACTGGGGACAAGGGCTGGAGGGGCAGGACACAGGGAATGGCTTCCCAGGGTTGGATGGGATATTAGGAAGGAATTCCTGGCTGTGAGGATGGTGAGGGGTTGGAATGAGTTTCCCAGACAAGCTGTGGCTGCCCCTGGATCCCTGGATGTGTCCAAGTCCAGGTTGGATCCCCCTGGGATAGTGGGAGGTGTCCCTGCCCATGGCAGGGGGTGGCACTGGATGGGATTTAAGTTTCCCTCCAAACCAGCTCAGATCGTGACTCTGTGAAGGACAATCAAGTTGCTGATCCCTCCAAAGTTAAACCAGAACTGGTTCTGGATGAAAATAAACTGGAACGAGCTCAGAGATGTTGCTCCAAGGATTGGGTTTGGAAGTGAAGCAAGATAAACACAAACAGGCCGCTCATGGAAGGGGGAATTCAGGCACCATCCCTGCTTTAACCTGCTCACATTAGGGGTCCAAGAGGGCTCCCATGAGCCTAAGCTGTGTCTTAGGCCCAGCTCATCTCTCCCTCTGCTCCAGCAGAGCCTTTGTGCAGACGCAGACAATCAAACCCAGGCCAGGCCCAGCTGCAGAGCTCCAGTGGGGCTGGGCCAGGCTGAGGGCAAAACAACAACAGCACAACAAGGGCAAACAGCTCCTGGGAAGGCGGGAGCAGAGGCAGATGGCACAGAAAAGGGCACAGGAGGGGACGGGTGGGGTCAGCCCTCGCCCTCCTCGGGGCCTGGAGCGTCACCCAAAGTCTTGCCGAGGCAGTAACTGGATCCACATGGAGCACAGGCCTTGGCAGGGGAGTCTAATTTAATTTAGCCCCATACCTGAGGGGAGAGGAAACTTGTTTATTTGGAAACAAAACTTGTTTTGCTCTTTTTTTTTTTCGCGTTTGTTTTGTTTGAGCCTCCAGGCCCTTGGAAGTCGGTGCCAAGTCAGTGTTGGGTTTTAACCCTCCTTTTGCTGATTCACAAAGGGATGGCAGGACAAAGGAATGTGGGTTTTTTGCATGGATTTAATCCAGAAGAGACTGTTGGAGAGTTGTCAAGTGCTAAAAAAAAAAATAAAATAAAATTATCGTATTCCTGATTTATTTACCACTTCCCCAAAGAGCATTTTGGGTCATGTTTTCACCCCTGGTGTCTGAGATGAGAAAGGGACTTTTCATCACAGTCACTGTGAAATTAGTGGAAAAAGAAAAGAAAGTAGAAACAGCCTCAAAAATCCTGTGGTTTTAGCAGCTGAATCTTTAAAGGAAAGCAAAATATTCCATGAGCATCCTGAGGACAATCCTAGAACCTGCTCCTGTGCATCACACAATTCCAGCAGGTTTAGGAGCCTCTTCCCAAAAATTCTGGGGGAAAAAAATGTTGAGGAAAAGGAAGGGAGAGGAATAAATATTGAGGGTTTGTAGCTGCCTCTTTTTAAGGAGTTGAAATCTTGAAAATCCATATACACAATTCAGTTGTCCAGGGATATCTTGTTTTCCTGCTCCTATTCAGGAGTCAGAAATCAGAGGAATTTCATCCGTGCAGTGACTTTTGACTTACTACAAGGAAACATCAAATTCCAGGTGTAAAATCAACAAATCATTATGGAACAAGTGCTTTCCAGAGGTGAGCAGTACAAATTGTCCTGGAAAACATTCCTGACTGAAATACAGAGCTTTTAGCTTGTGATGTTTTTTTTTTCCTCATGACTTGGATCCCATTTTTCCCATCGGCAGCTGGGAAAGGGAGGTCAGGAGGGGCTGAGTGACACAGCTGGAATCAAAGGAATTCTTTGCAAGGAAGGTCTCTCCATGGTGCTGCTTCCAGGTGCTGAAGTTCCCCCAGAAATGAGAGGGAGCACTGAAAAATGTCCCTGTGCCAGAGATGAGCAGAGCAATGCAAATCCTTCCCTTGGCAGCACGAGGGACAACTAAAGGTGCCACAGATGTGAGAAAAGCACAAAAATCCCCGACATTCCACCCCTTGGAGAACCTGGATGCGGCACAACCCCCGTGTCTGGGCAAGGCAACCCTTGCTCAATCCTTAAGGGAATGGAAGTTTTTGTCTCTTCTCAGGTTTTCTCGAGGCTGTGGATAGAGCACAGGGACACGAGCAAAGGCCAAGGCTGGAGGTGTTTCACAAACGGCGCCTTTGAGCGACTCTCCCAGTCCAAACAGAAAAAATGACAAATGGTCAGGAATTCTGCCAATGGGTTGCACAAATGGAGCTGAGGCAACGTGCCTGGAAGTGCTTCGCCATGGGGTTGGAAATGGGGGGTTGAACTTTGAGTAGGTGACGGTACAACAGGAAGATGAGACGCCACGATATTTTTGGGAGAGAGCTGAAATACCTGTGACAGGGGTCCCAGCTGGGTGGAAGCTGCAGGAGCCAACTGGTTGTTCCCAGGAGCTTAAATTGCATCCAAACTGGAATGGGAGGGAAGGAAAGGGGTTTTGGTGGATGAGATGGTTGGGCCTGAGGGGTAGATGAGGCTCCTTGAGTGCAAAGCTCGTGTTCTAGAACCGTCTGGAAACGACTTATGGGTCTGGAGACATCTAGTCCATCATTTAAGTCATCGTGGAGAACTGTAGGATTACAAAATCAGAGAAATACAAGATCACTGAGGTTGGAAAAGACTTCCAAGGTCATCAAATCCAAGCTGTGACCTTGTCACTGAGTGCCACGTCCAGTCCTTCCTTGGACACCTCCAGGGATGGGGATTCCAAACCTGCCTGGGCAGCTCCTTCCCATATTAACAACTTTTTCTGTGAGGGAATTCGTTCTGATGTCCAGCCTGAACCTCCCCTGTAACCATTTGTTGTATCCACTGGTCCCTTGTGGATTTCTCACATATTTTTTTGATCACAGAATCATGGAATGGTTTGGGTTGCAAGGGACCTTGAAGCCCATCCCACTATCCCAGGTTGTTCCAAGCCCTGTCCAACCTGGCCTTGGACATTTCCAAGGATTAAACATCCACAACCTCTCTGGGCAACCTGTGCCGGGGTTTCCCCACCTTCCATATAAAGAATTCCATCTGATCCAACCCTGCCCAAAATGGTGCCAGTTGTGTGTGTGTTTGAACACTGAACCCCACCCTTAAAGTCTGATTAATGGGGAACCAAAAATGTCTGAATTCCAGAATCTTCTAGTGCACTTCTTGTTGCCAGGAACGCTGGGATTCACTTTGGAATAAATGGGAATTAAGGCCCTGTTGGTGTGTGGTTCTTGCTGAGGTGCTCCAGGGGTTGTGAGACACCAGCACAAGGTGGGCACAGGACCTGCTGGGGCTTTATCCCACTACTGGAGGCCAGGAATGGGATGTGAAAATTCCAGTGAAATAATTCTCTCCTTTGGTGGCCTGTGAAAGCAGCACCCGGGAGGATCCTCCAGCCTCACCAAAGGCAGGATGTTGCTGCCATGAATTCCACTCGATCTCCAAAGCTTGGGAACCTTCCACAAATGGAAATTGAACTGGTCTGATGGGATTTGTTCTTAGGAATCTATTTCTTGTTACTTCCTTCTCCTCCAGGTATGTCCTGTCACCTGCCTCGGGAGCTCCGTTGATGTTGAGGTGACAATTCTACAGTCGTTGGGAGTTTTCTTCCCTCCACCTTTTCCAAAGCAGAGTTAAGGACATTTCCCACAACTTCTTGATGCCTCCTGTGCTCCTGCACATTTTTCCTCCTGCCACTCCTTGGAATGTGGAGGATCCCAGTGTCCAGAAATCAGGATGAGGCTGAAGGTGAAGGTGAGGCCCTGGGATGGAATTCCCAGAGAATCTGTGGCTGCCCCATCCCTGGAATTGTCCAAGGCCAGGTTGGATTCCCCTGGGATAGTGGAAGGTGTCCCTACCCATGTCAGGGGGTGGAATGAGATGATCCTTAAAATCCCTTCCAACACAAATCATTCTGTGAGTCCATGAAAAGTCTGGGAAGTAGAACTTTGCACCCTCAGCCTCCTGGGCAGCATTTTATGAGCTTGGATGCTCCTGGCAAACAAGGAAGGAATGGGTTGATCAGAGCCTGGATTCCACAGGGGTGGGAACATTAAGAATCTGGAAGCTGGAAGATGAAAGGGAGATCTAAAAGCCCTGCCCAGCAAATCCAGGCTCACTCACCGTTTGTGTTAATTATCCCAGATTATCCCGGACAGGTCAGAGACAGCCCTGGATGAGCCCTTGGATACTCCAAGTCCTGCCCACCCAGTGCATCCAACGTATCCAAACAGTCTGGACCCAGTTCTTTCCCCACATTAGACTTAAGCCTCTGCTCCAAGCTCAGCTTTAATTGTTTTAAGCATCTGGACTCATTTAACCTCTTTTTTATCCTCCCTCATTGGTCAGAGCGGATGCAAAAAAAAAGGAGCTTTTAATGCCTCACTTTTCCCCATGTCATTAATGGAGGGAACGGTGTTGTCCCAAATGTTCCAAGGAGATTAAAGCAGTTGGAAGTCGGCCTGGGAGCAGCTGACTTACGGCACAAGCCCCTCACAGCAACGTTTTTTGGGCAGGCAGCCCCGGGCCTGGCTGTGAGAGATGCTTAGAAAACATTTGCCAAAATAACTCTTAACTGAGGACAGGATTTTTTTGGACAAGGATGAGTCCCCACTTCCAGAGTTTTTTGTTTGGTTTTTATTTTTCATGGAAGAATAGATATTCCAGCGCAAAAACTCATCAGTGGAAGATGAATTTCAGCAAGTGAGAAAAAACCCCACCACCTTGTGATTAATTATTTTGTAGGGGAGAGTCGTTTGACTTGTGTCGTCTTTGTCCTGGAGGAATAATTCCAGTTTTCCATGGAGTGTCAGGATTCCCTGGGCAACATGACAGTCAGTCTGTCATAATCCAGACATGGAAGTATATTCCCTTATTTTCTTTTGGTTGCCTTTTCCAAATCATTTCGGGCAAAATCTCATTTAGCGCTGCCCGAAATCTCTTATCTCCCTTCCCAGATCAAAGCCTCTCCTGTTTGTGTTGTAATTAATAAGTAATGAAACACCTTAATTACAACACAAACAGGAGGCCCTTTGATCTGGGAGGGGAGATAAGGCTTTTCACTCATGGCTGAGCAGCAGCTGCTCCGAAAGTTTTGGGGGAAAAAAAGCAAATAAAAATAGAATATTGCCTTGATTTGGGAGGTTATGGGATGCCAGGAGTCGCTGCCACAACACGGGGAGGGATAATGGAAATAACTGTAAATATAATAAAATTTTATTAAAGCACCGTAAAATAAGCAAAGAATTTTTTGAACTCTTTTTTTTTTATTTTATTTTATTTATGGAGTGAAAATTCCCCTCGAAAAAGTTAGGTGGGTTTGTTCTGCATCCAAGGGAAAACAGCGGAAGTTCCTGGGGAAAATGTGGGAGTGTGGGAACATCAGCTGCTGCTCCCGTTCCTCTCCTTTGCACTGGAGGAAATTCATGGAGAAAGACAATCCATGGATAAAGACAATCCATGGAAAACCAAGGGCCGCCTGGAGAAGGTCTGGTTTGGATCCAGCTGTGGCACAACCTCTTTGGCTCCCACAAAACCCATGGAGAAGGTGAAATCCTGGCACGGAAAGAGGTGGGAGCTCCGTGTCGCCTCCGCCTCCTCCCAGATTCCCACTTTGGGTCGGATTTTCCAGGCTTTGGTTGGTCTTTTCCGGCCTAAAAGCGATTCCATAAACCCGAGAATGAGGTTTATGATTCAGAATTCCCTGGTCCTACAACACAAAATTCTCCCAAGGGAATTGTTAGTCCGTCACCTTCCAGAACTTCGGTCAGAAATTTCCACGGAAAGAAACGTTTTCCAGGGACAAAGGAAGCCAAGCCAAGAGAAACTAAGCCAAGCTTCGTTTTTCCTTCCCCCAAACTTCATTAATTTATGCTAATGAGAGGTGGGTTAATGCAAATGAGCACCTAAACGAGGGGAAAAATTGAAATTGGATGAATATCCTGTTAAATGGTGGCAAACTCCACCCTGACTGCAATTTAAATAATTAACGCAACAATTTAATTGGCATATTTTAGATCTTAAATCTTCCAATGCAGAGCTAATTTCTAAAAAAAGCAATTTTAGGATGATCTGAGCTTAAAAATTGGGATAAGGAGGAATTTTTATTTGATTTTCAATTTTATTTTAATTTTATTTCAATTTTAATTTTAATTTTAATTTTGTTTTAATTTTTATTTAATTTTAATTTTAGCTCAACTTGAATTTGAATTGAATTTCCAGCTGGAGGCTTTTAAGACAAAGTTTCCCTTAATCTTTTGCTCCTGAGCTTTAATACGAGCACTAAATAATAACTTTCGGTTTTACATACCACAGAAGCTTTAAAACCTCTCCTAAGGAAGTGGTTTAAGCTGCTTTTCCACCCACTCTGGAAAGATTCCAGGTTTAAAAAAAATTTCTCAAAAAACTTGATGTCTTTTTTTTTTTTTAATTGTTAACCTCTTCCTTGTTTTATTTTCCAAGTATATTTTAAAATCTTTTATTTTCCATCTTTTTTTATTTTATTGTCCATCTTTATTTTATTTTATTGTTTTATTTTAATTTGATTTTTAAAACTAATTTAAATTTATTACATTATAAATTTATTAGCATTACAATGAAATTTATTATTAATTATTTTCACCTGAACTTGGAATATGGAAAGAAAAATCTGAAATTCTTAATGTTTTTCTAAGTAGATGGAGAAAAACATCAACCACTTGATTTTTGAGCCAGGAGATTAGAAAAATTATATTCAAATAATGGACATATAAAATTTAATAATAAAATAAANTGGTAATTATTAACCACTAAAGAAATTCTTCTTGTATCCACTGAAGTTCTTGTTCTATTAATTTAAAAGTTCTTGTCGTCTTTATTGAAGAAGTTCTTGTCATCTTCATTTAGGGGTTATTATATTTATTTTAAAAATTCTTGTTTTCTGCTCTTATCTTAATTTAAAAATTTCTTATCGTTATTTAGAAGTTCCTGTTATCTTCATTGAAGTTCCTGTTCTATTTATTAATTCATTTCTTGTTTTCTTCTGTTAAAAATGTCTTGTTATCTTTATTTAGTAGTTCTTGTTATTTTCATTGACCTTATTGTTGTCTTCTTGAGGAAATTCCTGCTCTCTTAATTTTAGAATTTCTCGTGGTCTTCGTTTGGAATTTCTTGTACCTACTAAGGAAGTTCTCGTTACATTAATTAAAGAAATTTTTGTTATATATTTATTAAAGTTCCTATTTATATTCATTAACTTTATTGTTGTCTTCATTGGAGAAATTCTTCTTACCTTCATGAAATAAATTCTTGTTATTTAAGTTCTTGTTATAGTCACTGATGTTCTTGTATTCACTGGAAAAGTTCTTTTTATCTTCATTAAAATTTCTTATTATCGTAATTGAAAAAGTTCTTGTTACATTCATTCAAAAGTTTCTTGTTTTCTTCATTAAAGAAACTCTTGTTATGTTAATTTAAAAATGTCTTGGTATCTTTATTTTCAAGTCCTTGTTGTATCCATTGAAGAGATTCTTGTTGTATTCACTGAAGAAGTTCTTGATATATTGATTAAAGAAGTTCTTATTGACTTTATTGTTGTCTTCACTGAAGAAGTTCTTTTTATATTGATTTTTAAAGTTCTTGTCATCTTCATTGAAGAGGTTCTTGTTTTCTTCATTGAGAAGTTCTTAATATATTTATTTTAAAATGTCTTGGTATCTTTATTTTCAAGTCCTTGTTGTATCCATTGAAGAGATTCTTGTGACATTCACTGAAGAATTTCTTGATATATTGATTTAAAAAGTTCTTATTTATATTCATTGATTTTATTGTTGTCTTCATTGAAGAAGTTCCTGTTGCCTTCACTGAAGGAATTCTTGTTACACTCAATTAAAAAGGTCTTGTTATATTCACGGAAGAAGTTCTTGTATTAATTGAAGTCCTTGCTATATTAATTAAAAAATTCTTGACATCTTCATCGAAGAAATTCTTCATTTAGAAGTTTTTGTTACATTAATTACAAAATTTCTTGTTTTCCTCATTGAAGAAGGTCTTGTTGTAGTAATTGTAAATTTTCATGTTATCTTCATTCAGAAGTTCTTACCTTCATTGAAGAAGTTAAATTATTAAATTCATTAAATTCATTAAAGAGGTTCTTATATTCATTGACTTTATTGTTGTCTTCATTGAAGAAGTTCTTGCTACCTTCACGAAAGTTCTTGCTATATTAATTTCAAAAGTTCTTGTGATCACTATTGAAGAAGTGCATTTAGATAAAAATTTAGTAACTCCATTTTTACACAGATCCCACATAATTTTGACAATATATTTAGATTAAGAAGGTGTATTTGCAGTTGTGCTTTATATTTTAGGAAGATAAAAATGTAACTATAATAATAAATAATCTAATTAATCAATAATTTAAATACATTAAATAATATAAGATCATATTTTTATTGTATTAATCACTTAAATATAGTTTTTATTACTTGATTAGTGATTAGTTCCTCCATAATTATTTATATAATTATAATATAATTACAATCTTCATACAAGAAGTTCTTGGTTTCATCATTTAGAGCTCTTGTGATTCTCCATGAAGTTCTTGTTTTCTTCACTGGAGAACTTCCTTTTACCTTCACCGAAGAAGTTCTTATTATATTAATCTAAAAATTTAGACGTTCTTATTATATTAATCTAAAAATTTCTTGTTCCCTTCATTGAAGAAGTTCTTATTGTCTTCATTAAGAATCCATTGAAGAAGTTCTTCTCTTCATATAAGAAGTTCTTGGTTTCACCATTTAGATTTCGTGTCTTCGTTGACATTCTTGTGACCTTCATTGACATTCTTGTTATATTGATTTTTAAAGTTCTTGCTGGCTTTGTTGAAGCACTTCTCGTTTTTTTTTCCTGTAGAAGTTCTTGTGATATTTATTGAAGAAGCTCTTGTTACCTTCACTGAAGAAGTTCTTGTTTTCTGTATTTCAAAGTTCTTGTCTTCACTGAAGAAGTTCTTGTGACATTTTAAAAGTTTCTGTGATCTTCATTTAAGAAGTTCTTGTTGCCTGTTATATTCATGTAAAAAATCCGTGTTATATTCACTGAAGAACTTCTTGTTCTAGAAGTTCTAATTATTTTCATTGAAGGAGTTCTTGTTCCCTTCATTTAGAAGTTGCTGTTAAGGATTCCAGGATTCTCCTGCAGGCCCAGAGCTGCTCCTGACCTGACGTCATGGCCAGGGCTCTCCTCAGGGCTGTTCCTGCCTGGATTCCCAAAGTCCTTCCACCACCTCACCCTGGTCATGTTTCTCATGTCCCACATCCAGGGACAATTCCCTCCTCCAGTGGAGATGAGGGAAGGGGGGCCAGAATCGCGGGGAAAGCCAAGTCAAGGTGTCCCATGGGCAGATGGCTGAGGATTCACCCCCTTGGTGGGAAGTTCTACCAAAGCACAACAGACCAATTCCCGAAGCCAAGGCACATTCCAAGCTTGTGCTCCTGCTTCTTCCCGCCCCCTTCCCAAAGTCCCACCCTCTTCAAGAGGTGGAGAATCAGGAGCTGTCAGACCCTGCGGCCTATTCCAAGGCACTCAAGTTTCCCACATGTTTGTTGTCTCCTCCAGCTGTAACATCTCCCTGGGCAGTGGAGCCTCCAGAGTTCCCGGCAGGAGACAATTCCACAGTTGTCCAAACCCAAATGAGCCCTGGAGACGCAGAGTAGGAGTCCAGGAGGAGAATGAGGACACTGTCCTTTGCTTCACCCACAAATCTTGGATCTCAGGCTCCTTCCTTGCTGTTCCAGAAGTGCAGGAACCAGGATTTGTGTGGCTCCATCCCTTTGCCAAAGCCCAACATCCTGGACAGTTTTCTCTTGAGTTCTCTTTGTTTCTCCTTTCAGATGTCTGACCTTCCAAACTGTTCTTCTCCATATTTTTTGTTTGTTTGCTTGTTTTCTTCCTCGTCCTGTTGTCCCAGTTTTTTTCCCTCCGTGCCACCAGCATCAAACAACCTCAGGGCTGTATTTAAAAAAAAACAACAACTGGGAAGCTGCAAAGAATCAAGTGGGATAATGGGAAGAAAGGCTCAATGAGTCTCCCGGGACTTATCTCGGTTTTCTCTCCAACTGTTTTACACGGAGTCGAAAGTTCAACCTCCCATTTTCTGGAAGGGAAGAAAAAGGGACCAAAAAAAAAAAAAAA
>WEKX01023427.1:35861-51782 GCA_013390025.1 Pitta sordida
AAAAAAAAAAGAAGAAGTCGGGAAAGAAAAAGGACAAGTCGTGATGTGGGAATCTTTGGCCTGTGCTGGAGATGGAAGGCGCCGCTTGGAAAAGCGGAGCGCTCCCGATGAAATCCAGATGTCCTGCGTGTTCCTAAACACATTCAGCCCGTTTCCAATTACCCCAGAATTAGAGCAATAATGAGAAACAAAACAGGCCCCGTTGCTCGGGGTCGCTTTATTCCCTCTTTCCCCCCCCCAGTCTCCTTCCCTTTGTGCCCCACACGGACCGGTAGCGGATCTCCATCTCCCGTCACTCCCTGAAACCATCATCTCATCCCGCTAAGCTTGGCTTGCCTGGGCCTTGTTTGCCTCAGTCCTGGTTCTACGCCCTGAACATTTCATTAGGCTGGATGAGAGAGGCTCATTCTGCTCATTTTCTGCTCGTTAGAAGCTCATCGATAACGACACTTTTATGTTTTCTGGGGGCGGTTGTTGGGTTTTTTCCCCCAAGGCAAGGCTTGGCCAAATGGTTGTTTTTAGCTGCGGGATCCCTCATTAGGGCAAGAAAGAGGGAGAGATTTGTCTCCAAATACTGGGTTTAGAATCAGAGTACCATAAACGACATTTTTTCGTCTATTTTCTTTTCCCAAAGCAATTAAGGAGTTTGTTGGGTCGTTTTTTGGTTGCTCAAAGACAAGTTAACGGTGAAAGCAAATTAAAGGAAACCCGAACCAAGCCCCTCTTTCCAAACCCCCTCACACCCCCTCTCCAGCTTGTTTGGCAAATACAGTTTTTAAGCTTTTTCCTCAGATTAAGCTTTTTTTTTTTAGTGGAAAGCTCCCTTCCCATGGCAGAAAGTTGGAATGAGATGATTTTTAAGGTCCTTTCCAACCCAAATCATTCCATGATTCCAACCCTGTGATTGACTAATCATTAAAACAGAGGAGCTTTAGATATGTCATCCTTTTTTTTTTTGAGGAGGGGGCAAGGAACCAGGAGAGACTTTGGAAATCTGCTGCCAGCCCAGCCCGCTGAGATTCCAGGCTCATGTCATTAAAGGACATTGGAATGAACACAGAGGGGTGGGAAGGATCCTGTCTCTCCTGGTGGGGAGATCTTCCATGGATCCATGGATCTCTACTCCATAAAATCCCACAATAGTTGACCTTGGAAAAGCCCTCCAAGATCATCCAAGTTGTGCCTGACCCAGCCCAGGACACTGAGTGCCACGTCCATCATTCCTTGGACCCCTCCAGGGATGGGGATTCCAGAAATTAATTTAAAATGAATAAAATAAACCGTGGGATGGGGACAGTGTTGGGAGGCTTCTTGTTATGGGTGGGAAAGGACTGAGCATCTCTCCAGCTCTTTCCAGCCTCTAGATGTTCCAGGGGGCTCTTCTCAAATCCCACAGCTCCATCACAATTCCTGGACAAGTGGTTCAACATCCATTCCTTGGGAATGTGGAGGTGGGAACTGTGGGCTGTCCAAACATCAAGCAGAGACAACAAACTGATTTCCCTTCAAAGGAATATTTCAAGGGAATAACAGAATCCACCTCCACCTTCCTGAGGCTGGGAAGGGACGAGGCTCATTCCAGGGGGAGCGGTGACTTCTCCAGGGCAAGAGCTGCTTTCCAGACCAAGCCAGGACCCCTTTCCACTTCCAAAATGTTTTTTGCCTCCTCTTCACACCCCTGGGATTGTGCAGGGTGTCCCAAACCACATCCAACCTCCAATTTCCATAAATTTTCCCCCTGGTTTTCAGGGCCACCTTTCCAAGAGGCTGCATCCATTTCCTTCCTTCCTTTCCCTCAGCCATCAGCTGAGGGCTGTCACCCTCCAAAATCCTGCTCCCCCCACAAAGGAGATCCAGCAGGAATCTCCCCATTGAGCTTTTCTGGCCTTCACAAGCCCAACATTCATTTATCAGGAGCTTATTCCCTTTTTTTCTTCCCCATCCTCTCCCCACAAAACCTCTGCCTGGATATTGTTCCTCTCTTTTTTTTTTCAACCTCCTTTATTTCCCTGGAGATCGTTCTATGAGAAAGAAGAATGAAATGAAACAAATTGATTCCCTTTAAAAAAAAATAATAATTAAGAAAACAAACCGAAACAATAGAAACATCCCATCAACTGCTAAATGTGCTGGATGTGATGTTCCATGTGGAAAGATGCCCCTGGAAGGGAGAAACAGGAGACTCTCTGGGGAGGCCAATTCCATGAAAGGAGTCCTGTGACATCCTGGGACACTCGAGTTCATCTCTTGCAGCTCAGACCGAGCTGAGGTCTGGATTTATCCTGATTCCGTGATCCTGAGTTTGTTGAGTTGCTCAGGAGGGTTTATTATCCCTGGGCTGAGGCTGCTGGACACCCTCCAGCTCCAGCTGGTCCCAATCCAGGTGGCTCCCGTGGCTCCAAACCGCAATTCCCGGCCCTTCCAAATCTGAGATTGAAGGCATGGGATTAACACAGGCCTGGGATGAATCCTGACCCGCTTTGTAGCTCCTGATCCCCTCTGGAAAACCTGGAAGCTGCCGCTGTGTGTGTTCCTGCCAAAGCAGCAAAGCCTGAGGGTTCTCTAAGGCTTTGGGAATGCTCTGCCTGGTCCTGGCCCATGGAAAACCAGAACCTGGACACAGGACTCAGCCAGGGCTGGGCTGGCACCCCAATGCTCTGGAGTTGCTTCATCCTGTTGCTTGAGGAGCCATGGACCACGTTCAGTCCCATCCCTTGTGCTGGAAGACTCTTCCCACAGTTTCCCAAGGGACCTGGAACCCCTCCTGTGCCATGTGGAGGTGGTTGGCACAGGAAAGAGCTGTGGAATCCACTGCTGGATTCCCTCCTGTGGTGCAGGAGAGGGAGCCAGGAGATCATCCCTGTGCTCCTGAGCTCCCAGAGAACCAACGAGTCCCTCACTCCAAGAAGGGCATGGAGGGGCTGGACCACATCCAGGGAAAGGAATGGAGCTGGGAAGGGACTGGGGAATTCCTGAGGGAGCTGGGGGGGCTCAGCCTGGAGAAAAGGAGACTCAGGGGGCACCTGGAATTCTCTCCATTTCCTGACAGGATGGGGTAGCTGGGGGACAGTCGGGCTCTGCTCCCAGGGAACAAGGGACAGGAGGAGAGGGAACGGCCTCAAGCTGTGCCAGGGGAGGTTCAGGTCAGATATTGGGAAAAATTCCCACTGGAAAGGGTTGTCCATCCCTGGCCCAGCTGACCAGGGCAGTGGTGAATCCCCATCCCCGGGGGGATTTCAAATCCCTGTGGATGTGGCACTCGGGGACATGGGTCAGTGGTGGCCTTGGCAGTGCTGGGGAAACATTGGGCTCAACGATCTCCGAGGGCTTTTCCAACTTAAAACAATTCCATAACTCTTTGATTTTGGTGGGTTTGGATGCTCTGAGAGTCTTGGGACAGTGGCCTTGTCTGGTGCCTCCAGCCTCAACAGCCACACAAAGGAACCAAAGGTGAAATTCCATATTTGCCTGAGGCTTTCCAGGCTGGAAAAGCCGGGAAGGGCAGCTGTGCCCTCTGCCCACTCCATCTCCTTGGAATCGTTCCTGGCCATCAGATGGTCACGGGGGATTTACTAAAAATGACCCGAACCCACCACAAGAACTCTGGATATTTTTGGATAAACTGGGAAGCAGGTGGGAACGGGAACGCTGGGAAATGCAGGAGGGAGTGAGGAAAAGCAGCAGATCAGCTGAGGGAGGTTGTGAAACTCTGATGCCTCACTTGACATATTGCAAAGCCATTTCTCTGGGATACAGGGAGTTCTAAACCTCCAAAACGGGGCAGGGATTAGGATCTGCCTTTGGGTAATCCTCAAATATCAGGGCAAATAATCTCCAAATAATCAAGCCCGACATCTCCTTGGAGAAACCACAGTTGCTTCACACCAGTTGCTTTTAAAACCCTCCCCAGACAGTGTTTTGCCTCAATCACCCCCTTTTTATTCCATGAGTAGGAAAAGTCATTAATCTATTGCAAAACCCCGGATTTTAATTATTATTATTATGATTTTTAACACAGGAGATACGAGGGTTGTGAAATGTCCCAGGGATGTGACAGCAAAGCCTCCTCAGGAACCCAGAGGCCTCTGTGGCTTTTTTTGGGGGGTTCCATTTACATTCCCAGCCCTGCATTCCTGCGTTTCCCCAGCGTCGGATTTCCCAACTTTTCCATTTCGTTAACCTTTGTTGTTTGCCTGCAACATAAACTGTTCCTGCAGATGGCCCAGGGAAATCATAAACATTTGGGCCGTTCCTTGGCTTTCTCCTGGAATCTCCCATCCCAAAGCTTTCCCTAAAGCCACCTCAACCTTTCTCCTCGTGACCGTGTCCTTGGAAGTGCTTTTCCACATTCCCAGACTCGGGAATCGACGTCCCAAACCTTTTAGTTTCACCTGGAAGTTGTTCATCTCCCCTCCAATCTGCAGCAGGTTGTTCCCAAGCTTTTCCTGCTCCTGTTCCAAAATCCATAATCACAAAATAACAACAATTAAAAGCCAAAATTCCTGTTGAAAACCTGGATTTCGTGTCCCTGGAACTGCTTTTCCATGTTCCCAGACCCAGGAATCAACATCCAAACCCTTTGATTTTCATGTGTTCCCCCCTCCCTGGACTGCAGCAAGTTGTTCCCAAGCTTTTCCTGCTCCTGTTCCAAAATCCATAATCACAAAATAACAACAATTAAAAGCCAAAATTCCTGTTGAAAACCTGGATTTCGTGTTGGCAGAGACGGAATCTCCAAGCTGGGAAAAGTGGAGCTGCAAGTTGGTATTTGCCTGATCCTGTGTCGCTTAAAATCCAATTTTAATTTATTTTTATTTATTTATTTATTTTCAGACTATCTGGAGACCGAATTTTGGAGACCTTGAAGCCTGGGAATGGCAGGGTTGGGAATTTATTCCTAAGGAGCAGCTTTTCCAAATCAAGTTCTGTGTATTCTACACCCTCTATCAAGCACTGGGTCTCAAATGAATGTTTTTATATTGTAAAATACTAAAAAAACAACAACCCAAAATGAAAGTTCTAGGTTAGCACATGGACAATATTGCAAGAGAAAATAATTTTGTTGCAAATGTAGAATGCAAAAAAAAAAAAGAGAAGTTTTAATTAAGGACAATCCTCCAGTGAAAAATCCCATTCCTTTGCTCTTTTTCTGTTTTATAGGAGCATAAAAACATATTCTGTTTTTATTTAATTTTATTTAATTTCTGGTTTTAAATGTTTTATGTTTTTATTTAAGAAGAAAAAAGGACTTTTTAAGGTGAAATATTTTGTTTTCTGCCTAATTCAGCCCCTCCAACACATGTACACCTATATACAGACACAACCCTAAATGCCACTTATATTCCAAATATTCCAGCTCCAGAACAAGGAGAAATGAAAAAAAAAATCAGAAAAGCTCCTTCAAAATTCCCAGTTTTCCAAGATGACCAATATCAGGAAAAATATCCTTGGACTTGGAACCATTTAAAACCAATTCCTTCCAAAAGCCAAAAAACCCTCAAAGATTCCTTGGAATATGTGAAGGATAATTTGCACTGCTTCTGATTTTTATGTATCCAAGGGTTTTAATTGGGAATACCTGGAAAAACTGGGAGTTGGGAGCAGATATCTGAGGTCCCTTCCAACCCCAACTATTCCATGATAATGGGTTTTCCCCGATATTCCTTTCCCTTATTGACTTCTCTGTTTAATTGGTGTGTATTTTAAATATTCACCATGATTTTATTAAAATTCAATGCCACGATTCCCAAAATACACCCACCTTCCTTTGGATACTCGGAGCGAGGGGAAACTTTGAGCCCAGCCACAAAAATCCTACGGGAAAGTGAAAAGGAGGAGTCGGATTTCAATCCCAATTAATTCCTAGGCCCTCTTTGTGCAATCCTCTCCACCTGGATCTAAGGTTAATGCATCTGGAATTCCAAACCCAATTAAGAACCTCATCAAAGCCTTTCACACGATCCTCCATGGATTTGGAGCTCGCTGGGAAAGGCCGGGACGCGGTGATGAAATTCCTGCACAAAGTAGGTCGGGTTTAAATCTTAGTCATCGCTCTCAGTCTCCCCCACCTGAGGATTATTCCACCCTGGGAACCCAATTTGCCTTTGGTGTCCCAGAGTGTCCAGTAATAAAGGCGAGGTATTATTTGCCCCTGGGAAAAGCAGGAGATGATCCCTGTGCTGGAAAACCAGGAGGATTAAACTCCAGTCAAGTTGAGGCTGAGTTGGCGTCCGAGGCCAAAAACGTTTCTTAACGTGCTCAAAAATCCTTTGGAATTGTTCAGGTTGACTTTGTAAAGGTGTGTCAGTATCTCCTCCCTCAATATTCCCTCTTTTTTGTCCTGGTGGGATGTTCCCTCTTGGGTCCAACGGAGCTGTGGCCTCGGGATAACGGGAGTTGTGGGTAAAGGGGAGAGATTTGTGATGGAATTGAGAGGGTTTAAACCTCTTCCCTTGTCCTGGGAAAAGTTTCCAGGTTTCCCAGAGAAGCTGTGGCTGCCCCTGGATCCCTGGAAGTGTCCAAGGCCAGGTTGGATCCACCTGGGACAGTGGGAGGTGTCCCTGCCCATGTCAGGGGTGGCACTGGATGGGATTTAAGGTCCCCTCCACCCCAAACCATTCCAGGATTCCATGATTCTATGACAACATGGACAGGCCAACTCACTCATGCCCTGAATCCTCCAGGACTTCTTTAAGAGGTACTGGGAATGTGAGAATAGAATTTTTGGGAAACCAGGGGAGTAATTCCTTCAGGAACCCTGAGCAAACATCCCAGTGTCCTGAGGGACTGGAATAAAGCAGAGCACATGTCCAGAATCCCAGGATATGCTGGGTTGGAATAAATCCACAAAAATCCAACCCTCAACCCTGCACAGGCTCATTCCCGAGAATCCCTGAGAGGATCATCCAAACCCTCCTGGGGCTCTGGCAGCCTTGGGAAGTGACCATTCCACAGGGAGCCTGTTCAGGGTGCCTGGGATGTCCCCCCTGGTTTGTGGGTGTGCCAGTGGGTGATAGACTTGGGACCTTTTCCACCCTATTTATTGTCATGGCAAAGAAACAAAAAAATTCCAGAGGGAAAACAACAGCTCATTGGGTTTGACAACAACAAGGTTTAAGTGCTGCCCTTCGGAATTGCAAGGAAAAGGGAATTTCTGGGATGGGCCGAGTGTCCTTTGGAAGCCAAAGGTTATGTCAGACTCTTTGGGATGTACTTTCACTGAGAAATGACCTCAGGTGACAACTTCCCGAAGGGTAACTCATGAGTTGGCCCAGCCCTGGTGGTGACCAGTCACGCTCCAGATGTCCTGCGGTCAAACATTCCAAGCTCTGGAAAGCTGATGCATCCCAGCCCTTTCCCAGTGACTCATCTCACAGCTTTTGTGCAGAGGGGAACGGGAGGAGGGACTGGACACACTTTCTCTGCCAGGGAAGGAAGGTGGTGACACCAGGACAGAGGTGCCAGCCCAGCTGGGCCAACTGACCTGCAAGACAAGGGGCTGGGACAGGGAAGTGGTGGGATCACCACCCTTGGAAGTGCTCAAAAAACATGTGGAAGTGGCATTTTTGTGATCTGGGAGAGTGGGAATGGGGGGTGTTTGGGTGAAGGTTGGACCTGATGATCTCGGAGGTCTTTTCCAACCAAGTTGAGTGAGGGATCCTGGGTGGGGGCAGAGATGGGATGGGGTTAATTGGGTTAATTCCTTGGGAAGGGCAGAGGAGGGGCAGGCCCTGATCTCTGCTCTGGGGGGAGCAGGGACAGGAGCCAGGGAATGGGCTGGAGTTGGGTCAGGGCAGGGACAGGTTGGATCTCAGGACAAGGTTGTTCTTCTTCCCCCAGAGGGTGGTTGGGCACTGCCCACGCTCCCCAGAGAATGGGCACTTCCCAAGGCTGCCAGAGCTCCAGGAGGGTTGGGATGATCCTCTCAGGGACTCTTGGGGATGTTCAGGGCTAAGGATTCGACTCCACAATCCCTTCCAGCTCAGCACATCCTGGAATTCCACAATAAGTAACATGGAATCACAGCTGGTTCCTTCCCCAGGTTGCCCAAAGCTCTGAGTGGTGGCTCAAGGCTTTTCCCTCCTCCACCTCACCCAGGAGCAGCATTCCCTGCTCACTGGAGGCAGGATTTTTCTGCAAGGTGCCCACAAGAGGTTGGGCTGCTCAGTGTTCAGGATTAGTCCCGTCTGACCCCCGAGAACTGACCTTGGAGCTCTGGTTTAGGCTGGGCTTAACAAGTGGTTGGGAATGTGCCTGGAGCTGGACTTGATCTCAAGGGCCTTTTCCAACCAAAACAATTCCATGGTTCTGTGATCACCGAACTCTGCCTGAAGCCCTCCCTGGAATCACAAACAGGTGACTGGGTCCAACTCGTTAGTTCTGTCCCAAAAGATAAACAAAGTCCCTTCTCAGGCCCCCAGGACAAGCACGTGCACATGGCACAGGACTGTGGATCAACTGACTTCGGAAGCAACTTCTGGAGGCTTTAATTCCAAATTTGTGGAAATTCTGGAAGCCTCCAAAAGGAGGTTGACTTCAAAGACCAATGAGGTGGATCAGGAGGTCTCCAGCCAAAGATCAAAACCTCAAATGATGGAGGGATTTTTGTATCAATACTTTGGGAATTGTTGTATCAATAAAAGTCCTCAGAGCTCTGGGGGTTGATAATCTGACACTAAATGGACGTCAAGAATGAAGGTGTTGGTTTAAGAAAAAGTTCTGGCCCTGTTTTATCACTATCCTGTCTCAGAAATTCATTTTAAACTGCCAGAGGGCAGGGAGAGATGGGATATTGGGAGGGAATTCCTGGCTGGAAGGGTGGAGGGGCACAGATTTCCCAGAGAAGCTGTCCCTGGATCCCTGGAACTGTCCAAGGCCAGGTTGGATCCCCCTGGGACAGTGGAAGGTGTCCCTGCCCATGTCAGGGCGTTGGAACAAGGTGATCTTTAAGGTCCCTTCCAACCCAACCCATTCCAGGATTCCATGGGCCATGGTATTCCCAGGACTGGGGCAGGGAGATGTGTCAGAGCAAAGAAAAGGTTGAAATGATCCCGAATTTCGTCTGGCTCCACGTCCCCCTCCAGAGACAGGAAGGAAGGAAAGGACTTTCCCAGATTTATTCCTGCAGGAGCAGAAGATTTACTCCCGCTTGGCTCCCGTTCATGTGCCATAAATTCCCTCCCCTATCTTTTCACAGATTGTCTTTCTGGATTTATCAGGAAGGAGTTGATGGTTCAGAGCCCCCCTTTTTTCTCTCCCCAGCCCCCCCCCTTCCTCCCTTTCCAAGACCCTGGACAACCAGCCCGGGGTGTTTATAAATACGTGTATCAGTTACATTAATGGGAACTGATTTATGACCCAAATAAGAGACTTCATCAATTTTCATCTGGACCTCTTTCAGTGGCACATAAATCACCCTCTTGTGCTACTGGGTTTGGATTTCTAAGTGGATTTATCGGAGCAGGGACTTTGCTCATTTATTTTATAGCTCTCCTTGTCCGTGGAATAATTAGAGTTTGGAAGTTTTTCCTCCCTCTTCTTTGTTCCCTTTGTTTATTCCTCTTGGAAAATCCTGGCTGATATTCCAGAAGCTGAGCTCAGACACCCCTTGGCCACCCCAGTTGTGGTTTCTCTCCGGAGTTTCCCGGGAGAGCAGCAGGGTTTGGAGGACACAGGGTGTTGCAGAAGATCCCTGTAGACCATCCCTAACTTCAAAATAAAAGTGTTCAGTGGTTGCTTTGGAAAATGCTGTTTTTTTCTGGGAAGAAATTGGCCTCTTTGTGCCTCTTAACACTGGGTGGTGCCTTCTCCAGGTGTGTGGGAAGGAGAACCCCTGGACTTGTCTGTTGCATGGACATGACCTGGCCACACAAAATCAGCAGCTCCCTGGATTTCTAAGTCTGAGATGAACTCAAAAATCTCCACCTTCCAAGGACAACACAGTGAGGCACCTGGAACCTGGGGAGGAGCTTCAGTGCTCCCAGGACAGGAGGATAAATGGACATGAGGCTGTAAGGAGGAGAACTTGGCATGGGAAAACCCCTCGCCGTGTAATGGTAAAGGTTGGAAAGGCCCTTCCAGCCCATGGAGTCCGAGCTGTGCCCCATCCCCACCCTGGCACTGAGGGACACATCCATCATTCCTTGGACACCTCCAGGGATGGGGATTCCACAGCTCCTTCCAGGGCCTCTCCACCCTTTCAAGGAGGGAATTCCTCCTCATGTCCAACCTGAGCCTCTCCTGGAATAACCTGAGGCAGTTCCCTCTCCTCCTGTCCCTTGTTCCCTGGGAGCAGAGCCCGACTCCCCCCAGGGAATGGGGAGAATTCCAGGTGCCCCCTGAGCCTCCTTTTCTCTAGCCTGAGCCCCCCCTCCAGCTCCCTCAGGAATTCTCCAGCCCCTTCCCATCTCCATTCCCATCCCTGGACACGCTCCAGCCCCTCCATGTCCTTCCTGAGCTGAGGAGGGCCCAGAACTGGCCACAGGACTTGACCTCAGCAGTGCCAACAGAGGGAAGGACAGAAAGGCAGAGCCGCTCCCTCCTTCCCTATGGATGTGACACGGGACACCCTCTGGACTCATTCCCAGCCCCACCTGTGCCCATGGCAGCACAGCCCAGGCTGCAGGAGGTGACACAGGTCATCCTGCAGGACCAGGAATGTCCAGCTCTGCTGGAAAACCTTTAACTCTTCCCACTATCCTCGGGCTCCTCACATTCCCTCCTCCCAATGTTCCTGCCCTGAACTCCTGCCCGGAACACTTTCTTCTGCAACTCGTTTGTGGAGCCTCCAGAAAACGAGCCAAAGGCTCGCCTGGGGTTTTTTTGTTGTTGTTGCTGCTGCTGCTGTTTTCGCCCAGGGCTGGAACACAATTCCATGAAACAGAAGCCCAGGCTCCCAGGAATGCGTTGCATTACGACACTGTGCCGCAGAGACTTGGACTATTTACATAATAGATGAGAAAGCCCGGCCAATTAGCTGACAAAGGGAAGGGCGTGCTAGCAGGGCACTCAGAGTTCAGCCTAATTAAGAGCGAGCCATTAGAGAGCTGGGCTCAAAAGGGAGGGCAGGAGGAACAGGAGAAGGACACGATGACGGAGAAGGCAGCGATGACCCTTGTGAGGGCACGGGGACATGTCCTCCCCATCCATAGGGACGTGTCCTTCCCCATCCATAGGGATTTGTCCTCCCCATCCACAGGGACGTGTCCTTCCCCATCCATAGGGACGTGTCCTCCCCATCCATAGGGACATGTCCTCCCCATCCACAGGGACGTGTCCTCCTCATCCATGGGAACATTCCCTCCCCACCCACCCCACTGACCCTCCACTCCATGTTCCGGATGGGAAAACCGAGGAAGTTCCTTCTCTTGGGATGAGGAAGGAGTTGAGCAGCTGCCCCTCAACCTTGGGGGAGCCCTGGCTGCTTCTCTCACCTCCATTCCCACCTGGAATCAGGGACAAAGGGGTTTGTCTGCTCTGGAATACACCCAGGGCAGCCAGACTGGCCTGGGAATTGTGCCCTGGATGGCAGGGAATTGTTGGAGCCACCAGGAATGAGCTGGGAATGGGCCCCAAGCCTTGGCCTGACAATGGGCCTGGGAACCTGCAGGACCCAAGGGATGAGATTCCAGACCCAGTCCCACCACTGGGAGGAGGAAAAATCCCAGGAATTCCCAGGATGGGCCTGTGCAGGGCTAAAGGCTGGACCCCACAATGCTTGTGAGTCCCTTCCAACCCGACATATTCCAGGATTCTGGGATCCTGTTACTGCACCACAGTTAAATGAATTAAAGCGACCAGACTTTTGGGGCTCCGCTGTGGGAATTGAGCCTGGGAGGGAAAATTCCTAAGGATGGGAGAAGGGAGTTAATGGGACAACCCTGGGCTCACTGGAGGGGCTTCCAGTCTGGGGTGGGGACAGAACTGTGGGAGACCCTGGCTTGTCCTGGGGTATCCTGGGATTCTGGGAGCGCGATTCCACCCCCATGGACATCCAGGAGTCTTCCTCTGTCACCCTGGACTGGAGGGTGTGAAAGGCCACCTCCAGCTCAGGGGACAACAACGAGGCCCACACACACACACCGAGGGAGGAAACCTCGGCCCCAATCGCCGCCCTAAAGGAGGAAAACAGCAGATTGCCAGCGCTTAACCAGGGGAGCAGCGCCACCTGCTGAACCCTCTCCTCTGGCTCCACCCCAGAATTCCCGCATCCACCACCCCCAGTCCCGAATGTCACGGGATAAACTTGGTGTCTCCCATGTCTCCACAGCCTGGATAATTCCCTCTGGGAATTTCAGTTGGACTCCAGCACTTAATTCTTTCCTCTACTGTGACGTGTCCCTGCCCTTGGCAAGGTTTTGGGACTAAATGATCTTCAAGGCCATTCCCAACCCAAACAGTTCCATGATTCTACACAAGCCTTGGTGTTCTTCAGCCTCAAAACATCAAAGGCTCTTCCCACGGTAGGAAGCAGGAATTTTCTTTCCAGACCATCTTCCCTGGGTTGAGTTCCTCTGCTCAAAGTGTGTCTTCCCAGACAACAGCAAAATCCTTAAAAAACCCAGGAATCTCGAAGTTTCTCCTGTCTGCTCCACTTTGCCTTTCATGAGGGTTCATTATAAAGCATTTTGATGTAGGAGGAGGTGGTTGGTTGCAGTTTTTCGTCTCACAGGTGGCAACATCCGCAAATGATGCCACTCCAGCTCCACCCTTAATTGCCCCCACTCAAGGGCCCTGAATTCCCAACCTTCCTGTCACCCTACCAGGCCTCTGGCCACCAAAACTGCAAGGCCGGCTCCCAAATCCCGGGCTTATCTTAACTGCTAAACCTGGGTTTTATTTATCTGCCAGCTGTCAGCTTGCAAAATGTTTTTCATTTCATATTTCTAAGCTTTGTGATAAAATTTATTTTTTTTTCCCTTTCTTTTGATGCGGAACGAAACCTGAGTTTCTTCACACCATCTCCTGAACCGGCAGCTGGGATTTTTATGGGAAGAACATCCACGACTGCAAGATGCCCAATAAAATCAGAGAAGTTGGCAAAGCCCAGGGGTTCCTCCCCTCCTTTATTGCTGGTCCATAGGACAAGTGGATTGGTGTGATCCAGCTGCTGGCTACGCTTAGGACAGATCCTTAACAGCCCTTGGAATTCCCAGAGTTTGGAGCTTTCCCGACTCATCCCAGACACCTCAGAGGTACCTTTGTTTTAAGGCCATTTGTTTTGGCTGATTTTTCTGGATGGATTCTCCCATCCCACAACAGGTAGAACGAACCAGCTTGGAAGGGTCTCGTTGCCAAAGAGGGAAAAAATCCGAGGCTGGAGTGACTGTTTTCAAGGACAGGCCCTTCCTTAAACCAACCCAGCCCTGAAATCCCTTGGAAAATGTGGCCTGTGTGTAGAGCCCCTTGTGGGGCCTCATGTTGTGCTCAGATCCCCCTTGTTAGCCAGGGAAAGTGGGATAAACGGAACAGGCAAAGGAAAGTGGGATAAACGGAACCGGCTGCGCTCCTGGCGCGATTGCTTCGGGTTCCTTTTGGAAGTCCCCGCGATTCCGACGGATCCTTCCAAGCAGCTTTGGGTTCGTGACCGCCGCGGATTAGGGAAAGGCCACGGAATCCAGAATCCCTGCGGCCCCTCACTGCCAGGGCTGGAAAGCTTTCCAGGAGGGATTCTTGCTTTGTTGGGAGCCTTTGGAAGAGGCTGTTTACAACAACAACAACAGCCCCAGAATTCCCTCCAAACGATTTCCTTTGAGGAAGAAGTTCTGGGAAGCCGAAAGGCAAAGCTCGGGAGCTGCTCTATCTCCATGAGAAACGTGGAAGCAATCAGGAATTGTTTGGATCTGGAGTGGCTGTTGTTGTAAACAGATGTTGCTTTAAAGCAAGAGCTTCTTCCCTGGGCAGGCAGAGCTGAAGGAGAAGGATCCAATCCCAAAAACTAGTCAGGATTTCCACTCAAAGTCCTTATGCACCCCCAAAATTCCCATTTCCTGCCCCAAAGTGGCCACAGAACTAATTCCCTCGTGTTCAAATAACAGTGTGAGGATTTAGGGGGGAGCAGCTGGTTTGTTTAGTTGTTATTTTTCCCTGGTAAAACCCAGGACTTGGGAATGAACATAACATGATGGATGTTCGCCGGGTGCCTGAACAGTGGGAATATCCACAGCAAAACTGGAGGCAAATCCATGTTTTACTTTTAAATGGAGGGTTTTTCTCTTTGGGGAGGGAACAGGGCAGGAAAAAACAATTTGTCCAGAAGACAGAGCACGGAGAGGAGCCTTTTCCGTCTTCCCAAACCACAGGACCTCAGGGAAAAATTAGATTTTCTTAATCATTCTTTTCTCTCAGCACATCCAAAACTTCAAAAACGCGGCTGGGGATGAATTCCAAACCCTTTTCCAGGGCTGCAAGTGATGGAAATGGAGCCACAGGAACCTGGAAGTGCTGGGGGATTGGAGAAAACAGCTTGGGGTGCCCAGAAATCATGGGAATTGTCCCCTGGGAATGACAGGGAGACTGGGATTCTAGAGGGTTCCTGAGAGCTGGAGATGTTCCCAAAACCACATCCATCTTTTCCAGAGGATTGCCAGCAGCTCCTTCAAGTTGGAATTGCAGGAATATCATTCCTGGGATATGATTCCAAGCATTTCTTTCCTCACTGGAAGATCCTGGAGGAAATCCTTGGTTTGTTTTCTCGTTTGGAAATGGGCTGTAAACGATCCTTTAATAGGGATAAGAATCTTTCCAGGGTTTGATTCCCACCCTGGAGGGGCAGAGCGAGAGTTTTCCTGGGACACAATTCCTCCTTTCCAGTGAGTTTCCAGGGCTCGGTTTGGTCCTGGTCCAAGAGGAAGGAGTTTGTTTTGACCAGGAAAAAGGGATGCACAGGACAAGGAGCAAGGAAAAAAAAAAGGAGGAAAACAGCAGTGACAACTCACAATCCAAAAAAAAACCAGAAGGGAAAAGAGGATTTCTGCCTCCAGAACCAAATATTGATCCTGAGCTTTACTGTCAACAATTCCCTCTTTCCCGTTTCTGTGGGAATGACAATAAACCCCCCAATGATTCCCCCTTATTCCAAAGGGGGATAAAAGAGATTTTCTGCCTGAAATCCCACAAAACAAGGGAAAAAAGAGATTTTCTTCTCCCTGCAACACCAAATATTGATCCTGAGTTTTACCTTGAAATCTTTTTCTGATCCCAAATTCTGAGGGAATAACACACACAAAAAAATACTTAAAATATCGAAAAAAGCACTGACTATCCCTATTCCAAGGAAAAAAAAGAGAAGGAATAGAAAAGCTCTGCTTCTTTGGGAATGGCAGGGAAAAAGCACTGACTGCCCCCATTCCAAGGGAAAAAAGAGGATGAAAAAAGGGGATTTTCTNGTCATTCCAAGGAAGAAAAGAAATGGGAATAAACCCCTTTTTTCCCTACAACACCAGGGAAAAAAAAAAAAAAGGCAGGAAAAAGGCGCTTTTCTCCCTGAAACCCCCAAACGTCGATCCCGAGCTCAGAGTTCCCCCCTTTCCCCGGTTCTTCGGGAATGCCAGCCCGGGGATTCATGGTGGCGAGGGCGAGGATCCGAATTCCAGCGGCCGGGAGCGCTGGGAGCGCTGGGAGCGAGGCCGCGGCTGATGTAATGTCTGGGCAGCCGAAGGCAGCTCCTCAATCTCCGTTATTAGGTAAAGACAGGATATCCCTGGAGATTCCAGAGGGTCACGGCAGGGACATGCCCTCTGCAGCTCCCGAGAATCCTCTCCCAGCGCTCCGGGACTTGTCCCTCCAGCGGCGGGAATACAATGGGAGCGTTGTGTGTGGGGAGGCGAAGGCTCCTCGTCATCCCAAGGGCTGGTTGGAGCCAAGCGACAGCACCTGGAGGGTTGGGATTTGGGGATTTGGGGGATTTTGGGAAGGGGTAAC